>JBBBDQ010030075.1:32500-248614 GCA_037127315.1 Ascarosepion bandense
TTAGGCTTTGACAGCATTTGACTGTTTCTTTTTATAATTGTTTTTACTCTTAAAGTTTATCAGTGAATTTTTTTTTTAATAAATTTGTTCTCCATACAGACTGAAGTAGATTATGTTGAAAGGTTTTTTAAAAGCCTACTCAGAATATGAAATGATGTAAAAAAATTTATATAAAGTAAAAATGATGGAAAAATGAAAAAGGAAAAAATGAAAAGCAAAACGTGTAAAGCAGGTGATGTTCATGTCTAATTTCAGTGTCCAGTTGTGATATGTGCTTCTTTTAAATTCTTTTTTTTTAAACCATCTGGAGAACATTATCTGCGATTATATTTGTTAGGGGAGAAAATCAATAAAGAAAAAAGTCTCATTTACCTGAACCAAACAGTTATGTCAGAGAAAAAAACAAAAAAACAAAACAAAGAACATGGAATACATGAAAAAGAAGAAATGAATTTGACACCTCATCATCCTTGTGTTTTATTGGTTCTTCAAATTTTAATAAGGAATTTTTAATCTTTGGACTTGAATCAAGTTAAATTCGATTTATGTTTTTGTGGTTGCTTTATTTTTTTACTTTTGCAATTAGATTGCTGCAAGTTGAAGAAAATTAATTTGTTATAGATTTTTATTTTTAATTTTAATGTTAACAAATTTCATCCATTCCTAAAAATTTTGTTGAAAGTTTGCTTTTGTTTTGTTCTTTTTCCAGTTTGCGAAAAAAGCTGGGAAAACAAATGATTACACGGGATAGTTTAAAGAATGTTTCATTAAGAAAGGGAATTTATAGATGAAAAAAGGTATTTTCTGTTATCAATAGTGTCTTCATCAAAATTTAAGTAGATTTTATAAATTGTAAACATTTGAAACAATGCATTATTTAAATATAAAATGCATAGCAGTTTTATATCCTATCTTTGTTACACGTTTTGTTCTTATTTATTGAATTAAAAATATTCAATATAGCACTTAATAAAAATGTAAGTATCCTATATATATATATATATATATATATATATATATATATATATATATAGTATGGATCATCTGTTCATTTCATAATTTATGTTAATCATTTCTTATAAATGCATATTAGACGTCATGTGTATGTCTATATATTTCCACACCTGTATTTTGAAAAACCATACTTGGTGCCTCCATATTACCTCATGTGTATGGAGCTCTCATACAACAATAATACTTCTACAGAAGGACTTAAAATGCCATACTACTTTCAGCTGACAAGCATACATGACTATCAGGTAACATCTGCCACTTTTCTTCATAGACTCTTTTCCAAAATGCATAAATACATACTTGTTATCTATATAAAAAAAAATAAAAATTATTCTATAGTCAGAGCTGGATGGAAAGATTTATTCTCAAATTTACATTTCTTCCATTATGGGCATCATTATATCCATGATATAACAACACTGAAGCTCATGGACTGGATGGAATAGAATAGCAGAAAATAAAAAGAATGACAAACATGCTTTTATATACTATGACATGCACCAAACTATACATATACAAATGTCCTATGTGGAGAAATATCTATCACATATATCTATCACATAGCAAAGCATAAAGAAGAACAAAAGGACAGGTCTTATATATAGTTTGAAAAAACCTCTAATTTGGAGAAGCTATTTTTATGACTTCAGATTTAAATGGGTCAGATTCATCTATGCCACAAAGGCAAATGGCACCATGTCCTTGTAAGCTGTTGGTGGAGGCTGATTTAGCCTCAGCCTGGAACCTGCTGGGGGAGGCAGATTTAGCCTGAGCCAAAGGGTCCAGGCTAAAAGAAAACAACCTTCTTGTTTGGTTGTTGTCCATGAACTGAAAAATAACTAGGACTTGGTTCACTGTATGGAGTGATGTCACAAAGTAGTCGTCATGTGATCCATGTAACTTACCTGAGTGAGATAAGCTTCTTCTGTATCCCAACAAGACACCTCCACAAATAGGTTCTCAAATCTGCCATGAGGAGTCACTTTTACTTTGCTTTTTATTGATACAATAAAAATGTGGGAACATTTTTTATAGAGACTACAATATAAACAAGAACATGCATACAATGTATATTAAAAATTACTAGACAATTGAAACAATGTCCATTCAATAGCACAAATGTTTTTCCAATGTTAGAATAATGCAAAAGTTCATATGAAAAAAAATATGTGCTGCAAAAAGACAATTCAACATCATAGGACATTACTAATTTAATTTTGTGAAATGGTGTCATAGTAGAATTCTCCATACACATGGTCATTTAATTAGATATTTTGAAATGCAGGAAAATATCTCTGGAAAAATAGCAAAAGTGAACAATAAGATATTTGTGCAAATTTCCATCCAGTATCATGGAGCTCTGTAGTTACTCCAATTGAGCCAAAGAGGTGGGGCTTAGAACCATGTATATCATGGTAGAAGGAGTTAGATGAACTATTGGGATAAGAGACATGATCTCCTCAGAAGTGCACCAAAATCAAACTCAGCTGGGAGGGAAGGAAGGCGGTGGTCATGTTGAAAAATATCTACATCCAGTACAAAAAAATATATGAAAGTTTTCTGTCATAAAATGTATATACAACAGCATAATTACTGTAAATATCCGACAGTCAAGTGACTACTACAACAATGTGTATAGCTGAAATTTGAGACTACCATGCCTAAGAGCAGCATAGAGTATCCAATACACTTGACTTATTTAACAATAGGAAGTGTACACATGGAAAAAAAATGTTCCACATAGAAATACTGAAAATGTGACAAAAGGATATGCTATTAAAATTAGCACAAAATAACACATAAAAATTTGTTAGTCAACTCGTAAAGTTGTATTTGACTTTGCTATAGTTAAACTCACAAAGGTTAAAATAGAGGCAAAAAGAAGTCAGAGATGGAAAAGTAGTTTTTATATTCAACCTCTGCATGAACATGAGGATAGAAAAAATATTCACACACAAAATACACTAAAATACATCCAGAAATGGTGATGATTTAGCTTTTTAGCATGTCAGACAAATACAAGGTTTTTCATTTGCTAAGACCTTCCGTGAGAGTAATACCGTACTTTTCACTTCAACATTTACCGGGATGAAAAATTATATATACATGCCAAAATCATATTTTGTGAACAACAGTTTATGTAGTTTTGACTATGCCAGAAATGATTGATGAAAATTCTCATGTCTTATATATTGTTGTACCATTGCCAAAATGTATCATAGCAACACTTTTTACATGGAAAACATTATATGCATTTTATCCTGTTACCAGCATTATGCTGAGGTAGAAATGAACATTTCATATTTATTTGTTTGTTCATATCACATTGTGTTTAACAGTTAATGGATGATAATATCACATGTAGGGTAAATAATATCATGTCATGGTCACCAGTGTCAGTGTAATGGGAGGAGGGTGCTTGGAAGAAAGCTTTATTCTCCCATTTACACTTCTCCTGTTATGGATATCATTATATCCATGATATATCAACACTGAAGCTCACAAACCAGATGGAGCCGTAATAGCTGAATGGAAAAAGAATGACAAACATGCTTTGTTCTCAGAGATACTTTTATATCCCTAAGATATACACTAAACTATACAATATATACAAGGGTCTCATGTGGGGAAATATATATCACATATGTCTACTGCAAAGCAAAGAATAAAGAGGAACAAAAGGAAAGGTTTATCATATAGTTTAAACATACTTCTGACCTGGAGAAGTCATTTTTATGACTCCAGATTTAAATAGGCCAAATTCATCAATGCCCTAAAGGGAAATGGCCACATGTGATTGTAAGCTGCTGGGAGAGGCTGATTTAGCTTGAGCCTGACATAAAGGGCCCAAGCTAAAAGAAGACCTCACTTGGTCGCTGTTCATGAACTGAAAAATGAGTAGTGCTTGGGTCACTGTATGGAGTGACATTACAAAGTGGCCATCATGTGATGCACATGATTTACCTCCACCAAAAGGAAATAAACACCTTCTGCATTCCAACACAGACTTTTGTTTGAAGTCAAAATTCATTATTTTAAAAGATCCTAGAAAACACCTTTTCTCATCTATTAACTACCAACCCAAGATCACAATCCAAGGAACAGTTCCAATTTGAAATTATTTGCTGTGATGTTGTCTTTTTTAAAATTTTTTCCCCCATTGATATTTCACAGTTACTTTCGTCCTTGTACAAGATTAAAAGAAGAGGAAGAAGAAAAAGAAGATTTATAGAAAGCTGAATATTTCAGTTGGGGGGGTGGTTTAAAGGCAAATATCAAATGTGTAAGAAAAAATGATGCCAATGATTTTTCCTTACTGAAAATAAGAAATTTACAGATTTTTTTCTAAATCTTAAAATGATTCTTATTAAACATAAATTGCTGATATCTACTTGCCTACAGATATATTCAGATATTCCATGATAATCACACAATATTTGGATCCAAGCAGATTTCAAAATATCTTTATTTATAATTGTCTATGTTGGTTTTCTTTTGTCTGATTAGCTCTATCTTAGGTTACACAATAACACACAAACACATCAGAGTTAATTTGAAAATTGGCTTGTGAAATAAATTGCTGATCTATAATATGTTGAGCATGTTACAGGTGAATTATCTATATTTCCAACCAAAGTCTTAAAACATTTTTGTCATTACACTGTCTATTATTGTTTGTTTGTTGCCTATCATCTACTGCTGAAATACATTTTGTCACCTTATGTGTCTTAAGGGAATTAGGGTTGGTCAATTTAAAACCTCAAAATTAAGTCCCTCACTCTCTGACTGAAAGTTCTATTTAAACTATCAAAATTCTATATAAATAAATTTGAGGTTAATATTTTGTTATTCTGCTGATGAATGTGAACTGCAGATTTGCAGCCATTGGATTATGTTCAAAAATGTATCAAAACCTCTGAAATTTAAAGACTTGCTTTGGAATGAACAATTGAAAATTTACTATTTAAGTCATTGAATCTTATTCTTGACGTGTGGAATGAAAATTATAACTGATAATAACCTAGTAGCTATGAAGAAGTAAAAAATTAGAGAAAAAAATCAAAAATAAAATTAAAACTCACTTTATATGATACATGTTTTTAATCTTATTCTGAGTATGGCTCAATGGTAAAGCAAAGGGATGTAGCTAAAAGAAATATAATGTCTAATCCTGTTGACACTATAAATTAAGGGGAAACATAGAAGGCTATTTCTTATTCTCAAATGTTATTAATTCTACTGAACTTTATTCACACAGCTAAAGACAAAAAGATGAAATTAACAAATAAAACTGCATGAGCTTTATATTCAAAGTTACATAATCCATAGGAAACATACTTATATTTTACAGTTGTTATAAATGTCTTAAGTAATTCTTTGGTCTTCTTAGATTGAAATGATTATCTTATTTAATAAGTTAATTTTCAAGTTTATTTTCAATCCATCAGCTAATCAGTCATAGCCCACAATTAACAACAAAAAATGTTACTTAATTAGCTTAGTTATATGGAAACAAGTGTTGTATCCTAGCTAGTTGAATTTACTCTGACATTCTGAAATTTTAAAAAATGGAGTCCATTTTTGTAGAGGACATAAAATTTTATATTTCCTGCATAAAAATTATGATTGATTTAATAAAATAATTTACTGTAATTTTGTATTCTTGTAAAATCATCATCAGCAAAGTAGTATGCTGAGTGAGTAAATTTGATTGTTGGGTAGAAGGGCAAGCCTCTTTAGTAACACGAGCTAATCAAACTTCCCACAAAACCTTCCTTGCATGTAAGTTGGGTTAAACTTGGAATAGTGTTCCTTGGAGGCTATTTAAGAAAACACTGCCCACCAGATTTTCTAGAAACTAGTTTGAAAAGCAGAAAGACAATTTTTTCAAAAAATGCTTTTCTTCTGTATTCTTTGAAGCAAAACTTTTCAAAGATTTTTATACTTTTTCAACATATATCAGTATTAAATCTGGCTTTTTTTCCTTCCTCCCTTTTGCAATCTCAGAGGCAGCATCTGTAACTATAACATGGTGTTCAGCTTTTATTGTTGTTGCTGTTATCAATGTCTTGCCAATTTTTTTTTTTTAAGACTAGGGCCCTTTCAGAAACCTAATGCAACTCAGTGTCTCAAATCAACTTTGATTTTATTTATTTTTTTTAAACTTTTGAAAGGCTCTATTCATAAACAGATTTGTATACATAATATATTGGCTTGCTTTTATATTTGAGTGAATTTATCGCACTCTCTTTTTGTGTTTTTTATTCTGTATAAATTATGAGAGGAGTGTTTCTGTCATAACAATTGCCTTACTCTTCATAAAATTGAGATTTTTACACCAAGCGAGTTGACATGGTTATACCTTTAATAAATATGTATTTAATCAAAGATAAGATAAATTTTTAAAAAATGAAAAGAGGGATTATTTATCAAAACCTCCTAGTACAGAAATCTGTCTATTCTCAAAATACAAAATGGAGGCAGTGAAATCTACTTTCACAATTGAACATTTTATTTGACTGGGTAGATGTCAGTAATGATAGTTGTGTTGTTAGTCATTTGTTTTGGTATTCACAACACTAAAACATTCTTGGTTAGATTGCACTGAAGTACAAGTTTGTAAGTTATCATTTTTAAAAGCTTAAAAAAACACCTGATGGCATTGCAGAAGAATGATACTGAAATTCTAGTCTAAACCTGGAAAGATGGTGAAGGGTGAATTATAAATAATTGCTATGTGTGCTGTCTCTATGAGAAACCTATTATTTTAATTATTTCTGTATTAATTTATTACATAATAACATAGGCTGTGGGGGCCACATAACTATATATGAATGGATTATTTATGTGTGATTGTTAAGGGGAGCTTTTTCTGTTTCAGCAGAAATTTCTGATTTTGCAAGAAAAGAAAAAAAATTAGAGTCAGATGCCCTTCTGGATGCTATTTGTCATGATGTATCTTCTTGTTGTTGCTTTTATGTCATATACAGCTCTATATTAGCAATGTCATTTTAAAAGTGTTTCTGTAGAGCAGCAGAAAATTATGCAATATTCTATAAGGAGGGCTCAAGAAAGCTACATTAACACTAGAAAGAGCACCTTTTATGATTCATAAACTTTGCGAAAATAGAATCTTTTCTATTGAAGCTGTGTTTAATAAAGTGTTTCAGACATTAAACCTGTGATGTTTAAATAAAAAAAAAACAGTTTTATCTCTTAATATTGTTGTTAGAGCAGAAATGTATTTTCCATTACAACTCTGAAAGTTATCAATTTAATTTATGAATATATAGAGAAATGATTATCCATCTCGAAAAATAAAAATGAATACATCATTTTTAAGAAGGTAGACTTTTTGTCAGTTTAAGATCTCATATACCCTTATTCAATGAATGAAATAATATATGATTTTTTTAAAGTGATAAACCATCATACACGTACCCTATTCTGTCTCCCTTGCAAGTTTTTGCCCCTAAACACAGAAAAATGTGAATATTGTCTGCAGATTTTGACTGTTTTGTATATTTATGGCTGTTTAAAGAAATGCCAGATACCATGCCATTTAATAAGACTACATTGATGAAAATGAACAGACACAAAAAAAAAACAATATAACTTGCAGTTTTTTTACCAGATGAATGTAGATATAATTGTGAATTTAATTCCACATCAATGTTTATATAATTTTATTTGTAGCTGAATGACAAATGCCCACAACAGCCAAAAATATTGTTGTTTGGTTGCAGTTGCAACTGGTGACAGTAAAGTCTTAAATAATTCAGTAAATTATTATTGTAATTATTATTACTATTATTATTTTTCTGATTATTATTACTATTATCATTATTATTGTTGTTGTTGTTATCATCATTATGAGGTGTCATTTCATTTTTTTCCAGTTGTACATTCATCACTTACACAAACAGAATCAGATTTAGTGATAGTGAAATTCAAGTTTTTTATAAACATGCATATCATTTGGTGCAGTGAATTTTCCTTGGAAATGGAGATTAGTAAAATCTGACACTTATACTTCATTTTAAAAAATGAAAAGGCATCAGTGTTTTTTTTTTGTAATGAACTACCTCCAGTTTCACATAATTCACTGTAGACATGTATGCATTTGAAAAATGAATAGCTATACAGATTTGGCAAAAGTCATGTTAATAAGATTTCAAATGCATGAAGGGGATTGATTATTTTGTGCATAAGCAGGCACAAATTTGTATGCATATCTGAAATTGTATTCACATGATTTATGCCACTAAACACATGTAGACAGACACTCATAGATCATTTCTTTACAAAATCATACATACATACATACATACATATATATATAGGCACACACACACACACACACACACACACACACACACACACACATATATATATATATATATATATATATATACATACATATCTTTTACCAGCAGAAGATATAGTGAATAAAGATTGTTCTGTGATTATGAAAAAAAGATATAAGGTATTAAAATTTTGGCAGTTTTTACTCTACTTGTTTATTAATTTAAACTCTATACTTCTCAGAATATATTTTATTCACTCTCATCACATGCATATATATATATATATATATATATATATATATATATAGACACCTACAGGTATATATAAATGTATTCAAACATGTGTGTATATGATTTCATACATATTCATGTATATACATATATATGTATTTTTATGTTCCTATTCATATACATGTATATCTACAGATTTATATCATATTTACATACATCTGTTTTATCTTGTGCTTGTTACTGATGATGAATACGGGAGGCATCATGCATTTATTGCTTTTTGTTGCTTTTTGTAAATAAAACACAAAAAAGATTTTTTAATGAATTTTTTTTTATTTTAATGACAACAAACCCAGCCATGTGTTTTCTTCATTGGAATGAATCTGTTTTTTTTTTCTCCTGCCTCTTGTATCATGTTATATCTCTGTAACAAACTTGCAGCAAACATTCTTAAATAATAAGTGAGACTGACACTGGACAATTGCTCAGTTTTTTTTTTTTTCTTAGTGTTGAGGCGTGTCATTATTGTTTTTTTTTCTTTTTTTTTTTAAATTTAAACCATTTTTTTAACATATGGTGCAGTCCAAAAATTGACATTTAAAAGAAAAAAGTAATTGTACAATTGAACTAAATCCATGCTTTGTTGGTAAAAAACAAAATTTTTTTAAATTAAAAAGAAACATGATTTTTTTTTTTTCAGGACTCTTCTATATTGCAGACTTGTTTTTATTTATTTTTTTTTGTTATTTTTATGCAAATAAAAAAGAAACAAACAAAAAAACAAAGAAATATCTCCCAATTTTGCTTTTTTCTTTCTTTTATTTTTCTTTTTAAGTTCATGAATCTTTCATAAATGAACAAGTTAATGTTTTTTAAAAATGAGAAAGTGAAAAAATGAAACATTATTGTCAATTTAATTTTTAGTTTTATTCTGTCTCAAAGAACAATAGCCTAGTTGATTAAAGTGTTGGCTTGTGAATTTGGTGATATAATGGTTGTGAATTCAATCCCTCGGCTAGGTGGTACAGACTTGACCTCAGTACTAAAAGAAAAGGACAAGATGAGATAGACAGTGAACAACAAGAACAACCTACTCCTGAATTTTGAACTGAAACCTTAATTTAATACAATGTTCTATTTGAACTTCCCTGAAGATTATCTGGGTCACAGACACCTAAAGAAAACTTGGAGAATGCAATATTTAAAATATTGTGATAATAAAGTTGACGACATTAGTAAGAATGTAAATTATGCTTGTTGATATTTACATCTCTTCTCTTATCACATGATCAAGAGAAGGTTTTTGTTTATAACGCACTTCCCAAAATCAGCATTATTTTGTCAACATAGCCACAAAGTGTGTCTTTTTAAATTGTGAACTGCCAGTTTGCAGAATCCTTGTGTTTTTTTTCATTTGTTTCAGGTCATTGATATCAATGGAAAGTTTAGAATTTCTAAGTTTTTAATTCACATTGTTGTAGAAGAAAACTCCAAAGGAAGAGTCAATAGATATCTGATGCAAACATTGGATGACAAGTGCCTGTTATACACAACTGTGAAGAAGTGGTGCGTCAACTTTCAATGTGCAGATTGTGAAAGCTAAGTTTCAGTACTGTCTGGGAGACCTTCAGTGGTATCAAGTGAAATTGTTGGTAATGTTCATGATCTAATTTTTTCTGATCAGCAAATCTTGGTCAACAGAATTGCTAAAACACTAGATATAACTAGGAAATGTATTAGAATTTACAATTCATGAGAAGTTACTGATTAAAGGTGGTATTGAAAAGAAAATGTTCTCATTTTATGAGACAACAGGTGTTTGAGTGTACAAATCATCCACCTTACTCACCAGCTCTTGCTCCATCAGACTATTCTTTACTTTTATGAATTGTAGTTTAGTGTTGATAACAAAGTTAATTACTAATATTTCTTTTCAAAGTACCTGTTTGCATCAGATTTGTCTTTTAAATAAGTACCTGCTACTTAAAGATTCTGTAACCTACATTACAAATGTCCTAGGAAGTGGTAATTTATATTAAACATGACACTTATTGTAACTGGTACTTAAATTTGCCACAAAGTCAATAGTGTAATTGGAAATTACTGTTTCACTGATAATGTAAACTTGGAAATTTTTATTTTGTAATGTGTATTTATACACGGAAGTTAAGCGCACTGAGGGAAAATATTAAGTTTTCAAATTTTAAATTTGACAAAGCTTTAAAATATTCTTAAAGCATTCTCAAATTTAAAAATTAAAAACTTAATATTTTTCCTCTATTTTTGTATGTAAATAAGTGTTATAAAATAAAACTTTCCATATTTACCTTCATAAAGTCCCCCAGGGCATGAAATATATTGATAAAGAAAAGTTACAGATACATTTATTTTTATACATGAATTTTATGGATGTATAAAACCAGACTACAATCCATGCAGTGGTAACACTTCATTTCTTAGACAGCAAGAGTCTATTCAAATGTCATTCATTGAATTCAAGAAGCAAGGCCTATTTATGCAATCTCTTTATGAGATTTTTCCTATCAGTGTATGTTGCAATACATCCTGAACAAATTCATTAAATAAATCAGTCAAAATCAGAGGCCAATTTATTTAACTGCAGTTCTTATTAATAGTGTAGAAGTTGACCCTCCACTGGTTAAGGCATATAAACCCTCTCCAAAAAGGGCTGTCTCAGACATTGAATTAAGTGAAAATTGCTGTAAGGTTTTATTTTGTGATGTGGGGTCGGGAGTAAAGTAAAAGAAAAATTATGGAGTAAATTGCTGAAAAACTAAAATTAAATCAGTCATTAATAACCCAGGGGCTACAGCAAGTTTTGAACCAGTGTATAACTGGTTTATTAACTAAAATTAAATCAGTCATTAATAACCCAGGGGCTACAGCAAGTTTTGAACCAGTGTATAACTGGTTTATTAACTAAAATTAAATCAGTCATTAATAACCCAGGGGCTACAGCAAGTTTTGAACCAGTGTATAACTGGTTTATTAACTAAAATTAAATCAGTCATTAATAACCCAGGGGCTACAGCAAGTTTTGAACCAGTGTGTAACTGGTTTATTAACTAAAATTAAATCAGTCATTAATAACCCAGGGGCTACAGCAAGTTTTGAACCAGTGTGTAACTGGTTTATTAACTAAAATTAAATCAGTCATTAATAACCCAGGGGCTACAGCAAGTTTTGAACCAGTGTGTAACTGGTTTATTAACTAAAATTAAATCAGTCATTAATAACCCAGGGGCTACAGCAAGTTTTGAACCAGTGTGTAACTGGTTTATTAACTAAAATTAAATCAGTCATTAATAACCCAGGGGCTACAGCAAGTTTTGAACCAGTGTGTAACTGGTTTATTAACTAAAATTAAATCAGTCATTAATAACCCAGGGGCTACAGCAAGTTTTGAACCCGTGTATAACAATAAAACAAATCAGACTCAGTAAATCTCTAACCTCACTTAATTGATCCCCTACTTTTGCCTAAGTGGATTGTCATGCCAAAAAACCTGGATAGTGTCAATCAGGATAGTAGCATAATGTTATATTTACTTATATAATGAGTATATTTAGTGCCAGCAAAATCTATGACTAATTTTGTTTGTTACAATATCTTTTCGATATTTATACAATATTTATGTAACATATAAGTAGGTGGAGTGTGTGAGTTTGCCAGTTTTTTATTCACAGTACATAGAGCAAATCATACCAGATTGTAACCATCATTTGTAATGTGATCATCAATTTTTGAATAAAAGCTCTTGCTGTGTATCACAAGATGTAACAAACAAGTGCACAATACCTGACAAGAAAATATTGACAGATTATAATTCCCAGAACTGCTATCATTTCAGATTCTGTGAGGTTTACTGACTTATTCAGTTAATTTGCAACCCCAAATGTTGATATAAAACTGTTGTTGGAAATTTGATGTTAAAGTACAATAGTTTTTAAGAGAAAAACTGTCTTCTTTTGTTGATGTAATCATTGCTCAAATAAAATGTCATTGGAGTGTTGCAAACAGATATTGAATGAAAGAAGACAACAACAAACAAAATGAGGACTTATGTAAAAAAATATGATGTTAAGTTTATCTTCATTAAAGAAAATACCTCAACAAAAATAAGGTTACAGTGCGCTAAGCAAAAAATATCTCTGCATGTTTATGGAGACAGTGAGAAGAACATTATCCTGAGAAGGACAGTTTTGTAACCACTGAAGTGTGTTGTCCTGAAAAGGACAGTTTATTGCATATTGTTACTGCAAGTGGGAATGGCTGGAGCTGGAGGATTACTGGAGATGGTTGGAACCATGGCCAATGGTGAGCTGGAGATGATGACTATTGGCTGGCTAGTTTCTGATAGCTAGAGCCATTGGCCAGTTGTTGTCTGTTGGAACTGATACTACACTTTGAACCTAGTCATCTGGCCTCAGAATATCACTTTTTTTGTTGATTGATGCCTCACTGATCTGTGAGACTAGTTTCTTCATTATTAGCATTGTTTCATGGTACTAGTTAACATTTCTGAAGGTTGAACTTCTGTTATTTAATGCAAATTCATTGTAACCTGTGTATATTATTGTTATAAAAAAATCTTCATTTCTTTTGTTTAGAATTTAACCTTTCTTTATTGTGTGTGATTTTCAGATGGATTCCCATGTACCTTCAACTATATCTTCATTTGAACAATGTGATAGTGTTCAGCATTAAATGTGATAGTGTTCAGCATTAAATGTGATAATGTTTGGCATTAAACATGTTATAAAAATAACCAGTATTCTGATAGTTCTAAGTATTTACCCAAGTCTTCCCACAAAGTTGGGATGTGGCACAAGGCTGATTTTTATGTGGGGCTTTTTAAGTGCATATGCTCAGGCAAATATTCTCTGTAGACCCCCACATATGTAGTGTTGGGCTCTTTTCTGCTTTTCCCCAGACAAGACCCTGCCATTCAGCATAGCCTTCTCTGGCTTCCTCTCCACCCAAAGACAGAGAGTTCAACAAGGATAGAGTTTTGGCAAACAATGATAGTACTATATAGTAATAGGCTATTTTTTTCTTCTTTACAGATGAAAATAGATAATTCTAACAATTAAGCCATTTATATCTATTTATTGATTTTGTAGTAAGTACAAAATAAAAATAACTTTCTTTTCTTCAATGTTTGCAAATTCAGGAGCTAGTGTGAAAATCTATTTTTTGACCAATAGGAAAAAAGATTGCCTCTGTGCTGAGAAAAAGATTAAGGCAAATTTTTCAAGCAAGTGTGAAAATATTAACCAATAAAAAGAGTACGATTTGAAGAAAACAACAAAATGAACTTTCAATGATCTGTGTCATGTTTTTTCCTGCCCAGTTTGCATTAGAAGTTGACCACTTGAGCCGAGTTGGCTATTTGTATACATGCCCATGCAGAACACAATGTAGTAAAGAAATAATCAGGTCACCCCTGGTGATCTACAATCGCACCCTCTCACTTTCTATCTCTCATGCTGTTTTCTTTATCTCTTCTTCTTCTTCACCTCCCCACCATACACAAAAGTAAAGAGAGGAACAAGACATTACTACTACACACAGCGAAAACATGGACTTATCCTTTTTTGTACAAATCTCATTTAACTAAAAGAAACAAACTCTAACTTCTTTATACACTTTATTGGAACAAGACATTACTGCTACCCTTTTCATACATCACATCAAAAACATGGACTTATCCTTTTTTGTACAAATCTCATTTAACTAAAAGAAACAAACTCTAACTTCTTTATACACTTTATTGGAACAAGACATTACTGCTACCCTTTTCATACATCACATCAAAAACATGGACTTATCCTTTTTTGTACAAATCTCATTTAACTAAAAGAAACAAACTCTAACTTCTTTATACTCTTTATTGGAACAAGACATTACTGCTACCCTTTTCATACATCACATCAAAAACATGGACTTATCGTTATCTGTACAAATCAAATTTTGCCAAAACAAATGATCTCTTAATTCTTTAAACTCCTTACTACACTTTCTCTTGGAACATTTTCATAGTCAATAATTTCATACCTACAATTCTATGTTATGCTCTTATATAAATATATTTTCATTTATTTATACAAATGAAGCAGTTTATATTCTTTCAATTTTCTGATCTGTAGTAAATTGTGGGAAGTTTAGTTGTGTTTGAGACAAATTGATAAACATAATTGATCTCTCCATAATTTATTAGTTATTAAATGTATTATCATTAAATTTAAACTTAGCTAGGCTCTGTGCTGGAATTCTTCTGTCTAGAAATTGAACAAAATATTTAGATAATGTAGAGAGATAAATAATATTTAATTAGTGGTTTATTCATTTATAAATTCGTAAGCTTATTAAAAAGTAACAACATTTATAGTTAATTTTTATGAATCTGTCTGCTGAAATTTTATTATAAATTTTATGTTGTGAAATATTTGGTTGTTATATATTTGTATGTATCGTGATTTTCTGAAGATATAAGATAAATTTGATTTGTATCTTAAAACATATCATAAAGGTTACTACTTTTGCCTCCCCAACTTAAAACATCATATATTTATTTCCTGTGCTTTAAAATTTGCATAATAACATTTAGATTGAACCTCTGGAAACTCTTAACAGGTATCCCAAACTATCCAACATTTGCCAAACATTTGTGAAAACATGTAAAAATAGTGAAATTTCTTTCATTTTAAATGCTGATATCTTCCTATTTGTATTTACAAACTAATTTTATCAAAATAGCCTAAAAAAGCTATTTTGATAAAATCCGTATGTAAATAACATTTTAATATCTTTATAAAGATACAATTCATTCTCATGTGTGATGATTAATTTTTATTCCACATCTCTTTAAATTATATCACTATTTCAATAAGGGCCAGAGTTTGTTTTTTTTTTAAATTTTTGAAGTTGATAATTTCATAGTGGTCTTTTGAAAATTTGTTGCACTCCAAGTTGTCTCCCTACACATATCAAAATAGTCACATTTTAAAAAATGTAAATTGCCAATTTAGTAGACTTAAGATAGGGTTGGAAGTTATATTTCACACAAAATTTTAAGATGAAAAATTTATGACATTTAATAAAATGAAAATTGCACCTTATTTTTTAAAAATCAGTTGATTTTATATCACTTTAGCTATACATCTCACGGTATATGCAAATCAAAAAGAGAGTATACTGCATTACTCTTGTGCAATTTTTGTGCCCATCAAAATTTGTATTGCTGACTGAGTGAATGAACATCACCAGTTGAACCCCATTTTAAATCAGACTTGTTTCATTGATGTATATTACACACTTTAAATTATTTTTCTTATATTTTCTTTAATGAAGTATTTCAAAACAGTATAAAGTACTTATTCATTGTATTTTGTCCAAACTGTCATGCTTGAATCATTTTCGCCTTCACTGTTTTTTTTTTAAATCCTTAAAACAGAATTCATATCATAAAATAGAAAAATCAATATACTGGATATATTCTTAGTTCTTTAAATTTCACATCCATGTTTGTCAGTAAAAAATGTCCTGTTTTCCTTTTTATGGTCATTCATTTCATTTACATAAGTGGCTGGCAATATTTCTTTAATTCTCTAGATTTCGGGATTAAATTGAAAATTTATTTACATTTGTTTTTCAAAAAAACGAAACTAGATACATTTTCGTTCATTCAGCAATGAATTAGAACACTCTCAGCTATTGGGTGTGTATAATAATAATATACATGCAAAAAAGTCTGCCTTCTTTCCTTTTTATGGTCATTCATTTCATTTACATAAGTGGCTGGCAATATTTCTTTAATTCTCTAGATTTCGGGATTAAATTGAAAATTTATTTATATATTAAAAATGAACTGCATATATGTTTATCTTAACCTTTGTTCATATGTCCATAAAATATTGAAAAGTAATTAGGTAATTTTCAAAATGTAATCAGTTTCCATTTTTCTTTTTAATGGTAATTTGTTTACTTAGGATGTGTGTTGTTGGATATCAACTCCGAATGGCAAATCAGGGAACCGAGTTCGAATTCCAGTTGAATTCCTTGCATTCACTTACACACAAATACCCTTAGGAAAGGTATAAATCCATCTCGTCTCTCCAGTTATGGGTTAAATAATAGGACAGATTGGGTTCTATAGCCTTGGCAGGTAACCAGTCTATCGCAGAAAGCAATGGCAAGCTACTGTGGGATAATATTCTGCCCAGTTAGTTATGTCTCTATCGAGACATGATCACTGAAAGCGTGTATCACATATGGCACTCAACTGACTGACTGTTTACTAATTCTAGGGATTAGGTCCTATTTTATAGGTTACAATGAAATTGTTACATTTTCTTACAAATAAAAAATGGATACATTTCATAATTTTTCATCTTTTGCAAATGTGTTGGCTTTTTATAATTTTTTTTGTTGTTAAGCAGTTATCATAATGGCATTATGGAAGATCATATTTTAAACAGGTATGTGTTGTTTTTTTTTTTGTTTTTTTTGGCATATTGGTGCTTTCCACACCAGAGACCCCTACCTGGGTGATTAATAAAATTTACATTTAATCTTCTGTTCAGTGAATGATGAATAATTTATCCATGTCAAAATGATTAATAAAAGATGATAATGTTAAGGAAATACACAGGCTATTTTAATCAAACAAGATAATGAATTTATTTACAAATTTACATGCTTCAGGAAAATAAATTAGAAATTTTAAAGGCTGTAGTCTTAATGAATTGTCATGAAGAGGAAATGTTCATACAGCAGATTAAACGATCTGACATAAAAATAATATAAAAAAGTTTAAGTCATCGTGAAAGAGTTCTTTACTCACTGAAGGGATATATGATTTGCATATGTTAAAAAGTAGACAAAGTGAGATATTTTGAAATAATTAGCTTTCTTGGATTGCTAAGAAAAAGTTGTTTGAAGTTCAGTGTAACAAATAACTTTACACTGGCAAGAACATGAATGCTGGTCATGGTGAACAGAAATGAAACCTTTCACATAACTTCAGATACTCCTCTCTTATAAATGTAATTTTTCTACTCATATCAAAAGGAATAGGTCCGCTACTCTCTTTACTGTTTATTTCTGTGAAGGCAAGGTTTTCATTGATCCTAAACAATTTCACATAGGTTCTCAAAATTTTTCCCATCTTTCTCCTCAGCTCACCCGAAATTGAAGGAAGTGGTTGAAAAGAGTTAGTATTATTTTGCACTCACTACAGAAGCAAACTGACAAAACCTGAAATTTCTTGTAACATATAAAGTTAAAAACTGTGACAAAGAGTATAGACATTTTACTGATATAATTTTTAATGGAACTTCATCTCTACCTCTAAAAGAACAGAGGAAGAAAGAATCTGAATATTCAAACAAATATAGAATTTATTATGTAGAAAAAAACCATGTCAAATGACCTTCAGTTATGGGTATCAATACCAATGGGTTATAGTATACAATTACTCCAACATTTACATTGATCAAGTCATTGATATTACATCTCCATCAAGTACTGTAATCCAGAGTTTAGTTCCAACCAAAGACAGAAGTTATTATTTTTGATGGCCTTTGGTGAATGATATTGCACAAATGGTGTCAATGTTTCTCTTTAGTTGGGACTTTGCTATAATATCACTTTCAAGTGATGCTGATATGTTCCAGGAATAAGCAAATCACCATGAGAAGAGGAAATGCAGGAGGATCATTCCAACAGATCAGAAAGTCTTTTTCTTCAGTTCAAATAAATGTATTTTTATTCATTTTTAGTGTTATTAGTTTGAAATAAATGTGTTTAAAGATTTGCAATAATCTTAAAATTGAAGGATTAAACTATGATTCATTTCATGAAACAAATTTCTTAGTTTTTCTAGTTATTACTATTCTTTTTTGAAAAGTTAGATATTGCATAATTTCACAAAGTTCGCTAAAATTAGCTACATGTCTGAGAAAAGGACTGTTCTATTGAATTCTTCATCCTAAAATTAATAAAGTTTGAAAATTTCTGGCACGTGCCTCCAATGGATACTTATTATGGCAAGTTCAGGATGGTATGCTTTTAACCTGTTTTTCCCAACTGTCAAATTGAGATTCTGGCTGTTTTTACATAAGTTTTTTTTTTATTGATATACTTCTGACTAAAATAATTAGCTTCATCAGTGTTGTGTTATAAATTGTAACAAAGTTGCAGTAAATATTAAAATGAAACTTAAATGACTAGACAAATTTGCTCTTCTACATTATCTTTTAACTATTTCATTTTTTAAAACATAATTTTTCAAATTATTGATTCTGTTAGTATTATATTTCCTTTCTTTCAAGATTATCTATAGTGCATTAGATTTCTAATGAGTTTTAAATAGTTTGAAGCCAGTAGCATCTTTAGTTAAACACTTGAAATTAGCCTTTGGTTTAATAGCACGTCAAACAGAAAACTGATGAAATTTGAGAGGTCATAATTTTGTTGCAAGATAAATTTGGTATCATTTTTTGTTTTTCTCTGCTTGCATTAAAGGTTTTTAGTTATATTGAAAATAAAATGTTTTTAATGAAGAAAATCAACATCAATAAGGATGTTTTCAATTTGGTACAAATTCATGAAACAATATTAAACAGGATATTTGTGTCAATTTGATGTCAAAAATGGTAAAAATTTTTAGTCTTTGAATCTTTAATTCTAAATAAAGTAAAAGATAATCATCAATATCATTTTTTTCTTTGTGAAAGCAAAGATTTGTTGATTTCCACTATGTGCCAATGTGTTCAGGGTGGTTACGGAAGTCTGCAACTGTGTGGGGATGGTGAGCAAATGTATAATAGCACTGGATTCTGAAATTAGTACACTTTCAAAACTTTTTTGCCTTAATTAAATTTCTGAACAAAACATAATATAGTTTTTTCTTTTTACTTACATATGTGTATTTTACATGTATATGAGAGACTATTTTTGTTATATCAGCAAAAAGAAAAACATGTTTTTCATAAAATTAGTAGTAAAGTAATAGTAAGTATTACTATTAATAGTAAGTAATAGTAATTAATAAATTAATAGTAAGTAAGAAAACTTCAATTGTTATGGTATTTTCTTCCTACAAACCCAAGTTTCTCTATAAAAGAAAATATCAAAACAATGCCCTTTACTCTATGCATATTGTTTTTGGTTTTAATTCACCTCCCACTCCTACTTCTTTTATATGCTGTGTCCCTTCAGGATGTAGACGATCATGGTCCACCACTTTTTCCTGTTCATTGTAGCTCTTGAGTTTTGTCTTTCTGTTATTTCTTGCAAACTCTCTTCTGCCACCCATTTGCTCAAACCCATCATGTATGTTATGTGCTGCTTTCCTCCTTTCCCTCAATTTGTCTTGTGAGTATCAGATTTACCATCCTCATTATATGCCCCAGAAATTTCAGCTGCCTCTTCCTGATTTTAAGTAGAAGTTTCCTTTTTGTTTCTATTCTCTCCAAAACCTTGTTGCTACTCACATGTTCGGTCCATGGTATCCTCAGCATCTTTCTGTGAAACCACATTTTTGTTGCTTTGAGTCTCTCCATCATCCTTGAGGAGATCGTCTAGCATTCACTGTCATACAGGAGGACAGATATCACATAACAGTTCAATATGCTTTTCTCTGTTTCCAACAAAATTTTTCTGTCTCTCAATACTCTGCTTAGCTTTTGGAATGCATCCTTGGTCATCGCAATACGTCTTCAGATCTCAGTGTCCCAGATATCATCCTCTGTTTGAACACTTTCCAGATATTTAAATTTCTGTACCTGTTTGATTTTAGTAATCCCAAACTGCAAATTGCATTTTGGGTTAATTTTTTGCTGATGACCATGTATTCTGTTTTCTTGTAGTTTATGCTTAATCCTTTCTTCTCAGTTTTACTCACTATCTTCTGTAGGAGGTTTTGTAGTTTCCTTTCTGTATCTACTATCAGCACTGTGTCATCTGTGTATCTTATATTGTTAAGATTGTGGTCCCCAATAATGAATCCTGGTAGGATATCTAACGCTTGTATTACATTCAGTTCTGTTTTAGTATATCTACTGAACTCATTTTCTGTCTGTATGTGTTGTATCCTCATATGGTTGTGTTGCAGCCTACAGGGTTAATGAGGTGTTGGTATCACCCAGTTGTATATCTTATTCAGTTGTATATCTTATTCAGTTGTATATCTTGTTCATGGTATATTCAGTTAGTTACTCATAATATGATTCATTCATGGTAGATTCACAGTTGGGTCACTTGATCATTTTTTACTGAACTCCGATTACTTGTTATTTGCTCAATGCTCAATGGTCAACCGATTATTTGTGATAAGTTTATGGTTTCAGGCTTTTGTCTGGTGCTTTTATAGTGGCCACCTGATTGCCTGTGGAATAATCCATTTCTCTAGTATAATTCTTTCACTAGCAATCAGTGTTCAAACTCATGTGTTGGCATTTGTACTTTCTATATAGCAGTATGCAAGTGGTTTGCTACCAGTATAGATTCTTCATTATTCTAATGTTTTTCCCAAATAATATGCCAAGCTTGCAGAGCAGCTCTAACAGATCTTTGTGACTTACCTTGTTGAATGCCTTTGCATAATCTATAGAACACGGAAGCATGTCCTTCTGCATTTGTATTGCTCTTTCTGATAACATTTTGAGTCTAAGTGCCGTGTTCCATTGACTATGACAAACCTACACTGTAATTCTGCAGTGTGCTCTATTCATCAGATGATGAGTTTTGTTTTATGGCTCATTAGGCTGATAGGGCAGTTTCCACTTCAGTTTTTAATATTCCCAGTTTGATATTTCTGTTTATTGTCAGTTGTTCCCTTTCATTCTGGAAGAGTTCACTGATATATTCATACCATCTCTGAAGTATTTTTTTTTCTCTAATATTAGCATTCTGTCATTAGATTTGATGTATCCTGTTGATGAGCATGTCTTTTGGCCTGTTAGTTCTCATGATTTTTTATGCATATTTCCTTTATCTGTGATACTCATTTTTTCTATTTCTTCACATTTTTAGTTGAGCCATTCTTTTTCAGCCTGTCTGCATTTGTTCAGTAATTCTTTGCATAGTTTTCTGTATCCCATTCCATGTGTTTACATTGTTTTCTGTCTGCTTGTCATTTTTTCATCTTTGATTTTTCTTTGGAATAATCTCATCTGCTGATATCACTAAAGCTTCTATTAGTGTGTCCCACTTTGAGTTTCCATTTTGTCTCATATCTTTTTTACCCATTGTCCATGTATTTTTCATTCAAGTGCAAGTCAGTCAGGAGTCTATTGCATTGTAACTTGGGTACCATGTTAGGTTTCTTTAGACACTGTAGTTTCATTCTTAGTTTACATATAACAGGGAGGTGATCACTTTTGCAGTCAGCACTTGTGTAGGTTTAGCATCTAGACATTTACTCAATTATATCATGTTCCTGAAATTGCACAATATTTAATTTTTTGCTTGCATCTATTTCTATCTTTCAATTACATTCAGAAAATGCTTTATAAATAACTAGATTTATAAAAAGTTATTATCGAAGGTTTCATATTTTGATTTTTGCTTATTTAATTCTTCCTTCCTTTTTAAACGTAGCATTTACATATCTAAAAGATTTGAGCAAAGCTTAAACGTAGCATTTACATATCTAAAAGATTTGAGCAAAGCTTAACATAAAAAAAATGGTGTGCCAAAAAATTGTTTTTCCCTTGACACCATTATTACTGTATATTCCATTGTCAATTCTTATGAATTAACAACAAAAGCATTACACACTAATTTTATTATATTGTTTATTTACAAGAATAATTCTATATTTACAGGTTCATATATGAACCAACTACAATGCAATATTTATTATTTGCCATATTCTAAAGAACTATGAATTTTTTTTATTTATAAGAATGTCTATAAACAAGAGAGCAAGGAAATTTTTAAATAAACACATGTTAAGTGTTGCTTCTAGATTAGCAATTAGGTCAAAAAACTAGTGTCAAAAAATAATTATAACAGTTATAAATATAATTAATTTGTTCTAAATTAATGAGAATCAACCCCACATTTCTCCTCTACACATAATCTCACTATTCAACAGGTCATTAACACATGCATCAACAAAAATTTTGTTTCCTTTTCCTTTCCAGGCCATAATAGTGACATTTATCTTTTAGTATGCAACAAAAGTTCAAGGTAAGGAAATCCCAGACACTTCTTGCATTTTTCCAACTCAACTGGATACTCATTGCACACATCTATAAAGGAAAATATGAGAAAGACTGTATACACGTTCCTCATTCTTTATCTTATCATTCTGTCAGATTCTGATCTGTATTTGATGTTTGTTTGACCTCAAAATCAGGTGTCTGATAAATATAAATATTACATTGTAGTTGGTTCATATATAAACTTTTAAATATAGAATTATTCTTGTAAATAAAGAATCAATTTTACTCTTGTGTCCCCAACACCACATAACAACAATATAATGAATAATTCTCATTCTGTTGTTTCCATATCTTGCTGTTTCTCATTTTTATGAGCATTTTTGTAAATATGTTGGGGGTTATAATAATCTACTCAAAGTTATAACTCTCTTACAGTATGTTAAACTTTGCCAAGATTTTAAATGTATTCAAATTATAAAGAAAAAAATGTCCAACAGAAGTGAAGGAGGCCCACTTCAACAAAAGAGCAGAAAAATCACTAAATCTATGGTTGATAAAGCCTATACATCCCTGAATCCAACTCTGTTGTAATTTTAATGTAAAGGACCCAAAGTTATTCTCAAAACTTATTTTTGGCTATCAACTTTCTTGGCATGTTAATGTTTCTTCACATCAGCTTCATGACCTTATCAGAAAATAATTTGATAATAATGTGAATCCTATTAACTATTGATATAATTCAATTAAACTTTACCAACAATGTATTTTTCAGTGTTACTTTCATTTTTGTACACTTGATTGTTTGAACATTTAACTTGCATTGCTTTACTTTGTTTAATAGTATATTAACACCAAAATTTTCATGGGAGCTTTGAAGGAATAAAAATGTTATTCTACTTTCACAATTGAATACATGGTAGATGATACTCATCTTTTGTGCATATACATGTTTGAGACTGTGAAGTGTGTTTATGTTGTGGTTATGTTTTATAATACAGTTTGATTTAAAATTTTAGAATATTCTATGGATTAATGTCATGAAAGAGTTCTTCCATGTTGGTTGTTTACTTGATTTTCTTTAGCAGCATATCAACCTCTGTGGGTTATTTAATGCCAAAATCTTAAATATTTTAAATGCACTTTAAAATACAGATAAAATTTTTTTTATCTCCCTCTAACTCAACTCTCCAAGTTCACCACTACTGTCACCAGGTATTGATATCTCTCCTGAGTAAGACCTCCAATACAAGAGAACATGGCTAAAGACTGTGTGTACACCATTCCATGTAGCTGTGGAAAGAAATAAAAAGATAAACAGACCACCCCTTTAAGTTAAGGCTGCGAGAACATCATAAGGGCTTAGCACAATATTCAATATGGGGAACCAGTAATATGGAGTGCTAGAGAAAATTATTAGTTTCAAAGATTGCAATATGAGCTCTGATAAAAAAATGATTTCTGAGACATTATAAGCTCCCAAAATTCATACACTGATGTCCTAAAGGACACATGGCCCAATGAATAAAAGCATTGGTTAGATCCAGTGACTTAACCCAAAGAATTGTGAGTTCAATACTTGGCTACAAATAACTTGAGTTGAGTTAAAGGGAGATAACTACATGAAGTGGCATGGAATGAGAAAGTTACACCCCAGTGATTGAAATAAAGGGTTTGGATCAAAATTCCACGCACCTGAAGAAGGCCAGAGTGCACAACAGCCAAGACATCATGAATATGGCAATAGAGATGAGGACAACAATCTGAGCAATGTAAATAATATAATAGACCTGAATCAACATAATTGTTCAAGAATTTAGTTATGATCTCAAATACTGGATCAAAGTTAACTACATGACATTCAGAACTGACATGGTACATGGAACAAGAATGATAGTAAAAGACAGTGATCAAAATATAGAGTTCAGTTCAAAACTCTAAGCACCTGAAAAAGGCCAAAGCTTACAATGGTTGAAACATTGGGAATACGGCAATAAATAGGAGGACAACAATCTGAATAATAAATAATACTCATTTCAAAAGTATAAACAAATATTCAGTTCTATTATGTTGATTCAGCTCTATAAAAATATATCATCAATGCTTGACTTCATGCCTTTTATTAATAAACCAACACTCAAGTTTACCATACCAACAAAATTTTCTTGCTACTTTACTTAATAAAAGAAAATGGATGAAATAAAAGATTTGGGTATTTTCTTCTTATGTTCATACTTTCTTTACACCCTGTTATTTTTTGAAGATTCAAAACATTTAAAATCTGTTCCATTTGACATCTTAATTATTATCTTGGTGAGAATCATGCCATTTGCTAATATTTATCTCCCTTTATGTTATAAGCTGAAATCAATCTTTAATCGCAAGTAATGGACTTTCTTTGTTGTCTGCTTAACAATTTGCTTTGTAGTTGTCTAACATTTTTCTCTCTTACACCCTGACCAAAATTATTCCACATTTTTTTCATTCATTTTATCACTTAAAACAAAAATTTATTTAAACAAAAAGAAACATTTGGAAAAAGTTGTATTTTGTAAAGTGGTTATTTTGTACCCGCAGGTGGGAGAGGGGAGGAGAAATGTTAATAAAATCCTGTCAAACTTTTGGAATATTAGTACCTCTTATAAATATGAAACTTTTTTCTTTTGCAAGACAATGCTATCTAAATTCAGTTAATAAGGAATATAATGAATCCTATCACTGACAGTGGAATTTAAGCTTTATATCTTTGAAAATAACTGAGTTCAAATTCTGCCATTTGAGAAAGACATGAATCCATCTCTTCTCCCTCAGCTATGGGTTAAACATTAGAGTGTACTGGGCTCTCTAGCTTTGGGTGACAATCAATCTAAGAGAAGGAAAAATCTTTATTCCAAGCTATGGAGATGGTAAAAGAAAATTACTCCACTATCCTTTGAATGATGTCATGGCAATTCATAGATAATAAAGAGAAGGAATCTGTGGAGGTCCATGATCACTGACATCCTGAACAGACATAGCATTACAAAAAATGAACTTGACCGTCTTTTTGATATCTGACCATTTACAAAGTCTCTTTTTTTGGGTATAAGAGTTGATATTTCCCCACTAGGTGCCTTTGAAAAAAAAGGACTAAGCTACCGTTCTCCCACACATACAAAATTGCAAGCCTATTCAGATGAGCTCCATTCCAGACACTTACAGCCAAGGCACATTATACTTTGTCAACAGAAGCAAATCTCCCTTATTTCCTTCATTCCCTGAATCATTTCAATCTTGATCTCTTCAATGATTAATTATTATTCCTTATTCTAATAATCTTCACTTCATGCTATCTTCTTTTACATTCAAATCATACACTTCATTCAGTATTACCATTTTAACTTTAACTCTATAAATTAATCGGCTCTTGAGCCTTGTATTGAGTGAAATATTCTGAATAACATATTAGAACCTCTTCCAATTTATGATCCAATACAAGTGTTTTCTCATTCCGGGCATACTTCATGTTATTGACTTTGTGCTAATTAAAGTTCTTCTGGCAAACACATGTAGAGGTTCAGGTCAAATGTTCAGATTCAAACTGATGATAGAAAAATATTATTGAAGACATCAGGTAGAAGCTAATAAGTTATTACCAATATTAGAAATATATCAGTAAAGATAAAAATGATTGACGTACAAAAAGAATAAAAGTGAAGTTTTATATATTTATATAGAAAATGTAGAAAGTCTTTAGTTCACTTTTTGTTACTAATAGCAACCGAGAGCAGAGACATTTGATTTGTTGTCTTGATAGCAAATAGACAATGGGATCAAGTTATTCATTGCAACACAATTTGCTCTTTTGTTAAAAATTTCTCAATGCAAAACTATTAGTGATGTGTTTTGTGAACTATAATTACTTACAAATATTTACTACTATTTCTCTAGTAGTTTTGTCTTCTAAGTTAGGATTAGTTTAGCATCGAGCTGTATCAATTGCTATTTATATGGTGGAGATTTGTATATGAATACAACATTCACCCCCAAATTTTACTTGACAATGTAAATTTGGAATTCTTTATTTTTGCAAAAGAAAAGGAATGCAGTTTCACAAAATTTTAATCTGGTTAATTTTTTTTTCAAGTGTTTGATATTAAGTTGTTTAGATTCTTTAATGATAGCCTTAAGGTACCTTAGAGAGTTTGGGTTGGACATTTTTGCAGTTTTGATGTTAGGGGAGTTACAGGTTCCTCTTCAGTTGAATCACTGATTTTGGTATGTTGTTTCCATTCAAGGGCTATTTGAGGTGATTCTCATTCCCTTCCAAGCAGGAGTAAGGTGATATAGAGAAATAGTAATTTCTTTTCTATTTGGTTATCTAACAAGAGTATAATCAGGATTTGCCTGATTCGGCTAAACTTCTTGTACAGTATGCTCACACTTGTTCTTAACATAGTTTTTATGAGGAATTTCCCAGGAATTGTCAACCATGAAGGAACAGATCTTCAAGAGGTAGATCTTATAGGATAAGAAAAAATCTATTCATGAGAAGTAAAATTTGTGACTGTACACAGTAAGGAACAAATCGAGTGGAGAGTGTCAGATAATACAGTTTCCCATTAATGCACAAGTAAACCTCACAATTTTTAGTCTAAATTGATTGTCCTTCTCAGAGTTCCATTCAATCTCTCCACTTGACAGTTTCCCCTTTGGTTATACACAGTATATCTACTAGTAGCAATTCCTTTCTCATGAAACAATATTCTTAACTTCTCTCACATAAAAGTAGGTCCTCTATCAGAATGTATAGAACTTAACATACCAAATATGCAAAATAATTTATTTAAGCAAATCAATACAGCTGTAGTGAGCATGTCCCTACACAGAAAAGTGAAAAGGAAATAGCATATTCATCAATGATAATCAATAAATACTTGTTTCATTCTTGATGTAAACATTCCCTTGAAATCTATATTTGAGTAACTTTGATTAATTTGCCTCGTCTTCTCACAATTCTTGGTTTTCTAAGGCACACACTTTACATTTTCCAGTCATTCTCTTTACTTTGTCTGTTGAGTTGGGTAAATTTCTCAACCTTATAAAGTGCATCATTCTTGATACAGGTATACCTCACCTTACACTGGTAATTTGTTTCAGGAAAAATGACTTAAGTCAGATTTACTTGTCTTTAAATCTACTTACACTAGGCTATACCACAAATAGCCATTCCCAGTTCTGTATTTCATTTATAAATGCATTTTTAATAATATATGATCAATAAAAATCCATTTTAGTTTTAAATAGTACAGAAAAAATTATCTAAATTTACAAATACATGTATGCACATACTTGTAAATGTAGATGTTTACAATTTGGCGATCTTTACAGTATGTCATGAACTCTTTACTTGTGAATGTGGTTTGCTCTAAGACATTATAAAATAAAAAGAATTTTATAAGGTTAAATTAAAAATAGAGTTATTAAAATTATTTTATGATAGTAGAAAATAAACTAATTTATGCTAAATTTACCAATATTTACATTTACTGTAAATGTACATATTTAATACCTTTTTATATACTTATTTATTGTACAGTAACATGATTTAATGCTTTTGTAGTAATATTACAACTTCAATATTTGTAGCAAACAGATGTAAGGTTGAATAAAATGGCTTAAACTTGATTTTAATTTTATATATATATATATATATATATATATATGTATATATATATATATATGTATATATATATATATATATAATTTTTTTTTACAAACAACATATAATGAAGAACAACTTAACTTGAAATGATGCAATCCAATATATACTTGTTCTCTAGGATGACATAGATTATCATGTAATTCTTTAAGGTCAATATTTACAACAGAAGTGCAATGTATGCTTGTTAACTCATCTGGGCATGCATTTTTAATGCCTGGTCAATATCAAATACCATATTTTTCAGTGGAAACTCCAATTTACCAAAGATTTTTTTTTTATCATTTTCAGTCTTCGAAGTTTTATGCTCATTAAAAATGTAGTATAGAGCTGTTTTGTCTGTGACAAGAATAAAATATTCACCTTTCAGGTAATGACTCCATTTCCTGATTGCTTCCATGATCACATTAGCTTCTTTTTCTTTTGGAGAGTGGTTTTGTTCAGAGGGTTTAGAGTTCTGGACCAGAATGCAACAGGCCTGCCTCTATAAGTTAGTGCCACAGATAAGCTCATGTAGCAAGCACCAGTTTCAATTTCAAAGGGTTTTTCTTTGTTTAAAATATGAACTATTCTTCTTCTTCATCTGCTGTGTTTTTTCAGGACATAAGTGATCATGGATTTCCAATTGACTGTCTCTTATCGCTGTCAATATTTTCCTCCTGGTATTTCTCTCAAACTCTGCTCTGCCATCCATTTGCTCAAACCTATCAAGTTTGTCTCACACTGATTTTCCTTGTCTCTCTTTCCTTCTATACATCCTGTGAGTATTAAATTCTTCAGGCCCTTCTTCATTATGTGTCCCAAGAACTTCATCTGTCTCTTTCTGATGTCAAGTATGAGTTTTCTTCTCGTTTGCATCCTCTCCAGCACCTCATCATTGCTGACATGCTCACTCCATGGTATCCTTATTTAGTAAAACCACATTTCTGTTGCCTTGAGCCTCTCCTTCATCTTTGATGAGATCATCCAACATTCATTTCCATACAGAAGAATAGATATCACATAGCAATCCCGCACTCTTTTCTTTGTTTCCAATGAGATTTTCCTATCTCTCAGTACTCTGGTTAGCTTTTGAAATGCATCCTTGGTCATGCCAATGCATCTTTGGATCTCAATGTCACACTTTCCATTCGCTGTCAGAACACTTCCCAGGTATTTAAATTTACTTGTTTTATTTTAGTTTCTCCGACCTGTAGTTGGTATTTTGGGGTCTTTTTTTTGCTGATGATCATACATTCAGTTTTATTTAAGTTTATGCTCAGTCCTTTCATCTCATTTTCTTTCGCTACCTTCTGTAGGAGGTGCTGCTGCATTTTCCTTTCCATGTCTGCTATCAGTACCGTGTCATTTGCGTATCTTACATTGTTAAGATTGTGGCCGCCAGTGACAAATCCTGGCAAGGATTTTATTTCTCTCACAATTGTTTTGCTGTATAAGTTGAATAGATCCGTTAGGAAAACACATCCTTGTTTTACACCCCTTTTTATTTTTGCATACCTGCTGAATTCACTTCTTATCTGAACACAAGTGGTTTGCTGCCAATATAGATTCTTGATTATCTTAACATCTTTACTGAAAATGTTGAAGTTGTTGTGCATCTCTATCAAGTCTTTGTGGCAAACTTTGTCAAACACCTTTGCATAGTCTATAAATCACAAATAAAGGCCCTTCTGCATTTGTATTGCTCTTTCAGATAGCATTCTGAGCCTGAATATTGCATTCCTTGTTCTGGCCTGGGTCGATTCTACTGCGCACTCTGTTGATGATGAGTTTTGTTATGTGGCTCATTAAGCTGGTTTTTTGGTGGAAATCACATTCCTTTGTACCTGGCTTCTTAGGTAGTATTTGAAAATTGATCTACTTAGGTCCTTTGGTATATTGCCACTGTTGTAGATTTCATTTATTATTTCTGTGAGCCTGTTTATGCCAAAGCCTTCTAAGGTCATCAACATTTCTGTCACAATCTCATCAGGTCCTGCTGCTTTGTTTCTGTTCAATTTGGCCATTGCCAATTCCACTTTAGTTTTTTATATTTCTGGTCCATCCGTATTTTTGTGCATTATTGTTTGCTCTTGCTTGTCATGGAAAAGATCACCAATATACTCATCCCATCTCTGAAATATTTTTTCTTTTTCTAATATGATTGTACTGTCCTTGGCTTTTATACATCCTGTTGAGGTCTTTTGTCCTGTTAGTTCCTTTATTTTTTTATGCATATCATCATTATTTGTCATGCTCAGTCTCTCTACTTTAGTGCATTTGTCATTGAGCCATTTTTCTTTAGCCTGTTTGTATTTGCTCCTTATTTTCTTGTGTAGTTTCTTGTATTCCATTCCATATCATGGCATTGTTTGGGAACCTCAAGGTAATGGTTAGGAAGCTTGTCTTGCTAGAATCTTTACAATTGAGTAGTGAGTTCAATCCTCACTGGGTGTCCCATATTTTTGATCTTGTGCCACATCTAAGCTGCACTTAGAAAATCACTATATTTTGGCATTGTTTTCTGTCTCTTTTGCATCATGTCAAGAATTTATTCAGTGATCCACTCATTTTTCTTACAATATACTTTTTCCTTTGGGATGATGTAGTTCACTGATGTCACTAGAGCTTCTCTTAGTGCCTCCCATTGTGAGCTTCTGTCCTCAATTTGTCCTTCATATTTTGTTTTCATGCTGTCCGTATACATTTCCTGCAGGTTCAGGTAATTTACAAGTCAATGTACTGCAGCCTTAGGGCTGTCTTAGGTTTCTTTAACCTCCTTAGTTTTATCCTTAGTTTGTATACAACTGGTAGGTGGTCACTTGGGTAGGCTTTGCAGGGCAGGGCTGTGTTTCTGAATCTATTGTAGATTGTAATATTTGGTTCTTAATTTCTCCTCCTGGACTTCTCCATTTCCATTGTCATCTTGGGTGGTCTTGGAACCAGTTGTTGATTATTATCTGGTCATTCATTGTGCACCATTGGACCCATTTCTCACCATGGCCATTGTGGTGTCCTAGTTCGAAATTACCATGCATATTCACTATTACTAATATATTGAGAAGCCTCCTTTTCAGTTTAACTACTAGAATTCTGGTTTCTAGCTTAAATGGATGAATCTCACATTTAAATTTTACAATTGAATTTTTCTCCCTGTTGCAGTCTTTTTTCTCTCTCTCACCCCTCTCCCTCTTTTCTCTCTCTCTCTCTCTCTCTCTCCATATATATTTAGTAGTAGTAGTAGCAGTATATATATATATATAAGGGCTTTGGGTCTTTTTTTTTCATTCAAGATTAGCTGCTGAAAGGTTTGCCAAATAAGAGAGAAGATATATTATTACTGTTTTTTTTAAACTTTAAGAGAAAAATAATTTTTCATATTAAATAAGTGTTTTGTCTACTGGCAACTAATACTAATCTTTGATTTTGCAGACATAGTGTTTTTAACTTTTGCCTGTTGAAACCAGTTTAATTTTTTTTTTCTCATGTGTTTTATTTGTTCTGTCCTGTTTAATCTTTCCCTTTCAGGTAATTTTTGTTGTAATAGTTTCTAGCTTTAATGAACGCATCTCATATTTAAATTTTACAATTGAATCTTTTGACTTAATTTTGTATTGGCCAAAGTATTGCCACCCACCTCTCTGTTGCTGCCTGTTTCTCTGTCTCTCACTCTCCATATATATATATATATATATATATATATATATAGGAGTTTGTTTTTTTTATTCAAGTTTAGTTGCTGAAAAGTTTGCAAATGAGAGAAAAGGTATATTATTATTATTGTCTTTCAAACTTTTGTGAAAAACTGAAATAATATTGCACATTAGATAAGCCTTTTGTCTCCTGGCAACTAATACTAATATTAATACTTTATACTAATATAATATAATACTAATCTGGGGATTCTACATTATCTTCTTCTATAAGAATGGTTATTCGGACTTGTATATACTTAATATTTACATTCTTATGTTTACTTTTCTCTGGTTCCTACCTGTTCAAAAATGCAAGTATCTTGTGTTTTTTTTTTTTTTTTGGTGTGTGAGATTTTTTTGACTTGTCCATCTGATGAAATGTTAGCAACCTGATAGAACAAAAAATGAAGCCCACAAAGGGCAGATGAACTCTTGAAGACTCAATGTCCAGCTAACTAGAGGTGGTGTCTCAAGAAAACACAGTAGAGAAGGCAATGGGAAACCACTCCACTATTCCTCCTGCAGATATTCATGGACTTGCCCAGTAAAAGTATAAACCCTAACAGCATGAAGTGGGTTAAACTTAATTACACTGACTCCTCACTCAATAAGGAGTGACATGCATTAGAGGTGTCAACAGACCATCATTCTGTGATTGTTAGCATTAACAGTGTAAAGGATGCAGACTTCCTCAGAATTTATCCCTCCTCTGGAATAGAAGGACATGAGCAACAAGTGTCACCGAACTGTTATCCTGTGACTGTTTGCAACAAGTAAAAATTTTCTCTTGAGACATGGAACGTCAGAATGATGAATGACTGTGGACAGTTGGAAGACATGAATCAGGAGATGACAAGATTAAACATAAACATTTTAGGCATAAGTGAAATGAGATGGCCAAACAATGGAAACTTCATCAGTGACAACCACAGAATCATATATGCAGGAGGTGAAAATAATAAAAAAGGAGTCAGCATTATACTGGATAAAGACAAGGAAATGCATTATGGGATAATGTCAGATATCTGAAAGAATTCTAGTAGTTAAACTGAAAGGGAGGCCTCTCACTATGTTGGTTTTAGTGGTATATGCGTCAAGAACACAAAGTATACTATAGCCCTTCTAATTGCCTTTTCAAATATTAAATAAATCTTTTATTTCAGCAGGTAAATGGAATATAGTGTTGTTATTTAGTGCATGAATTTTTAGTGAACAGTTTATGATCCAACATCTGAAGTAAGTGAACATTTTGATGAGTCGCCTCTGAGCTTTTATATTGCCTGGACCATTAGACCAGACTCTGAAAGGATGACACCTCTGCAAGAAGGCCTTCCTCTTTTTGTATTTCCTCTTGCTGTGAAGTCAAGATGTTAGTCCGGGATTCCAATATCAACACTGCTTGGTACCCTCTTTGGGTATCAACAGAATAAGCTTCAGAATTTAGAATAGTTCTTTCCACACTTAGTGCTTGATTTCCAGCTTCTGTGAGGGTGAGCATTTTGTTTTTAAGAAGTCTATGTCAAATAGGAGATGCAGATGACCCAAAAATTTGAATTTACAGTCCTTTGCCAGAACATGCAGTACCTGAATATATTGATCCAGGATTTCTCCAGCCTGTTAAATTCTGGTTGCTATTACATGTCTGGCATGTCTGGCACTTTTTCCTTGGATGAAAGCTCTCTTTAGAATGTTAATAACTTCTTCAAAATTTGTACATTTGCTGAACAGTTTGTATACATAAGATGAGATGTAATTTATAAGAGTATCCAACTCCTCACCCTCAACTTGAGGAAGTTTAAAAATGTTTGGTATCAATGATTCCATATTTTCTCTGCTCCGAGAGATCTCACTAACTAGATCCAGAATTTTAGGTTTTAGTACCTTGTTCATGTTATCCAAAGTAAAAATAGTAATGAAGAGAATGTTGTAAACTATAATTAGTTAGAAGTATTCACTAATATTTCTCTAGTAGTTTTGTCTTGAGGGTCAGGATTAGTGTAGCATCCTGCTCTATCAGCTGCTATTTATATAGTAGAAATTTGCATATGCATATAACAAAATGAAAGCTGCATTATAATTTATCTCTGCACTAGAAATCTATCCCTCAGATGAAAACTTCTAATGTTTAAGGTTAATTGAGGTTCCATAGATATTTTTCTTTTCTTTTTTGTTTCTCATGGAACAAGTTCTCATTAAAATGTTTACATTATCTCATCAAATTAGAAACCAGAGAGAGAGATAAATATGTATTTATCTGAAAAGATATTCCCTAAATGGTCAGCACATTGTACCACCCCAGTAAATATTTGATTCCACCTGCTTGGGCCAGATCAGACCAAAGTGGAGTATTCATGTCAGGGATGGAACTACCCATTCCTCATTTGCCTGCCTTGATAAAAGTTCAGAAGTGTCTATGCAGACTTGTGGGTGATGAAATATTTTACACCTACAACTCTTTTCTCATAAAATGTTGTCAGCCTATTGCTGCTCTATTGATTTTTCCATGGTATGTATTCTGATGAGTTTGGTTCCTTAGTCTCACCACCCATGACCTTTACAATTGGGACCTGCTGTACCTCCTACACAAGTGTGAATCATCCCCATTCATTTTTTATTCCATAAGTAAATTCTGCTCAGACAGCTTCTTCCAAAGAACTGCTGCTTTGTGGAACAGACTCCCAAAAGGATGTTTTCACAATCACTACAGACTTGACCTCTTCAAGTTTCAGATTAACTGTTAGCTTTTTTGTAAAACCCCATGAACTTTACTGATTGCCTTTTCTTATGCTCATACACAGTGGCTCTTTGGCCTTGTAAGAGTGAACATTTTTACAAAAACCCTTTATTTATCTGGCATATAAGTCTATGATTTTTGTAATGGTTCTATCTAAACAGTCTTTACTTCAGTTTCAGTTAAGTGTCATATGTAATACACGCTTGGGCAATCATGTCTTGAAAAAGACATGACTGACTGGGCAGAAGATTTTCCCACAGTTGCCATTACTTTCTGTGGAAGACTGGTTGCCAACCCAATCTGTCCTGCTATTTAACCCATAGTGGGAGGAAGAAGAGAAGGATTAATACCTTTCCCAAGGGTATTTGTGCATAAGTAAATGCAACGAATTCAACTGAAATTTTAACTCGACTCTTTAATTTCTCATTTTGAGCCAATATCCACTGCACCACAGCACACACCCTTCTTTCCTTAATTTTTCCGAATTGCCAAGAAGCTGTTTTATTAAGTTGAAAAAAAAAACAATACAAAAGTAATTAAAAATTCACCACTGTAAAAAAAAAGTACATCTGATGAAGTGAGTGTGCATCAAATCAGTTGGGATCATTTAAAATTTTATGACTGCATCTATTACTATGAGACAATGAAAACAACACATTGTTTCTTGCAGACTTGATTTATTTCTAAATTTCACCAGTTGTAAATTAGGGAACTATGAATGGCCGGTGCTGTCTAAGTTCAGAGTTTATATTCATCTATTTTTATTTGTTAAAATTCATCATTAGTATCAAGAATGGCCTGGTTGTCATAGTACTGAAATCTGATAATCTATTCAGGAAGAATCACAAAATCAATCCCTAATTTCAAAGTCTACTACCATTAGTGCATGGAAGCCGCCATGTTGCTTGGACTGTTTCAATATCAGTGATCACTCTATAGCTGATTAGTATAATTAGCTTCAGTTGTAAATAAATGCAGATTTGTCTCTATTTCTGAGATGCGGTATTGTAATTATTTACACTATTTACATTGTTTGGACTGTTGTTGTCATCTTTGTTGCCATATTCCCAACGTTTCAGCTGTTGTATGCTTCAACCTTCTTCAGGTGATTGAAATTTGAATTGAACCCTTTATTTCCTCAAGGACACATGGCCCAGTTGAACAAATCATTGGTTAGATCTAGTGACTTGATCCAAAGAGTGTACAACAGCCAAAATGTCATATGCACATTTGGTCAGTCAGATCTGGTTGGTTTTTCAGAATGTTCTTAATTTTGTTAAATTATAGATATACACATGCAAAAAGCTGGGAAAAAAAGATTGTGCTCTTTTCAGTGAAATAAAAATAATTTAGACACTTAAAGTAACATTTTTTTTTCTAAATATTCCTTTAAAAAGAACTTTTGTATCTAGAAAATGTACAATCAGGTAAGAAGCAAATTTCTTTACAATTATTCAAAAATCTTAATTGATTATGACATTAAAGTTAAAAAAAGTGAAAATATAAAAATTCCATATTTAAGGCAGAAACATGAAAAGGAAATATACTAAAAAAATTTAATTAAATAATATATTGTAAATTAGAATAATCTGAAATTTTCTAATAATGCAAATCCCATAAAATCATTTCTGGTTTTAATCATGTAGAAAGTCACCTATCTTTTAATACCATCTGGATTTTGTAAAAAAGTCTTTTCCAGAAAAAAACAAATCTGCTAATGTGCACTTGTATTAGTTTTCTAAAAGTCTTACATTGACTGCTGTATTTGTTAATAGAAAATAAAACTATTGATTAATGCCAGACTGATTTAACAGTAATTAAGACAATCAAATCATAAAATAAGTGGGTGGGTGTTTATTGTTAAAAAGTATCTGTTTATCTGTGAATATGTGTAATCATAGCAAAATTCAGACATAATATAAATGTGCTTTTTAAATAAATAAATAATATTTAATCACTTGTGCCTGCCATAGATAGAAAATAATTATTATATAATAGTCTGTATAACAGTACAGGTATGTACAAATGAAATGCATTATAAATTTGCAAACCAGTCTATGTATCTTTTACTTTGAAAATAACAGAAATGATGATAAAATGTACACAATGTTTTATTTTTATAGTAAGAAATATGTTGCATTAATAAATGCTTGTTTGCACCTTCTTTTTTCAGACATCCATTGTATTATACATTAAGCTTTGGTTAAAGAAAAGCTTATGATAAATGTTTTTCTACTATTGGAAAATTTCAAATAGAAACAATGATATATTACTCTTGTTAAGTTAAATTTTAATAATTTTAATATATTGAACTTGATTTATTAACAATTTTTATGAGCTATCCTCAAAGTTTATAGGCAAGTCAGGATAGTAAAATGTTTAGTAAAGTTTAACCCTCATGCCTGTAAAAAACAATGTGCCAAAAGTACAATTATATCCTTGGCATCACTCTTACTGTTTAGACTTTTGACTTCCTCGGTAATCTTTATTTACAACATTATAAAAGCATATGACAATCTGATATTTATTATTTACTTAAAAAAAAATTTTTTTTGAAAGATCTTTTTATTCAAAAATTTATTTAAAAAATTAGAAAATTATTTAAATATATAGACTAACTACCATGTGATATTCATTATTTACATTTTATAAATAACTATAAAAACATTTATTTTATTCCTAATCTTATAAAAATATCAATGAACTATAGAACAAAAAATTAAATAAATATGATTTTATGGATATCTTAGATTATTTTATATTTTAGATTATGCCCTTTTTAATTTTTTATAATTGTGATGTAGGATCAAGTTTGGTTAACCAATAGAAATACAAGGTGTGAAATTCCAGCAATGAGAGGTTACCCTTCTTCCTACTCTTTTTTGAAATCGTTTTAAATTGTTATTAAATAAAAAGAAAATGTCTAGAAAATCTACCAACAGATTAAAAAAGCAATTTAAATAGGGTTTAATATCTTTGTTGTCAATTCTCATGAATAAAGAAAATTTATAACTCCACTTTGCAATGTTTGGTGTTTATTAAAATTCTAATCATCACTTTTTCAAACAATAACTATTGCAGAGGGAATCAAAAGTGTCTACAATAATAGTGGTGCCAAGGGAATAACTGGCCTTTTTTTGGTATAAGTTAAATATTTCTAAGTGTCTTGTGCAATTGACCTATGTGTTTGTTAGTTATAATAATCATGATGTTGATTGCTTTGGTTTGGTTTATTTTGTTTTACAGTATATCGACCACAATGGGTTATTTAATGGCAACATTCATGGGGTATTGATTTTTTTAACCAACATTTAAGTGCCCACACTTGGCCTTTTCTCTATTGTTGATAGATTTATTTTGTGGTAAGTTTCATAACCTTTAAAGATGTTGTGAGTTTCTTTGAGAAAGCTCTCTTGCAAGCAGACTATATTTCAATTGAAATCTATATGAAGTTGTTTGATTTCCTCATAGTTTTGTTTCTAACACCACAACAGTTACAGTAGAGAATTTTTTGGTGTGTTTAATTTGTAATATATCTTTTTCTTTTTTCCAGTCCCTTGAAGTTGCTCTATGATTTTGTTTACAATTAGGGCATTTGGTTTCATTTGATCTCTGTGTGGTTAGGATTGTTCCCCACCCACATTTTCTACATATCAACTTTCTTGTACATTTATTATTACTGTGTCCCTATGTTTGGCAGTTGAAGCAAGGTTTGGAATATATGTTTCCACTTTGGAAAGTGCATGACCAGTTTGTATTTCTTGTGGTGGTTTTGGTGTGTCAAAAGTAATGATATAAATGTTGGTAGATATAAATGTATCATTCATTTTTAAATAGATACATTTTATGACTGTAATGTTTTGTTTTTTGATAGCTATTGTACTTAATTTATTCCAGTGTATACAGTGAAAGTTAAGTGCTTCTCACTACACCTCTGGAGGAGTTTAAAGATTGGTTTGGGTAGACTCTTACCACAAAATTGGGCATCTTTGGTAGAGTTTCAGCATTGTGTTTTCCTTTGATTTTGAAAATACTATTTTTAGTTTTGTTTCCCTGTTTTTAGTGGTATCCATGATGATTAAAATTTTTCTATCATAAAAGGTGACAACTTCATTATTAGTTTGTCTTTTATTGGTTCTGTTACAATGAATTTCCAAAATTTTTCTTTGGATTGATTTTCTGTATTACATTCTGTATCTATATCAATGTGTAGCATCTTGTTTTTCTTTTGAGCTCATACTTTATTATTATTATTATCATTATTCCTCATACATGCTTCCCACTCACCTTGGAGCCTCATTTAGAGGTTATTATGATGAGGGGGAAATCTCATTTGTCTTATTTTTCCAGGGTTACATGACTGGTATACTCAAATGTGGGAAGGGTTCTATACACATGTTATATACAGGATTGTCCACCAATGAGCTTTCATCAAAGGTTGAAACAGCCATGTCAGATTCCTTTGTTTCCAGTCCGATTGAGCATACAACCACTGTTTATCAAGTCAAGTTAATGTTTAATATGATAAATGTGAGCTACTTTAGTTTGTTTTGTTAGTGTGACTTAGGGCTTGATGTGACTAGCCAATTGCCTGTCTAGCTCAAGTAGGGGCCAAAGTGGTATATTAGAATTTAAGAGTATATGTATAGCCGAACCCCTCAAACCCTCAATCACTAGGATCCTGTCCTCAAGCATCACAGTTGCCACCCACAGCAAACAGGTGTCCCCCTTGGGAGACTTTACTGCCTGCTGAGGTGCAGTCAGCATATTCTGAAGCCCTGCCAACAAGTCATTGCATTATGCTGAATTTTCATTTTTAAATAAATCCCTCATTATCCAGATGATTAGCAATACAAGGAATTAATGTTGATTAGCACTAAATACATTGTATACTTGTAAATCTGTCATACCCATGTAGTATAATTATTTATCTAGATATTTCACGTCATTTCCTAATCTTGTGACTTTTTCAATTTAATGTCTCAAAAGCTGTCATTTCCAACCTTCTATTCTCTCCTCTTCCATACACTTCCCCACCACTTTAAATCTGTTTAATGAGATTTTTCTCCAAAGTTGAATCGATTTAATTAAGGCTTTCCATCTTGCTCTAAATGGCCAGTTCAGTCTGTCAGCTGAGCCATAATTGCAGGCCACACTTTCACTAACTCAATTATGAATTCAATCAAGTTATACTTTAATCACATCTTTCCATTGATTTTATCTGGTTAACAAGCAGATATTGTTTTCCATTGTATTTTATTCTCAAATTGAGATTTGACTATGCTTTAAACAGAGTTTTATCTACATATTATTTGACTGAAATATATCAAGTCATAGGTTCAGAGCTCATGTAAGGGAGTTTGAAACAAAGAAAAATAGAAAGTTTTTTCTATATTGCTACACACATAATAATGAAAAAATACTGTTACCAGAGTATGGGTTACAAAAATAAAATGACTAATATGCATTAATAAAATTCATTTAAAATAAATTATTTAAAGGGGATAAATCTCGGGAGAGAAAAAAGGTATTACATAAAGTTAAGAAAAATGGCAATGTTATGTGAAAGGCTTTCCAAGTTGAAATTGTGTTTTTCTTATTGTTATTTGGTTTGAAAGAAATGTTTTGTTTAATTGGAGTAGATAGACTAAACTATCGCCCGGTTCACACTTCACCCATGTCTATTGAACAGGTGTAGAGGCTCATCCCTTGTTCTCTGTTTAGGATGTGGTTTCCGGTTTTCTCTTTTCCAATCTCTTCACTCTTATGTAGCCCCCTGCGCATCAGTGGCGTTACTGCCTTGCTCAGGGTGATATGTTTAAAAAAAAAAAAAAATTAAAAAAAAACCCCAAAAGCGAGAAGTATATAGCATTATAAGATTTCACATTATTTTGGTGTTGTAAGTGTTTTGAGGTTGGGGTAAACACCGAACTGATTTATCTCCCAGCAACTACCAGGGTAATAGGCAGAGAAGAGAAAGAAAAGAAAAGTAACAGGAAATAACATTGCCTCAGAAACCACAGCAACTTTAGGAACAAAATGCCCACAAGATCAATTTCAAAAGACACTGTGTCTTGCCAACTGTGACTGCTGTTTTTTCTGTTGCTTTTATTGGTACAAGACATCTTACAAAGACCCAGATCATAAACAGTTACAGAGAGACCTGTATCTAGACATGCCAATCTGTCCTGCTGCTATCAGGGAAAACCAGGAAGTAACTGGTGTTAACATATATGTCTGCACAAAATCTGAAGCCTCCTTTGTGTCTATATCAATGTGTGTTTTCCACACTTGCTTTGATTTCGTTTGAAGAAAATCAAAAGAAAAAATATTACCAGCAATATATTTTTGAAAAAAAATCTGTGCCAGCCATACATCTGACTCTCAATTAAAAAATGTCAATGAAACTTGAGCTACAAACTAATTTCTTATGAAGGATACATTGTAGAAATCTTGTTGGTATTAAATAACTCATTGATAAAATAAATAAACCAAACCAAAGCAAGTGTGGTAATATTTTTCCTTAAAAAAGTCTTTAGTTTCACTTTTATTTTCTATAGAAGTTGTACATATTTTGTTTTTTTTAAATATCCTATTATTTCATCAGTAGGTACATTTTTGAAGCACATGTTAAGATTTTGTTTGGTAATAGTTTCTATATATTTTCTGGTGCTTCTTGCATTCTATCAAGATATGATCAAGTGAAAAATTGATTGCTGTGTGTACATTGAGGTGTAGTTTCTGCTTTGAGCATGTGTGTGTGTATCAGGTGAGTGAATTCAATTCTTATTCTGTTAAGAACTATGTCTTGTCTATGGTCAGCTTATAGCTCTATATTCTCTTTTTTATTGTCGTTTGATGTTCCCAAAAAATTAACTAATATAAACATGTCCAAAATTTGGTTTCATTTGGACTTGTGATCTCTGTATGATTAAGATCATGATTAGGCTTGTGACAAAATTTGGGCCCAATTGGATTATTAGTTTACAAATTACAGCTATTTAAGTGAAGCTACTGTTGCAAATGGAAAATCAATAGAAAATCTGAATTTCGTGTGTTGATAAAGCATTGCTTTCTGATGAGAAAAAATACTGTTCAATCAAAGCAATGGCTTGATAAGTGTTATTCAAACTCTGCTCCACCACAAACAATGGTTAAGAGATGGTATGCTGACTTTAAAAATGGTTGTACAGACAAAAATGATGCTGAACGTTCAGGTTGCCCAAAATCGGCAGTTATCCCAGAAAACAGAAAAAAAATTCACAAACTCGTTTTGGCTGATCATAAATAGAAAGTGCATGAGATAGCAGAGGAGTTGAACATATCAGAAAGAGGTGTATTCACCATTTTGCATGAACATTTGTCAATGAGAAAGCTGTGTTCAATTTGCTCACAGTCGATCAAAAACAATGTGTCAATGATTCAGAGTGCTGTTTGCAACTGTTTCAACACAGCAAGAAAAAGATTTTGTATAAATATGTGACAATGAATGAAACATGGATCCACCACTTCACTTTGAAGTCAAATCAGCCGTCATCTGAGTGGCCAGCAGCAGGTGAAAGTTGTCCAAAGCGACCAAAGATGCAAACATCAGCAGGAAAGATTTTCACCTCTGTATTTTGGCATGAGCAAGGTATTTTGTTCATTGATTACCTTGAGGAAAGAAAGAACCACCAATAGCAAATATTATATAGCATTATTGATGCATTTGAAGGAAGAAATTGCTAAAGAAATGAAGAAGAAAAAGGGGCCTTTCACCAAGACGACACACTGTATCACACATCAATCTCAGCAATGGTAAAACTTCATGAATTGCACTTTGATTGCTTCTGCATCTACTCTATTCTCCAGATCTGATGCCCAGAAATTACTGGCTGTTTTCAGACCTCCAAAGAATACTCTAGGGAAAGTGATTTGGCTTCAATGAAGAAATGATATCAGAAACTGAGGTGTATTTAGAGGCCAAAGACAAATCATTCTAGAAAAAAGGCATCGAATTGTTAGAGAAACGTTGGAATCAGAGTCTCACCCTAGAAGGAGACTATGTTGATGAATAATGTTAAATTTTGCCTAAACATTGTTGTTTTATTAGTTAGGCCAGGATTTACTGAGTTATGTGTTATGTTTCTTTTTTGGAAACTATATAGACAATTTTTATTTCCTGTGCCGGTTCTGATGCATTTATAATTCTGTCATTTTTTTTTTTAATGAATATTTCTTTTATGTCTGTAAATTTTTTATAGACTTATTGCTCCTTATTTCCTTTAGTGTACGCAGTGAGAGTTCTGTGTTTCTTACCACACCTTTGGAGGAGTTTAAAAATTGGTGTTGGTAGACCGTTACCTTCATAGCAGGAAATTTGGTCATCCTTAGTGGTTTCTGCATCATGTTTTTCTTTGACTTAAGCCAGTAACATTGTTTCTAATCTTTTTGACTGTTTTTAGAATTATCCCAGATACTATGATTTTTTTTATTCGAAAAGGTGACAATTTCATCATTAGTTTGTCTTTTATTTGGTTCTAGGACTATGATTTTTAAACATTTTTCCTTGGATTGAGTTTCTATATCACTTTCTGTGTCTATATCAATGTTTACTCTCTTGGGTTTTTGTACTCATACTTTATTTATTATTATCATTCATCAGCCATACTCCCCACCCAATATGGGCAAAGTGATAATGGGGAAATCCAATTTACCTTCTCCAGGGCTACACGACTGGTATATGTGTAGGGTTCCAAGCACCCGCTCTATTTGGTATTGTCCATCCAAGTATAACTTACTTCAAAAGTTGAAACAGCCATGTCAGATTCCTTTGTTTCCAGTCTGATTAACCCTACAGCCACTGATAACTAAGCCAATTCAATCTTTGATATGGTAAATGTGTGCAGATTTTGTTTGTGTGTTTTATGTAATTTGTTTGATATTAGATTTTCATAGGTATAGCTTGATGTTGCTTGGATAATTTTTTCATGTGGTGTATTGAAATTTGTTTTGAGTAGTGAATTTTTGAGAGGATGTTTAATTTTTAATATTTTTTTCTTTGAGACGTTTAACAACATCCTCAGTGAATGTCCCAAGTTGACACAGAAGTGATGGCATGATTGGATTAGTAATAGAGTCCATTTAGAAGTATTGGTTTAAGTGTAAAAGAGAAGTGGTATGGACATCAGACAGAGGCAGTGGTAGAAACTTTATCACAAGATATTATGAGATTTCTCAATCCCCAAAAATATAAACTTTTTTCAAGTTTAAAGTAGATCTCAATTCTGATTAGTTAAACTATATTAATTTTAAATAAAAAAACAAATTTATATATATATATATATATATATATATATATATATATATATATATATGTGTTTTCTTTACAGACTTGGGGACATTTTGACTTGGAGATAAGTATCAGCACTTTTTTTTATGGAAAACATAATGCCAATATTAAGTGTGGAATAAAAAAAATGTACTTTATTAATGGTACATTTATTTGTATGTCACTAATGGGGAAAGCTTTATGTACATAGATATTCAATTTGTGAATGCAAGAAACCATTAGTCGGCATTAGGAATATTTGTATGTTTGTGTTTGGAGGAATACATTTTAAATCTACTGCTTAATGATGAAAAAAAAGCATTTAATGGCATAACAAATATTAATTTTTCTATATAATTCAGTGGTTAATATTAATCACACAGATCAATAAATATTTGAGCTAATAACTAGGAACCTTCCTATGAAGATATTGATTCCAACTCAGAAAGTAATAGCAGCCTACTGTCGGAAAATCTTCTGCCCAGTCAGTCATGTCTTTTTTGTGACATGATCACCCAAGCATGTATCATGTATTACACTTAACTGGTTAATTGATGCAAAGAACAAGCCACAAAAGCAATGGTCTTACTTAGAAACAATGTTTTCCAGCATTTATACAAATTCTGTTAACTCAGTTGATAGCTTTTCTTTTTTAATCTCCAAAGATGTGTGGTTGGTGTAATGGAATATTTGCATGAAAAATAGAATTGTCAAACTGAGTTCAAATTCCATGTGAGTCTCTTGTGCTCACTTTTGCATTGCTGACATTGAGAGAAGTATGACTGTCTCTTTTCATCCTAGCTATGGGTTAAATAGCAGGGAATATGATGGACATGACTGGCAACCAATCTAGAAGAAAAAACTCTGAATTCTAAACCATGGTGAAGGTAGCATGAAACCACTCCACTATCTTTCCCAAGAATGCATGGCAATTCCCAGATGATAAAGAAAATGGATATGTGGAGAGTCATGACCACTTACATCCTGACAGAGTAAGACATTTTAAAAAATCCAAGTTCTAATAACAAGCCTCATCAATTATTTGTATCGTCATAAGTAAACTGATATAATTGGAAAAAAAGGGGCTGAAATTTGTTTCTCAAAACATCTAGAAAAAAAATTGGGTAGAAAATCAATATTTGTCAATGCTTCTGAGATGAGTTAGTATTTACATTATTTACATTGCTTGGATTGTTGCCCTCATCTTAATGCCATATTCACAACATTTTTGTTGTTGCATGCTCCAGCAATATTTAGGTGATTGGAATTTCAAACAAAACCCTTTATTTCCATAACTGGGATATATTGTTCTCATTCCATGAGTCATGCCACTTCTGGATGCCTTAGTTATCTTCATTTAACTCAAATCTCTAAGTTTTGTTCAGCACTGCTGTAGCCAGGTATTGAACACACAAATCTTTTGGTAAAGTCACTGGATCTAACGTTTTTATCCACTGTACAGGGATAAACATTTTTATCCATTTTACAGTGGATAAAAGCATCCATTTAATAGAGTTGTGAAATTTTCTTTATACAGTTTTCATGAGAAATTAGATCAGAAGACAAAATGATTGCTAAGGTGAATACTTATATTGTGAAAAGCCATGCAAACAGTCAATATATGAAAATAGCATCAAATATTAACAGCAGACACTTTTAAATAAAATCTTCAGTAAATTGTCTAGTTGCAATATTAGAGTTGATTGGAGAAGGAATAAATTGACAAAGAATATGCCAAATCAAATTATATTAAACTTCTCTCGGATATCTAAGTGCAATGATATTAAATTTGCTTACAGTTATTCATTTTTTAAGCTACTTTAACTTAGGCAATGTCTAGTGATCTTTACAAATATAAGTAATTACAAATGAGAATGAGCTGCCATAGTTGGTATATAAGGATTCTGCTATTCTTCTTTCATGTCACCAGAAATCATTTTGCCAATGTTCAACACTAAATGGTTTGGATAGAAACTATTTTAAAGTTTTAAGCAAACTAACAAATCATTCAAATGTGGTATATTTCTCTTCTCAGATGCTCAAAGTTACAAACAAAACTGGTTTGTTAGAAATTATTGAGGTGGTTCACAGAGAAGACAATCACAGAAATCACTTGGCCATTCACTTTAATAGAAAGCAAGACGGCATCTGAAATTACGATCAATATCATTTAGCTAAGGGTTGAACTAATAAAGAACTAGAGAATTTAAAAATATAAATCCTTTACATTGTTTAAGAATTAATTTTATTCAAACTAAGGACTTAAAAGGAACTAAAAAGTTTGTCTATTGATAGCCAGATATATTTTCATGTTGATTTGCCAACAAAAACACATGTTTTGAAACTAACCAATAATATTTTGATATTTTATAAAGATGAAGCTGAAATCTGTACACATTATTTAAACTATTAAAGGACTGTTTAAATAAACTTGTATCCTTCATAAGTGTTATACTCTGCTTCAAATTAAATCTCTTTCTGATTCACTCAACATGTTGATTGGATGTGAACATTAAAAAGACAAAACTAAAAATAAAAAAGTGGGCTCCAAGTATCACATCCCACTCACAAAAAATATAAAATACATTTTAAAATGAGCCAATCATGAATGCTGCTGCTAAATCAAAAACATGAAATAAAATGATGAGTCATGATCCACTTTATCTACTTTTAAGAACACTGACACTGGGGGACAGTCATGGTGAATAGGCAAGCTGTCAATGTCACCACGAGCGACCTCAGTTAACTGATCCAACCTATGCATCAACTCCAGGCTCTACCAATTGTTCACTTCTTCTATGTTGCTTTTCTTACTCAAAACAATATTCTACTCATACATGTGTATCAGCAATACAAATAATTTTGTCATAATTTATTTTGTCTATTCTCTAGTTCTACTACATGAACATAACATGAGAATTTAATGGCAGAATTTTTTTGAGCTGGTGAAATTCTTTCATTAATAATTTAAAAACTGAAAAGATTGCATTCAGACCATAGTTAATTGTTTTTTTCCTACTACTTGTCTGTCCTGAAATTGTGAAATCTAGGATGAATACTATAAAGTTTGTGAAATATATTTTTTAAATATTCATTATGAATTTAAATTGTACAAAAATCAGTAAAGAAAAATGATATATTGTCAAGAAAGTCTTCATAATTATCTCATATTGTTTGCACTATGTATTTTCTATATGATTCCTGTACTAATAACAACAGAATATAACAATAAAAACACTAAATTCTTTAATTGGTCATAGTTTGGCTTAACAAAATTCTTTTCAGAGCAAAATCAATGAATAAGATGAAATTAATATTATGTCCAGCATTAAATATTCAACAAAACCAATAGAATTTACTTTTTAACTGTTGACTTCTACTTTTTCATTATTTTAATAAAGAGACCAATTAGAGATTATCAATAATTAATAAAGAAGAAATTATGATTGCTATCTTGCATCATCCTCAGAAAAGTCACAAATTTAATTCTATTTTTTTATTTAACAGAAATTGATTATCTGTAAATATTTTTCTGTTGTGTTTCTTTTTTATGATTGCTATCTTGCATCATCCTCAGAAAAGTCACAAATTTAATTCTACTTTTTTATTTAACAGTAATTGATTATCTGTAAATATTTTTCTGTTGTGTTTCTTTTTTTTAATTTCATTCAAAATGAAGAATATTCATGTTCTTTCAGAGAAAGAAAGAAAATCTACTTATCTTTCTATTTTTATATAGCAACTTAGCTGTAATATATTCTTTTTTTATGCTATATACATCTCTTTCTAAGTCTGTTTATTTATCTATGCATAATTTTCTTTGTAGATGAATTATGTTATGTATACCTCAGAAAGAAAATTGCAAGAGATGTTGCCCTATTCCCAGAAGTTAAAAGAAGGATTGTGCTTGGCTGATTAGTTTTTCGAAAGGTTTATAATATGAAAATCCCAAGTCAAAAATCAAAGCTAAGAGAAAGTTGTTTAATGAATATTTCCTGCCAGTGATGACTTATGGAAATGAGACATGGTGGCTCAATAACACCACTGCAAAGAATCTTGCCATGACAACAGGAAATGACATGAATCATGCTAATGTAACAGGAGGAACAACTCCTGGATTCAGCATCAGACTGGAGGGAAGTATATAACCAAGACCATCAAAAATGGCCACTTCTATCATCTTAGAGAGAACAAGGGAGAGTAAGATAGGGGAAGAGAACTAGAGGGTGGCCAAAGACAAATGGTGCATTGATCTAACCAAATACTCACATGTCCCAGTATGGCCAGAGATAGAAAGTTGAGTAGTCAACCAGGAGGGGAACCCCTAACAGGAATGACAAGGTAATGGATTTACATTGAATTTGGAATTCTTTTTGAAAATTTTATTGTATTTCTGAAATATTAGTCTATTTCATGAGGACATTTGTTAAAGGGGCATCATTTGTAAATTATTTGAATTTTTAAAAAATAAATAAAATCATTATAAAATAAGCTTGAGTGGACGTAATTAGGTTTTTAAAGAAATAGTCAATTATTATTTGGGAACATTAAGTTACAAAATAAAAAAAGTTAAAACAGTTTTTTTTCTCTCATTTCCTTCTAGCTAATACCAGTCGCTGCATCTTGTTTGTGACATTTTAAAATCATTAAAAGTCTAAGTCATACAAAAAATATCCTTTCAACATGTCACTGAAACATTTTAATTAATGGAACTTTTGGTTGTCTGCTTTTCAGTCTGCAGAAAATCAAGAAATAACCTATTGAGCTCATATATAACTTGTGTTTACCCTTTTCCTCTCTTGATTAATTAAGTGATAATAGAATTTGGTGGTTAGCATTAACTAGAAAATAAAAAAAAACAAATTAGTGTATGCACATACATGCACACTAACACATAAATACTTTCCCCAGCATGCAGAAAATCAGTAAAGATTTTTATTCTTTACTTAGCTGATCCATGATCCCCCATTTTTCCAGTTTAGGGGTTGGCATGCTCTCTTCATTACTAACTGTATTGTAGGATATAAACCACCACAAACCAGTACAACAGTAAATAGTATCTGACTAAAAACTCACAAACCTTTCAAACTTAGTCATTAGCTGAATTTGAATTTCTTTTTTATTATTTCCTGCATTGTTCTTACTCCTACATAAAATCTTCAGACTAACAGGACAAAATATTTTCAGAGATTTTTTTCACAAATAAAACAAATACAAATTAAAGACAGCTTACTTTTTTGTTCTATGATTGCTTTTACACATCATACATGTACTCATAGAGACCAACACAAAGATTTCACTGAGTGTAACAGTCTAAGTAAGTAATAACACTTAATTCTAGAAAATATTTGAAAATATTTGAAATCTGATTTCTGTCTAAAAAATTGAAACGAAGACTGGAAATATTGTTTATAAGCTAAACAAAACAAAAACTGAAATATGTGGTGGCATGGGGGTGCAAGAGATAATCTTTTGAGATCAAACTGAAATATCAGTTCAAGTTTTCAAGGATATTTCTACCATTTCACTGAATTCTTGTGATTAAATCTTTTTTCATTTTTTACTTTGTTCTTTTTATTTTGTTGATAAAATTCTCTTATTAAAACATGCCCACAGAAAATTTTGATATTTACCTGAGAGTTATGTCCTTTTTAAACAAAGGCATGAAATTTCCTAAAAAAACATTTGTCAGTATGGCTCAAAAGTGAAATGACAATAGCCCAGAACACACCATGAAGGTATGGTGTTACAAAACAAAGGCTTGAATCTTTGGAGCAATCAAATGATACTATTGTTTCAACACAAACCATAGCTTTTGATATTTGTGTGCAGATGCTGTGCCTATTCTATGACTTAGAGATTAATAGCATCATGCAACTCTGAATTTGTTCTTATTCACTTTAAAGAAAAGTGAGTCTATATCTAAAACTTTCCATCTATATTCCATCTTTCTGGCACCTGCAAACCTGATAGTTTTATTTGTTTAATCAAAAGAGAAATCTACCCTTTATCCTTTTTCACAAATTGTTTTTTTTTATCATATCACCCCAACTAAGGTTGTCTACCACTAGTGTGCAGAGGGTTAGAGTAAGAGAAAAAAAAATACAAAATGAATTGGATTCAAGGAGATAGATGTCAATTGACATTGCATTTAAACTTTTGGAGATTGTAGCTATCAGAGAAGCAATTAAATGGAAGGGAGTTCCATAGGCAGGAAGTGTGAGAAAAGAAACTATTAAAGTAGAAGAGATGATTACATTTTAACATCATGTCAGTAAGAAAGTGACTGAAGCCATATTTTTTCAACAAATTTAATAGTTTTTCTTCATTGCACTATTTTAAGTTTCACACCCTAACTGAACTAATAACAACTGAAATGGAATTCACCATGACTCGGTTAATATTCTGATGGCAGCAGATTTCATTGACTCTTTTGAGCGTTTAGCTTTCAAAATTTAAATGTTATTTTTTTCTATTTTTTTCTTGCATATAGTGCTTGATAAAAAATTTCAATATACTTGTGTCAGTTAAGGTTTCAGTTAGCTCTTTTATTCGTCTTGACAGCTGATCTTAAGTTTTTATTTTCCTTTGAATTTCTAAGGAAAGGTATCTAAAAATTCTCTTGTAGTGATTATTAAAGGATCTCATAACTTTAAGTTAAAACTTTTTTTAAAAATTGGAATAGATGGACCCTACTATTGCCTGGCTCAAACTTCTTCCTCTTCCTTTGAAGAAAGAGCAGAGGTTCATTCCTTGTTTAGGAAGGGGTTCCTAGTTTTCTCCCTCTCTTCTAATAGTTGTGCTGTTGCAAGCTTTTTGTAATATGTGTGGATGGTAGCGACATCTCTTCATTCTGAGGGTACCAAGTTGGCAGTTTCCTGGTTGCTGCTTTTGACTAGTAGTTAGAAGCCTGAACTCTTTTATAGCATCTTGAGAGGCTGCTCTGATGAACAGTTGAATAATATCAGGGTTTCTTGTAGTGCCATGTCACGCATAGAAGGGTATCCCTGTAAGTGTCTCTGGTGGGCAACCCTGAGGCAACTTTATGCTGCAGTCTGTGCCAGTTTTTTTTCCTACAATATGTTGCATTTGACAATTGACTTATACTACTACTCTAAGCCTCTCCTTACCAAAAATCTCTAATTATGACATCACACAAAGTAAGAAGTAAACTCCAAGTAAACTCACCTGACATTCATAGCCCTCTGTGAAACTAACCTTGACTCTTCTATTCCTTCCTCTGATTTCTATATCCCTGGTTACCTTCCCCTCTTTAGGAAGGATTCCAATGTCCATATGCATGGAATTGGCATTTATGTTAGCAAACATCTCCCTCTAACTAGGGTGATTTCTCTTGACTCTTCAGATCATTCCTACATGTGACTCCTTCTCTCTTTACTAAGCTTGGTTAGCTATCTTTTCTTTCTCTACTGCTTCCCTTCATCTCCTGACTGTTATATACAATATAGATAAGGCCATTTCCTCTCATCCCTTCACTTATATATTTGTGTTTGGAGACTTTAATGCCTACCAGGCCAAGTGGATGGAAAACTGGTGTTCATACCATGAACTTTTCAATCACTCAGTCCCTTACGCAAGTGATTAATTTCCCCACGCATTTCTCTAATAACCCTAATAGACCTGACTCACTGCTAGATCTCTGTTTCACTTCTATCCCTGACTTTTGCCATGTCATGCAGCTTTGCTCTCTTGGCAACTCTGATTATGCTGTGGTTTCTGTTAATATCTCCTTTTACTTCCTCTTCCCCCAGGAATCTCTGACCAGCAGAATATCTTACTGCTACTAATTGCAGACTGGGAGTCATTCTGCAATTTCCTGTGTGAGGTCCCCTCTTGAGTTAAAGCTGGCATCAATGCTTTCATCACAGCCAGGAAGTTAGTAATTAAACCCCATTCATCTCCCTGGTTCTCCCCTGCTTGCTTGGCTGCTATTGCCTACAAGAATCATTTCTTCCAGCTTTATTAGAGCCATGAGTCTGACCGTAATAGGCACCTTTTAGCCTCAGCTTGTAATGAGTTCAAGAGAATCCTAAATGATGCTAAGCTGTTGCTTGCTGAAAGAATGAAGCAGTGCATAGCATCCTGCAAGTTCAGCTCCAAAGACTACTGATGGCTCTATAAAAATGTGTTATATAATAGCAAACCCTCAATCCCCCTTTAATCAGTGAATTTGAGGTCTTCACATCTTCAGCAGACAAAGCCAAATGTTTTGCTTGCAGATTCTCCACCAACTCAACATTTGTTTTGTCTGGCATATCTACACCTGACTTCCCACCTAGAATTGAGGCTTAAATGTGTAATGTTCACATTACCACCTTGCTGGTCTCTAACTTAATTTCAAAGCTTGACCCCCATAAGGCAAGTGGTGGTGACAAAATTCTAATCATTGTCCTGAAGAAATGTGCTCCTGAACTCTCCTCTGTCCTTTCCAAACTCTAGAACTACTACCTCTCTGCTTTTTTTTCTTTCTTCAGTGGTTCCTTTATTTAAGAACTCTGGAGAACCCTCAGACTCCTCTAATTATCACACTATAAGCCTCATACCAATTTTTGACAAATTGTTTGAGGCTGTTATCAATGCTGAAGTGGTTTAACATCTCACAGCCCACAGCCTCTTCTCCAATAAACAGTATGGTTTTTGCTTTACCAGGTCTACTGCTGATATGCTAATGACCATCATGGGGTTCTTGACAAATTCCAAGAATCTGCAATGCAATGTAATTGATCCTGAAGTGGTAGCTCAACTCCATTCAATTTCTCACTGATGTAATGTGGCTTCCCTCTGTCTCTTCTACAAATACTTTCATGGATTCTGCTCGAACGAGCTTAGCTCTCTGGTGCCCCACCTCTGTATGAATTTAGCTACTAGACTTGTAACTCAGTGCCACCCTTTTTCAGTAAAACCAATCAAATGTAACTGCAACTTCTACTCTAGCAGCTTTGTTTGCACTTCCTGTCTGTGGAATTCTTTTCCATATACATGCTTCCCTGACAGCTACAATCTCCAAGAATTTAAATGCAATGTCAATTATCATCTCTTATCTCCTTGACTTGCATCCTTTCCCTGACAACCCCTGTATCATGTTCTTCTCCCTTTCCACTCTACTCTCATGCAGCCCTCTTCACACTGGTGTTCTTGTCCTCCTCTTACCCATTCTCTGACATCCCCGTAACTTGTTCCACTTTCTCATCACTCACCTTTTATGTAACCTTTTACGCACCAGTGGCAGTACTGCTTGGGGTGAAATGTATATATATATATATATATATATATATATATATATGGATGTGCTTTGTGGTGCAGCTGATTTATTTTTTTTTTTTTTTTTTTAATCATGTCACCCCAAGCAAGGCATTCCACTGCCACTATAGCGCAGGGGGTTACATAGAGCGATTGGGTATAGGAAATGTCAGAAGGAGGGTGATAGACAACTTAGGATGTACATAGGGAGAGAGTTGGAGAGAGTGGGTGTGAGTTAGTGTGTTAGGAGGTGTCTATTGACCCTACATTTAAACTCCTGGAGGTTGTAGCCGTCAGGGAAGCAAGCATGCGGTAGGGAATTCAACAGGCGGGAAGTGCGAGGAAAGAAGCTGTTGGAGAAGAAATTGCGGTTACATTTCATCGGTTTCACTGTAAAAAGGTGGGACCTAGTTGCCAATCTAGTATCTCATGCAAATTCACATCTAGGGGGCACCAGTGATTTAAGTTTGTCAGAGCAGAAGCCATGAAAGTATTTATAGAAGAGGCACAGGGAAGCCACATCATGTCGGTGAGAGAGTGACTGCAGCTGGTCAGCCAAGTCGGAATCAATCACATTACAGATTCTTCCTCAGAACAAGAAATTGGGGAGCCGAGGTCAAATTCCAGTTGAATGCCCTGCAGTCACTTACATGCAAAAAACCTTGGGGAAAGTATTAATCAATCCCTTCCGTCCAGTTATGGGTTAAATAACAGGACAGATTGGGTTCTATAGCCTTGGCTGGCAACCAATCTATCAGAGCAAGTAGTGACAATGTTTTGGGATAATTAAAGAAAATGCCTACCTAAGTGCTGTAGAGTACATTCAGAGCACAGTGAAAACAATATCACTGTTGACCATCCACTGCATCCCTGACTGTCTCCGGCAAGTCTCACCTATGTCATGCCACCAGACCCAGATGGAATGGGAAGAGAGAGTGAGGCTGACGACCATGAGCAACTCTCCCTCACTTAAATCCAATTAAGTGCAAGTCATGATTTCTATCTAGAAGGGACAAACATCATATATATATATATATATATATATACATATATATATATATATATTAAAAACAGAAATAGTGGTTGTTCCAGTGAGAGAAATTGGTATAGAAGAAAAAGTGTGAGAAGTCCTGAACATTTTGTTTAAAGTGTAGATTTATTGTTGCTATTATTATTAATATAATTTTCTTTTTGTGCAATATATTATGTGTCCATAATGGTAGGTAGCTCCACTCATTTTTCTATACCTAAATTAAATTGAAATTTTAAAAATAAATAAGTTATTTTCAAGCTTTAAATTAGCTTTAATTGAAAGCCAAGGGATTAAATTTAGTAATTCCTGTAAGCAAAATACCCTGGTGTATTTTAAACCGAAATTATATTGATCGGAATAAAAAAATTGTCTAAATATAAAAAAATTTTTTAAATTTCAAATTTTCCGCCATTTTTCATTGACTGCAAACAGAAGCCAATTCTTGGTTTTAAAAGGAAATGAAAATGTAAAAGTTGCTTTAAATGTTTAAGGAATGACTTGCAAAACAGGCTGTTGAATTTTATAAACGTCTTGAAGAGACTTGAATCAGAATCAAAGAACGGTTTCTGTCGTTTTCCATGTAAGGGGAATAATCCAAAACACTTGTTAACTTAAAAAAATTACAAGCCCTATGGAAACTTGTTATGACCCCTATGGAACATTGCACTTAAATGAACATATTTATTTACACACACAAAAAAAAAAATTTAATTATTTTAAAAATATAAGGGGTGAAAATTTTTTATTAATTTTTTATTTTTTGATAGGCAATATAATCATCAATTCTTAATTAAAAAAAGGACAGCAGTTCTTTAAAAGGCTTTAAAAATATTTTTTAAACTTTATGAATTATTATAATAATAAAAAAATGAAAACAATTATTTTAAAATTTTATTAGTAATCAAAAAATTTTTTTCTTCAGACTATAATGTCCTTAATTATTATTATTTATTCCAGCAATTAAAAGTTTATTATAAAATAATAACAGAGTTTTATTGCATTTTTTATTTTATTCTTCAGAGCAGATTTTTGGATAGTGCTGAATAATTTTAAATAAAAAAATAGATGATTTATATTCCCCAATGAGTTCTGTGTTTAACTAATAAAAAAGTAAGTTGCAGAAAATTAAAATTTATTAAAACTTCATGAATTTACGTGGAGTGGGGGTAACAGAGTTAAAAAAAATTATTTTCTTCAATATTTTAAAAAACCAATAATTTCAAAAATAATTTAATTCATTTGTGAATGAGTACTGAAAATTTCATTAAAATCCGACAATTATTTGGTTTTTGCGAGAATTTCCAAATTAAAGAAAAAGTGAGTTATGTAAAAAATCACATGATCGATTGTAAACAGTCGTAAAAATCTTTGCAACACTAACTCAAATCAAAACAAAATTTTCAGCCAAAATTTTGAACATGTTAAAAGGGATTAAAACATTTTATAAAATAAATAAAAATTACTTTCATGTTGATAATATTTGAAATATTTTGATGGAAAATGTTCGTTTTATTGAGTTTTCAACCTTTTTAATTCATACTATGCTGGCTTTTTGTGATGTAATGGAGGTACCTACATAATGGTATTTGTGTCGCTACATGTGTTTCAAGTCTAAAGTTGACTCTCTTCCGCTGAATAAACTTGTAACTTCACATATCGAGATCGGTTTGTTTTTCTGATAGCCAAGGTATCGTCTACAAATAGATAAACAGGTCAGAGAGTTCATATATGTGTGTGTTTTGGGTTTTTTCATACTCGCACATTAAGTTTCTTCTGTCACTTTTGTTGACTCTTAAAAAATTTTTCACTGACTTATGAAATTTGTTTCAGTCTTTATACTTCAAAGTTGTTTTCAGCGGTTTTGATTCAATTCTATTTTACAGGTAATGTAGTTCTCTTTGCTGTTTTTGTGGTACTATTTGAATTTAGTGTGTGTGTTTATATTTTTTTTAGTTTCACGTTTGAATTTTGTGTGTCTGTGTGTGTGTCTTAGGTTTTTCATGTTGTTTTGTTGAGGCAAGGCTTGTAGTTTTTTATAAATATTTCTTCCTGTATCATTTTGGTAGATGGGCATTACTTTGAATTTACCTCCACTGCATTCATGTAAATATTGGGAGATATACAATTTCCTGTTATTGGCTAGATGTTGTGTCACCCCCATGTATATTTTTGTGCATTCATCTATATATATGGGAAATTATGTAAATTCCATAAAATGAAGAGGATAATCCAAAAAATATATCTAATTAAAATAAAATATCAAACAGATTAAATAGAGAGAGCTCAGTATGATATACAGAAAATAAAGCTCAACACGCATTTAAAGTGATTAGAAATTCTGATTTATTTTTAAATAAATCAGGATTTATAAAAGCTTTAAATATGTGTTGATTTTTTTATATGTGTGTGTGTGTGTGTGTGTGTGTGTGTGTGTGTGTGTGTGTGTGTGTGTGTGTTTTTGAAATATTATCAGTGGTATTAAGAACAGATTTGAAAGTATCAGATGAGTGACATGAAAAACAGGTGACTGTTAAAAGTTAGCACTTTTTTTTATTTGAACACAAAATTGAACATAAACATTCCTGTTTTCGATATTCTTTTCTTTTTAGGTGAGAATAAAAACAGCAAGACAAACTAATAGGAACATTCATGACTAAAACAATTGGTAAATTCTTGAGAATTCTTGAAATAGGGAGACAATTTGTGTTCTTAAAGTTAAAACATGGCTTTTCATATGAACAGTAAAATTTGATAACAATGAATGCATTGGATAAAATTTTAATTTTCATCATGACTTAGACAAAGTCAAATTATAGGTCATCAACATTTGTCATTGTCATTCTCTTTTGATAGGCCAAAACAAATAGCAGAGACTACTTGTCACATTCAGATAATGTGTTCACTGACAAAACACAGAGCTAAGAAGGAAAGTTCAATTCAAGGCCCAAAGACAATTAGATTTTTTCACATAAAAAACAGTAATTTGTTTGTGTAGCTTTTTTTAAAAATTTTTTCAGTTGAGTGAAAAATTGCTTTCCTAAAACAAATTTTGTGGTTTCCATTTACAAAAGTTACAAAGTTGATTTCTCGGTGTATTTTAAATAAATAATCCTAAATAATTTTACAAAATTTCAGAATTGTTTATTCTTCTGGATTATTTGACAGACAATAAGGTTTAATGGATGAATGTAGCATGATGATTGATACAGACACAAGATAAAGAATCATTTAAAAAATAAGCACAAAAATTCAAATATTGATTATAGACATAGAGTAAGTTTCATTCAATGTCAGAAAACTAAAATTTAAAATGGCAAATAATTTTTGTTTTTGATTTAAACTTTTTTTCAAGCAAAGATTTTGTCTCATTTGATTAGTCAGGTTTTTTTATATAAAATACTTTAATGATTTAAGAAAAAAATATTTTTAAACTTTAGTTTAGATTAAAATTAGTCTCAGATATATTTGCCAGCTTTGCAAATATTGTTTTTGAAGTAAGATTTTGTATAAAGTTTGTAGATAATAGTATAGTTCTAAAATGTAATGTATTTAAAAGATACAAGAATGCGATACTATTAAGTGGATTAGTGATTCTCTTGTTATAATTATTCATCAAATCATCAATAATTCCAACTGTAAAAATCTGGTTTCTTCTTAGAATCGCATCCATGTCTGTAAAACAAAAATCTTATAATAAACTTTCATGCCTACCATCAGAATGGATGAGTGTAGTTTCTTAGAGAACAACACACTGCACCTCCTTGACCTCATTCTCTCAAATGACCTCAAATGGAATGACTACATTGAAACCATAACTGTATCTACTGCTACAAAGGTTAAATCAGTCTGTTGAGCCAGGAAGTTTTTCTTGTCAGAATTCATTTCACACATTTATAAATCTACCATTCATCCATGTATTGAATACTGTTGCTATATCTGGTCAGGTGCTCCTGCTATTCATCTTGAGGTTCTTGACAAAATCCAAAAAATACGCTCTGCAATATAATCAATCCTAACTTGGCAATTCACCTTCAGCCAGCTTTTTCTCACCAATGTAATGTGGCTTCTCTCTGTCTTTTCTAGAAGTATATTTATGGCAAATGCTCTGACAAGCCTTTGTCCCTTGTTTCTTGACCACATAAATTTACACATGCTACTGGATTGACATCTAGGTCCCACCCTTTTATCATCAAAATAATTAAATGTAACTTCCTCTTCTACTCTAATTGTTTCTTTTCTCACACTTCCTGTTTGTGGAACTCTCTTCTGCTACAATCTCAAAAAGTTTAAATGCAACATCAATTGCCATCTTCTATCTCTTTGATTCCCATCTATCTCTTATCCTTTCTTCAACTCCCCTGTATGTTGTTTTTCCTTACTTTGGGTGAAATAATTACAAAAAAATTTTTTTTTAAATAAAAAAATAATTAAATTCCATGTATAGATATTTTAATTGAAATAGATGAAAATCATCACTTATATATTTTAAATTAAAAGTTGCTCTACTGTGAATTAAAAAATAACTAAGAACTAAATCCAAAAGTTGCTTATTTACATACACACTTTGACAGCTCAAAATTAACATATATTTATTTGTTTTCAGTAAATATTGCAGTTTACTATATATAAAATATATAACAGTAAATACAACAGTTTGTACCAGCTATTTACCTTAAGCTCTTTGATAAAATTCAAATTGACTTTTGAAATTTAAGACTAGTGTTGAGATCTCATCAGTTTACATTTGAGTTGGCTAGATGTAACCATAAGTTTCTTTTTTTGCATTTCTCGCTTATGGAACTCCCTTCCACCTACATGCTTTTCAGCCAACTTTAACCTGCAAAAATGTAAATTCAATGTGTGGGTTGCAGTTGAAATGAGAATTTTAAATATTTCTGCTGATTCTATATGTTAAGAATTGTGTCCATTTAGAATTTCCAAAATAGTTACATATTCAAAAATAGTGCAGTGTTTTATTTCCATCAGAGACATAGAATGCTAAGCGTTTATCTTTCTTATTTCCAACTTCACTAAACTTCCTTTAACTCACATGTTCAGTGCTTGCAATTCTCATCATCCTTCTGTAGAACCACATTCCTGTAACCTCAAGTCTAATAAGATCTGTGTGGATATTATCCATATAGGAGGACTAAATAGTTCAGTAATCCTTGTATTCCTGATTAAATTTTCTTGTTTCTTAATACTTTCCTTACATCTTGGAAGGTATTATTTTGATATTCCAAATTGTCTTCAGATCTTCGGAACTTGGTGTCAGATTTTCCACCATCATTCTGCATTTGCTTGATTTTGGATTTGTATCTTGAGTCATTCTTTTACTGACAACTAAATATTCTGTCATGTTATGATTGATGTGTAGTCCTTTCTTTTATTACCTTCTCTAGGAAGCTCCTGTAGTTTCCTTTTTTGTGTCTGATAATCTTACTGCAAAATAGCTACATATTTAAAAATGGTATTATGTGTTATTTATATCAGAGATATAGTGGTTGGGTATCTCTTTAGAAGACAAAGAAAACTTATCAAAGTGTAGGATGTGATAGTAACATTACCATAGGATATGAGTAAATCTATATTTGTCTATATTACTGAAATGAAGTATTGCAATTATTTACATTATTTACATTGTGTGGACTGTTGTCCCCATCTTTATTGCCCTATTCATGATATTTCTGCCATTTTATGCTCCGACCTTCTTCGTGATTGCAATTTAAACTTAACCCTTTATTTCAATTACTGGGGTTGATTGTTCTCGTTCCTTGAGTCATGCCGTATCTGGATGTCTTAGTTATCTCCCTTTAGCTCAACTCTCTAAATTTTTTTCACCTCTGCTGTAGCCAGGTATTGAACTCACGACTCTTTGTGTCAAGTCACTCGAACTAACCAATGCTTTTATACATGTTTCCTTGAAGACCCTGATACCTAAGATATATTTTTTTCAATCTGAATAATGTAAATAGTGTAAATGAATAAATCTATATGAAAAAAAAATGTTGGTATATAATCTATTTCATTAACAAGATACACAACAGATTGTGTGAACATGTGTCTTATAGGATACAAACTCCTATATTTTATGGCCAATAAGTGAAACATAAACATGAAACACTTACAAATGAATCTTACTAAATTCAGTATGTACAATGTTCTTTTTTACAATTCTGCACAAACAGCAAACAGAGCTCCAAATTAAATAAGTGATTTCTGAAATCTGATTGAATAAGACAAGTCATGTGATCTGCTTTCTACAATGTCCATGTATTTGAGATCCAAATGACCTGGAAAAAAAGTTGTGGGCTCATGTTACTAAGTACATTCCCATGCAAAATTCCAATAGGATTTGGAGCCAAATATAAGCCATAAAAACTGCTTACCACAGAAAACTTAGCACAGTCAGTGACTAGATATTGGACAGTAAACAAGGCTCAACACACATTACCATGACAATAGCAGAAAAAGAACAAATATTCAGTGACTAGATCTCAGATGTCAGCCAGCCAGTGATAATTTTTTCTACATTGAAAAACATATAAAGCTATGACAAATGTAATTCATGTCTCCTTTCGTTTGTTCATCATAATTAAACTTACTGCTACTGCAAGCAATCAGCCAGCAGTCACACACATTTTGACAATGAGCACTACACACATATGGATATATATATATATATATATATATATATATATATATATATATATTGGCATACATACCATTTGTTTTCTTTACTTACAAGAAAGTCACTTCAAACTTTGCAGATTCACTTGTGACAAATCATTACAAACAAACTTTTGGTCTTTTCATGGCCTCAACAAAAACCAATGAAATTTAATATGTAAATATATGTATTTTCCTGAATAAATGTTAATGTGATATTGAACTTTATTTTCTTCCTTTTCTGACAAAATCATTTCTTTCTATTGTGTTGTATTTCCTATTTCTACCAAAAGTCCAAGGAGATGACTCCAACAAAATGGTGAGCACAGCATGATTTGAATACATAGCCTTCTGACCCCCACAGTCTTTATTCATTAAACCCATCTGTACTTTGTAATCAGAATGTATTTGAATCTCCATTTCATTACATGTATGGATTTACATTCTCTTTTCGTGTATTCTTCCACATAAAGTGTCGTTTACAATTTTTAGGCACTTATGAAATAAATATTTGAATTTTAGCCAAACATTGTCAACTATTGTTTTTTTTTTTACTGATTTACACGCATTCTTCATTTTGAAATTTTATGACAAACACAATTTTTCAGTAGAACAGATTTTGTCAATGATGGAAAATTTTGATTCAAAAGAGGTAATCCAAAATTTTGTCCTTCTATGAAAGAATCTATCTACATAAAAAGATTGAATATTGAAAAGTCAAATTTATCACATTGTCATTTGTCCACTATTCTTATTTCATGGCTTGCACAAGGGATATATTTTGGCAATATCAAATTCCTTATTGGTTGGTTTTTCCTTTTTCATCCATTTTTCTTATTAAAATAAAAAGAATCAAAATAAAAAGAATAACTTCTTTATTTTATAAATGTTTCTGCCTCACTTTTTCCCTGCAGATTTCATCATTAGATTTTCTGTATCTGAACTAAAAAAAATTATCATTATATATATAAATGATATTTTTCTACAATCTGAATGACAACTAGGCATTCAGATGTTGACAAGTTATGAAGGTTACATTCTCCTGTATGTTTTGATTTGACAGTCACTTCAATTGCTTATATCTAATAAATAATTTTGTTCTCTATTTGAATACCTACTATTTTTAAAGTCCATTTCTTTTCTGTGAATTGATGAGCATGAATTTAATCCAATTTGATTTTTTAAAAATATGTTTAATCTAGAATAGTTAATTTCTAAATTAATTACAGAAGAATTATCATGTATTATTACTTAAGTAGATATAGGTTTAAAAATGATCCCAATAGGAGATTAATTTCATTGGATGAAGTAATTAATCAACTTTAATTACTGTTATCAAAAAGGCTGATTAATAAACACAATAGCCAGTATTAAAAAGAAAAGAAATAGAAACCACACCCACGAGGTATAATTTCAAATCACCATGACTGATACTGGGTGCTGCAGAAATACTTCCCACTTAATGGTAAGAAGACATTAGTGGCAATGGGTTATTCATTGAGCTAATGTCTTATCATTATATGGAAGATATTCATGGAGTACCCAGTATTATAATAATTCATTATTATCTACAGGGATGCTGCAAATACAAAGGTAACACATATAGGCAGAGAAAAAAATGCTGTCCTTTCTGGTATCAGTTTACACTGGTGAGCATAAAAGCAAAACATGTGAACACAAGTGGCTTAATATTATACAACTATAACAATAAGTAGTGTGCAGAAGATGGGGGTCAGAGGGTGTGATGACCCTGGCCATCTGTCTCAAGAGGGAAACCAATTAAAGAACAAAATAAAAAAATTAGTTACTAATTTGAATAAAATGTTTATTTAATGTTGCATCTGATTTTACATAATTTAAATGTCTATCTTTCTCAGATTTCTCAGTACTTCTGTCTTAGGGGCATACGATCAAGGAGTTGGCACTGGACATCACCAAACCTCTGCACATCACTGTATTCAGTAAAACAGTATGAATAAACAGAATATTCAAAATACCAGATATAAGCGGTAATAAACCAAAAATACTGCAAAGGACACATTCATCTGAGAAAAAGCTGAGAAAATGGGTTTGCTAAAATAAGAAAAGATGAATTAAAAAACATTTGTAAAGACTTATATATATATATATAGATATATATATAGTATGATGGGTAAACTTTTGGTATTTTATATTTTTTAATTTTGTATGTTTGCATTGTTTGTTTTTGTCAACTGCACAGTATAGTAGGATCAGTTGGGCATCATCTGGAAGAAAAAGAGAATTTTGCCAGAAATCTGGAAATGGCATGTTGTACTGTTTGGCATTTGTGCCAGAAGCTCTAATATGAACATTTCAGAGTGTTTGGATGTCAATCTGAGGACAAAGCAGTGGATTTGGACAGAGTTGAAAGAGTCTAATGGTGATTACAAAGGTAGGGTAGCTTGGAAAATCCACTCTAATCATTCTGATAAGAAAATAACTCCTAAATTTGTTGGTGAGATTAGAGTTGGAGGGTTTCATCAAGTGTTGTTGGTGAGATTAGACTTAGAGGGTTTCATCAAGTGTCTTTAGGAGGTAGTACTACCCTGGGTCAAGACAGTGATTGCCTAAAGACCCTATGTCTAGCAAAAAGACTCTGCACCATGCTACACAAGCAGGAGAACACAGTCATAGCTGTCAGACAATTTCTGTGACTACACCACCCCTTACACCTGGCCACCTAACTTCCCAGTCTGCAACTCCACTGATTATCATATGTTTAGTGTAGTCGAGCAAAACACCAAAAAAACTCCTTGTAACACCAAAGGTGAACTGAAGGCAAGGATTCCGGTAGCATTCGTCAACTTAAACAAAGAAGTCGTTTACTCCAGAGCCTGCCTAGCTAAACCTATCTCTATGGAATTGCTACCAGCCTTTGCTCAGGACAGACTATTCCTAAGAGTTTTCAACTTTTTAGCCTTATCTAGAGGAAGTTGTTAGCTAAATTGAGTAGTGAAAACTTCCTGTCCATATGCAGGCAGTTTTCTGCCAGTATAGGTTCTTGATTATTCTAATGCCTATCTCAAATATGTTGAGGTTGACACGCATCTCTAACAAATCTTTGTTGAATGTTTTTACATAATCTATAAAACACAGGTACATGTACTTCTGCATTTGTATTGCTCTTTTTGATAGCATTCTGAGCATAAATATTGCATTCCTTGTCCCAGTGTCCTGGAAAAATATGCACTGTTCTTGTCTTATCTCTGGCCTGATTCTGCTGCACACTCTATTCATCAGAATTCAGATGAGAATTTTTGTTATGTGTCTCATTCGGTCAATTGTTTGGTGGAGTTCACATTCATTTGCAACTGGTTTCTTAGGCAGTGTTATAAAAATAGATCTGCTTAGATCTTCCAGTATGTTGCCACTGTTGTAGATTTCATTTCTTATTGCTGTAATCTTGGCTATGTCAAATTCTTCTAAGGCTGCCAGCATCTCTTACAATCCCATTTGCTTTGTTTCTGCTCAATTTGGCCAGTGCAACTTTCACTTCGGTTTCTGACTTCTTGGTATTTCTACATATTGCTGGTTGTTCTCTAATATATTTGTTCCATCACTGAAGTATTTTTTCTTTCTCTAATATGAACATTCTGTCCTTGGATTTTATACAGCCTATTGATGAGTGTGTCTTTTGTCCTCTTAGCTCTCTTATGCTTTTTATTCATATCACCTTTATCTGGAATACTCAATCTTTCTATTTCTACACATTTTTCATTAATCCATTCTTCTTTAGCTTGTCTGCATTTGTTCCTTATTTCCTTGTGTAATTTTCTGTATTCCATTCCATGTCTTGGCATTGTTTTCTATCTCCTTAGTATCATGTCGAGAATCTCATTTGTGATCCACTCATTTTCCCTCCTCTGTCTGTTTTCCTCTGTGATGGTGATGTTTGTTGATGTTACTAGAGCTTCTCTTAGAGTGTTCCATTTTGAGTTTCCATTTCCAATTTATACCTCATATTTTCATTTCACACTCTCCATATATTTTTCCTGTAAGATTTGGTCATTCGTGAGGATGTTGTATTGCAGTCTGGGTGCTGCATTAACTTCTTCAATCTTCAAAGATTTATCTTCAGTTAAGTGCCATATGTGAAACACGCTTGGGCGATCATATCTTGAAAGAGACAGGACTGACTGGGCAGAAGATTATCCTGCAGTAGGTTGCCATTGCTTTCTGCGGTAGACTGGTTGCCAGCCAAGGCTATAGAACCTAATCTGTCCTGTTATTTAACCCATAACTGGAAGGAAGAGACGGATTAATACCTTTCCCAAGGGTATTTGCGCGTAAGTGAATGCAATGAATTCAACTGGAATTTGAACTTGGCTCCCTGATTTCTTGTTCCGAGCTGATATTCACTGCACCACAATGCACATCCTTTATCTTAGTCTGCATATAACAGGAAGGTGGTTACTTCTGTAGTCGGCACTTGGATAGGTTTTGCAGTGAATAACTGCATTACTGAGTTTCTTGATGATACTTATGTAGTTGATTTGGCTTTTAGTTTCTCTTCCTGGGATTCTTCATGTTCATAATCACCTTGGATGTTCTTGGAACCAAGTTTTGACTATTACCTGGTCATTTGATGTGCACCATTGAACTTATTTTTATCTGTGTTCATTGCCGGTTTCTAGTTTGAATTTGACAGTTATTTCCTCTTCCCTGTCCTTGTCTACTTTGGCATTCAGGTTTCCTATGACAAACTATATTTGACAAACTGGAGAGAGCTGATATAATTTTATATAAAAGTTGAAAAGTGTAAAATAACATATAGAAATTCCATGGTGGCTGACAAGAGAAAGAGCAAGTAAAATCCTACCTGCTATTTTCCAAAATACAAATATTTGTTTGACACTGCCAAAATATTCCAACTCCAGCAAACAAAAAGAATAGTAATTTCTCAAAAAACTCTATTAAGAAAATTTCTTGATTTGTTAATATCTAAAATTAAGCTAAATAAATGCAACAATGATTTTATGAAAATTAAAATTGTATATGCATTTGTAAATTTGGTTCATTTGTTGTTAATAAAGTTTGAAAACTGATTATTTTCATAAAATGTTTCAAATAAATTCCTATAATAACAACAAATGTTTCACTTTAACATATTTACAAAATAACTTCTTGCTGGAAATTATTCTGGCATACATCGACCTTCTTTGGATTTGTATAATCCTTATTTCATTGCAAAACAGAAAAGAAAACCACTGCAGAAAAGTCTCAGCTACTCTTAAAGATTAAATCAGAAAACAATCTACTCGTCTCTATTTAGATGTATTCAAAGAATCAAGAACTTAAATACATTTATTAATTCAAAAAAATATTTACAAATAACATGTACTGCATTCTGTTATGATTTTCATTGACAAAGCAACCAACTATAAGATCCAATCTGATTGGTTCATATTGTCTGTATACTGATTCATCTTTTGAAAATGATTGATTCTGACTGGATATTTGATATTTGATGTTTGATATCTTAGAACCCAAAAATTGAATAACATGAAAGAAATAAAAAGGAAACACTATTCTTTGTTAAAAGGCTTACAATAATAAAAATTAACAAAAAGTAAATCTATCTCTGCTGACAGCCACCCACAGCCTCAAGCAACAAAACCATATTCTTCATTGCTGTCTTCCAATAATTCTTTGGGATCCAGCCTGTAGGCATTTACAAGAAAAGCTACTTTTTTTTTTGCTGAATATATTGATTTTCAAATATTTCCTCTGTTTGTCTTGCACCTAAATGTTTAGCCACTGTTAAAAAGGTTTATTGGCATTGATTTATTTCTTTTTCTTGTATTTGTTGTGCCTTTTAGCATTTTGACCAGGTCGGTGAAATTTTTAATATGTGAATATTTTGATTGTCTCTGGCTAGTACTAGCAATTCTAGATATGATTGGTCACATTGGAAGTCCTGTTTTGTGTGTTTTTTGTAAACCATAAAATCTGAACATTTTAGGCTCATTTATATCATATTTTGTTGAATTTTGTGTTTCAGAAATTATTATTGATTTCCCCAAGCATTTGTATAATGAAATGACATTTTTATTTTTTTAATTATAGGTATTCATGATAACAATAGTATATTTTATACAAGTCAGTGATAGTGTAGGTATAAAAAAATAATTAAACTCAACTCTCTTCTTCACTTTTACAAAAATTCACAGCAACATGTGAAATCCTGGTTTTTCCCAAAAAGAAAAAGTATTGACAATCTGCTTAAAGAAAAAGACGAAGCCAGATTTTGCAAATAGGTGCTAAATTGATTTTTGACTAATGGGAGTAATTTGCAAGACCAAAAGGACTTCTTGCGAAAAATCTAGATTACAATAAAAGCATCAGTCAGAGAGTCAGATGGGAGTCGCGAGATGAAAAATCTAAAATGTAACTTCAACTTCAAGCGACTCAAACATTGTCCTCTTTCTCTTTCTCCTTATCTCTTTCAACAGTTACTACTATGAACATTTTGTACGAACTCTTGATACCCTTAACTTTCTCATTGAACATTAATTTCTACAAATTTTTGTTATTATTTCCGTTTAATAATTTACTATTTTACCATACAAAAACATGTATATTTTATTCTTACACTATTCCACAACATTCCACACATTCCAACCTGCTGACAACCAATCTTCTGATAATGATGAAAACCTTCTGATAATTCTGATGAAAACAATTCTGCATAAAACTTGCAAGCTGTAGGGAGTTCGGTTAAGTATGACACAAGGCCGAATCAAAGAAAAATTAACCAACTCCCTATGCTACAATAGCACAAAAACTCACAAAGTGGCCATTCCTATGGTAGTGCTCACAGGATACTAGTAAAAGTCAAGGCTAAACATTTTAGCCCCACTTCTTAGAACAATTAGAACCTCAATGATTAATTCTTCTTACATATTTGCACGAGTTTATCTTTTAATTATGAATATGAAACAATCAACTATCAGTTTATGCCATTAAAAACACATTCACTTTAATATCAAATACAGTTTGGTAGTAAGAAAAAGATATGAACAATAAAAGAAGACTGAAAAAATAAAAGAATATGATAAGAAATGGGGGTTAATTTCAAAATTCAGCATCTTGTTATTGCAGTGTGGCTAAAATACTAATGTGGCAAGCCATTAAAAGTGTTTACAAAGCTACATGGATTATGAAATAGTTTATAAAATTGTTTGCCTATAGACAAAAAATAAACTGTTATATTGAGTAACAAAGCAACAGTCGTTTATAGCTTTTTATAGATGATAGGGACAGCTTTCAAACTCATATATTAAGCATGTTGATTTCAAAAATTACTAACGCATGTCTTCATTATTTTTTTTCATATAAGAATTAACTCTAATCTTGAAGTGATGCTTAAAATATCTGAACTTTTCTGGATGAAATCATGTACACACATGTATATAATAATAAATTTAAGTACTTAATGTTAGGTTGTTTTCATGCAATGAAACTGAAAAAACTGGTAAAAATATTGATACATATTGACAATTTAATGCAAAAAATTTAAACTCACTGTTCCAAGAATGTTAACAGATGTGTGAACAAGTATAGAATTACTATGATGTGAATATATTGGTTATTGATTGGGTTTGTGAAAACAGTTCTAGCTCTTATAAAATAATACACATTTCACAGATTGAAACTCTTTAGCCTTCTCATCTAATACTGTAAGTCTATCAAATCTAATAATTAATATTGCCTTTATTTTTCTACTTTTGACCAAATATACTCAAAAAATGTATAAAGAATACTGCCTTGAATTGACTTGCTGTCATTTAAAAAGATTTATTCATATACATCTCATTATAAATGTAACTATCATTTTATTATACCCATAGCTGTAATCTCTACCTTCAAAATAAATTATATAATTCTTTAGAAAAATTATGAATGATTAACTGTTACCATATTATTTCATTCAGGAAGTAAGTCATAATCATTTAAAAGATCAGAAACACTAAATTGTTTAAACAAATAAACAGCAACTGGATGGGCTAATCAAACTGACTTTAGACTGAGCAAAACCTTGATATCTTTTATAAATATATAAAAAGACTAGCATATGACTTAGCATATTGAATTCTAAAGCATATTCACCGAAATGATGATATAGTCTGTTCATTAAAAGGAAGAGAATTTCAATGCAGAAGATGACCAACTACCATATGGAAGAGATTTGTAGAAATCAAAAAGTTCATGTTCTAATAATAAAATTATTTGATATTTGTTAATAGAGAATAAACATATACAAGCATTCAATTTCATGCAGAAATTGTACCACAAACAGCAATGTCAATTTGGGGTGAGGGGCATTTTGGGGTAATTTTATTTTAGAAAATAAGCATGACAGTTGAAACTGAAGAAATGAGAAAAATCTTGTGTCTTCATATATACAGTAACAACAGCAGAAAAATAAATGTATGTTTTTATCAGTGTAACTAAATAATTTTTAACTTTCATTAAATTGACATTGAATTGTTCATTCAAAATATTTTAAATAAGCAAACCTGCTTAAAAAGATTAAATTTTAAAGTTTGTCTCTTTTAAATAACAAAAAATTAAAACAATTGCTTTGTATGAAATTCCATTGATGTCTCAGAGATTGTCAATAGAAATGAAGAAAAATCTGTCAAATATTGAAAATCACACTCAAATGCTTTGGAATTGATGTCTTTTTAATCATATCGATACACCTGTTATTACTAATTCAAGAAAATATCTACTGAAATTATTCTTTTTATTATATCTTTTTTCTAATGCTCATATATTTACAATTAATATATTACACAAGAAGAACATGTAACATATACCAGATTAGGAATCTTACTATTCATTTATTTTAGTCTAAGTATTTTGATAACATTACTTAATGAAATTAATTGGTATAATTGGATATCTAAAGTTCTGAAATTAGGAATCAACTAGAGTATCAGATAAAAGAAATTAATTATTTTAGAAAATTCTCATCTTTATTGTAATTTATTTTTTTGTCTAAAACTGCCATTATCAAAAACAAAAAATTGCTGCTAAAAGATGACATTAAAATGTTTTTAGTTTTCAAGTTATCGCCTAAAGGTAAATGTATTGACTTGAAATATCAGGGTTGACTTAAATATCACACTCATATCATAAGAATTGTTTGAATTTTATGATAATATCTATGGACAGAAAATAAAACTGCAGCACATTGAAAAATGTGTTTCAATTCACTCAAGATTAAATGTACAGGTATAATAGATGGATTCCAGTAAATGGTCACATATGCAAATCATTATGTAGGCAGGTAATAAAATAAAGGAACAATACATAGACTCCATATTAACACACTGTATATCCTTACATGGGATGCATATGACATGACAACTGCTTGCACACAGATCTTTTCATTTGGCCTTGGAATGGAAGAACTCTCCAGGACAGTAAATAAAACCTTGAATGTTGGACTGTTTTAATTGCATGCATCCTAAAAAGAAAACATTAGCATAGCTACTCTCTCAGAAAATAGACAAGCTACTTTTGATGGAGCTTGATGGTGGATACAAATATTTCTGAGTTGGTAGGTCTGAGACAGCTATTCAGAACAACATGGTGAAACATCTGGAATCTCTACCTGTTGGCATCAATAAGAGACTTGCATATTTGCATTGGTGTAAATAAACATGTGACCATTGTTAGTTGTTATGCTCCAACCATAAAGTCTAGCAAGAAAATTAAGGAGAATTTCTATTCTGAATTATGCAACCAGTTGAGAAGTATTTCCATTCATAAAAACACTTCTTCTCCTGGGTGATTTCAATGAATGTGTTAAGTTGGAATACATCAGTATGGAGTAGTGTAATCAGTTAGCATAATGTTGACAAGGCCAATTCAAATGGTCATATACGGTTATTCCTTTGTAGTTAGTATGAGTTCTTAATTATCAGCACTATCTTCAAGATTCGTAACCCCTGCAAAAGTAGCTGGATATATCCCTGATCAAAACACTATCATTTCATCAACCATATGATTGTGAGGTTTTCCTCCAAGAAGGATGTAAAAATGATTCCTTCCTTCCCCATGTGTGAGTGTTGGACTAATCATAGGTTGATATGATCTAAATTAGCTTTACTAACCAGAGCCCAGTTTGTAACAACTGCAAAAAGAATAGATATCAAAAAGCTAAACAACACTAACAACTTAAAATCTTTTCAGATCCATTGTGGCAGCAAGCTTGCAGATATCCAGGACAATGCAGACATTGAATCAGCATGTGTGTTTTTTGAAAACTGCCATATACATGTCATCCCACAAAACACTTGGACATTGAGGAAACATCAAGATTGGTTTGACTCAAATAATCCAAGTATTCGTCCTCTTTTGGACCGACCGAAACAAGACAATTTACCCAATGGACATCAATGGATATCAGATAAGAACAATGTTAAGAAGTGTAATGAATTTAAAAAAAAACCCCAGAAAACTATGCCAATTTCAACCATGAAAAATTAAACAAGCATGGTAGCAAGGGAAGACACAGGAACTGCTTTGATTCTACGAATAGGTTCAACTTTAAATCATTCTATCAGAATCTATGGGGTGTCTTTGAACCTGTGTCAAATAATTCAACTTCCATCTTTTCTTCTAATGGCATCCTTCTAACAAACAAACAAACGAACAAACAAAAAAGGAGCTTACTAAATGCTGGACAGAAAACTCTTCAAAAGTTCTAAACATTGATTCCACTGTTAACAAAAATCTTAACTTACTACAGAGTTCTATTCTTGAAGGGTTGTCAGCTATTGCTGAGATAAAAAGGGCCATAAAACAACTGAAAAATGGGAAGTCATCTGATTACAATTATATACCAGTAGAGATACACAAATGACAAAGTAAACATGGCTGCTGCCCTTCAAAAGAACCTAAAATCTGTGATTGAATGGGGTAAGAAATGGCTTGTAAATTTTAATACCTCCAAAATGAAGCTGCTCTCTTTTAACCACTATAGAGAAACATTCCTGCCTACCATCAGAATGGATAATGCTACTCTTCGAGAGAGCAATGCACTGTGCCTCGTTGGCCTCACTCTCTCAAATGACTTCAAATGGAATGACTACATTGAATCTATAGCTGCATTTAATAAGAAGATTGTTTCACTGTGTCGAGCCAGGAAGTTTTATTCATCAGAATCAATTTTTCACATTTATAAATCTACCATTTGATTCTACATTGAATACTGATGCCGTATCTCATTGGGTGCTTCTGCTATTCTTCATGAAGTTCTTGACAAAATCCAAAGGACGATCTGCAATATAATCAATCCTGATTTGGCAGGCTGCCTACTGTCATTTTTTCACCAATGTAATGTGGCTTCCCTCTGTCTTTTCTACAAGTATTTTCTTAGCAACTGCTCTGATGAGCTTTTTTTCCTGATACCTTAACAACATGTATTTACTCATATTACTAGATTGGCATTAAGATTCCACTTTTTACCATTGAACTAATTAAATGTAATCACTTCTCCTACCCTAGAAATTTCTTTTCATGTATTTCCCATATGTGAAACTCACTTCCATTTGCATGCTTCCCTTATAGCTACAATTTCCAAAATTTTAAATGCCACATCAATTACCATCTTTTATCTACTTTTCTTTTGACACCCCTTGTACTTTTTTTATTCTCTTACTGTAATCCCCTGCACACCAGTGGAATTTCTACCTTGCTTGGGGTGAAATGATTATAAAAAAAAATTGGAAGCACTCTCCTTGTTCATAAACTTTGTAATCTCTTTTGTTTATGTAACACCCCAACGAACAATTTCTCCTGCAGCCGTTCTCCATGCTGTGATGTTTGCTGGGAGTTTGTTGAAAATGTCGGCCGAACAGCTAGGGGTACAAGATTAAACTATAAGGAACGAACTTCCACAACTTGGATGAGTTGAAAGGATGCTTTATTTCGTTTAGAGTTAGCCTTTTCGGTTGGGGCAGGCGAATGTGCCGCATAGCTCTAACTCTAATTAATGGAGTTCAACAAATCCGAACCGACCGAAACAAGACAAATGGAGGTTCACTTCACTCAACTGACTGACTGACTTAACTCCACTGACTCTCTCTATTTATTTAAAATTAATCCAGAAATCCGGAAATCCGGAAATGCTTTAAACCACCGGTTGATAAGCAGTTGGCGACTGCAAGTCTGAAATTTCAGGGCACTTAAATTTTCCTTCTTTTGATGTGTAAACATCTTGTGGACTTAGTATTTTTTCCAGGATTCTTTTTTATCTTTTTATCTTAATAAAGCTTCCGCCGGAAAATTCTTAATGTGTTGTCAAGATACAGTAAAAGACAGCCTTTGACCTGGTCATTCAAAAACCCACCTCCCGAACTCTATTTCCTGAACTTTATCTCTTTATCACATTAAATCACTGAGTCAAATATTTACCGAAACAGTGGTAGGATTTAAAACAGTAATCTGATACTCTTTTCTCTTCCACAATTTTCCTCATAAAAGAAAAAGCATTTATTTATTTATTTTTTTCTCTTTTTCACTTTTGTTAAAACAAAACATGTTTTTAATCTATTTTCTATTCTTAACCATTTCCTATTTTAATCTATTATAATAAAATACATATTTTACAAAGCACCTTAATATACGCCTAGTTATCGTGTTACATTTAATTTGGTATTCAGGATCAATTCCTCATGAGTTTAAAGAAGCTTCTATTGCCCATCTATATAAACACAAAGGCAATAAATGGGAATGTGGCAATTATAGAATTATCTCTCTTCTATGTGTTGCTGGGAAATTATTGGTAGGAGACTCAACTCTTATCTGGCCAATTCAGTCTGAATCCCAGTGTAACTTTTGATCTGGTAGAAGCATTGTGGACATGATTTTCAGGTTTAAGGCAACAACTGGAGAAAACATTAAAGTATTAAAGGGTTCATTTATTACTTTCATTGATCTCACTAAGGCCTCTTAGACCATTTCAAGGGATGATCTTTGGGTTGTTTTTAAAAGGATGGGTGTTCCTGAAAGGATACCCAATGTTATCATGCCTTTCCATTAGCAGATGATGGACTCAGTTAAATGTAGTTGAGAAGTGTCAGCCGCATTCATTGTCTCTAAAAGAACAAAACAAGTTTCTGTTCTTTCACATCTCTTATTTGCTTTGTATTTGTTTGTCATACTAGAAACAGTATATGAAAATGTTGAAGAAGGTGTGGCATTTGACTTTAGGACAAGTGGTGGGTTATTCAACCATCAACAGTTCAAAGCAAGAACACAAAACTGTACAAACTGTATATGACTTGCTATTTGCAGACAATTATGTGCTTGTTGCCTACATTATTGAGGATCATTAAGAAATTCTGTCATGCATCAAAAGCTTTTTGTTCTGATCATCAGCATAAAAAATGTAACTTGTCCATCAGCCTATCTGTAGCTGTTGATCCCACTGTTTATGTTGAAGGAAAAGTTTTGAAAACTGTTTCCTCTTTCACCTACCTTGGCTCTATTGTATCCAACAATGCTAAAATGGAAAAGGAAATTGAATGCAGGATTGGAAAAACTATTTCTGTCTATGATAATCTTTATCACAGGATTTGGAATACTAATGATGTTTTGTTAACCCTCTAGGGCCATTCGTATCATATTTGATGCAGTATGAAAACAAGCCTTGAAAGAAATATTTTCCTGAAAAATTTTTTAAGAGAAATATTTTATAAATTTCAAATGAAAGCAGTACTGACTGCTCAGTCAATGAATACCAAATGTTTCCTTATAGGGAAATACCAAATGTTTCCTTATAGGGAAATACTGTATCAAATATGATACGAATGGCCCTAGAGGGTTAAAGGTAAAGGTTAATGTGTACAAGTCAGTAGTACTGACTTGTACACATTACCTACTCTATGGTGCAAAATCTTGAAATCTGTACCAACAACACATCAATCAAATTGATGTCTTCTAAATACAGCAAAGCTAGGTGATAGCATTTGAAATTGAAGTTCTGACTAAATGCAGCATGATAGGTACTGAAGACATCCTAATGAAAATCCAACTCAGGTGAACAGGACAACTCTTCTCTTGCCAGTTTCTAACAAGTCAATTTGAAGGTCACTCTTATGTTTCAAAGACAATCAAAAGTGATGCAGAATCTTCGTTTCTTCCTGAGAAAAAGCATCAAAGCAGATGAGCTTGTGCCAGTCCTGCTTCTTATTCATACAAAGGTTTGAGCAAGGCCAACAATTAAATTGACAGTATACTGCTCCTTTCAATGATAGCCACTTACCTACCACTGTGGCTTTGTCACATGCAATAAAGGAGACCTTGTTGTCTACTTGTAAAAATATGTGGTAATTGATCCTCAGCACTTGACCAAATGGCTTAAGCACGTGTTCCATTTGTTTAAAAGTTTGCAAAACACCGTCAGGCCTCAGAGGACATATACATGCACCACTCTTTTTACTAAGCCTTCATTTGTAGTTCAGGATGAGAGTCCACTATACATATAATGACATGTCTCCTGAAAATAATGTTCAAGCATGAAACAGACTGTTGCCACTTGGTGTCCACTTTTATATTTACCCATGCTTCATTCTTGATATTGAGAATTTTACCCACAAATATAGCATACCATAAAACTATTTTATATATTCTTTTAGTCATTTTTCCCTAAGCAAGGCAACAAAGCCACTACAATGCAAGGGGTTACTGAGTGTGAAAGAATATCAGAAAAATAAAAACATTAAGGAGCAATAATAATGAAAGAACAGAAATTAAGAAAACAGAAAATACCAATTGACATTGCATTTAAACTTTTGAAGATCAAACCTGCAGTTTGATTCCCTTACTCAGTAATTAGCAGTTCTGTTGGTATGGTAACTATGGTAACTAGAAGCATTATTGCATGTCAATAAGTGAACATACCTCCTGTTACTATAGAAATAAATGCATTGGTAAATATCAGAAATCAGACTCAATAAATTGATTTTTATTTTTCTTGCTTTGAGATTAAAGATTTTTACTTTAATTTTTTAAAATAAGAAATTCTTCCTTGTTAATAAAGTTAATTGTATAGATAAAAATCACATTGTTCATGCAGAAAATGAAACCAGTTCAATTGAAAATTTTCTTATTGTCATTGCATTTTGATAGTAAGCTAAGCACATGTACATGCATTATATATAATTATTCGCAATAAAATAATATAATTCACTTAAGTCATATGAATCTGTATTTAGAGATTCAGGATTTTTACAACTCATCCTCAGTAGATTTCTTGATGAATTAAGCTTATTAACCAATAATATTTATCTTTTTTTTCTATTAAAGAAAAAGGAAAACAGGTTTTTTCATGATCACAATTAAAATAATTCTGTTGATGACATAAAATAGTATTAGATGAAGTTTTAAATTTGTTCAGTTATGGATTGTATACAAGTTAAATGTTAATTAAATCATGATTTTTCTCTTTGAGTTTTGTTATTGAATTAAATTTTAACCTTAAATTCACAATAACTAATCCAATTGCCAACACAACCTCTTTGGAGTCACTTTTTATATATTCGTTGGGAAATAGGTAGAACAATGTCAAAATAAACAAACTTCTTTTCTTTTCCATAAGATAAACAAGTTAGTAGAGAATGGTGTAAAAAGAATGGGCTGGAGGTGAGAACAGATTTTATTCAATTATCTTCATTCCACTTTGACCATTCTTAATCTTACAAATCTCAACTTTGAGTAAGTATTTTAAAACCAATCCATACTTAATTTTAAAATCTTAAATGAAATAATAAAAAAATGAAATAATTAAATAGTTTATCTTCAGAAGGTTTACTTATGACCTGAATTGTCTATGTATTTTATTGTGGGTGAGCGTATGGTAATCTGTTGTACAATGTTAACATTCCTCACAGAATGACTTGAAATTACATTGACTTCAAACACTTTTGAAGATGTTTTTTATAATAAAGATACAATATTTTGTGCCATTTTCCTTTGTTTAATTTCTTATTATAAATTGTCACAACAAAAGCGAAAATTAAAACAATTGATTTTATATTTGAATTGACTTATATTTGAAAAATTGATTTTTGTAATTGGTTTTTCTGATGAAAATGCTTACACTTTTTGTAGATGTGTTGTTACAAAATTATATTCCAACCACTCAATACTTTCCTATTTTAATGTTAGTTTACATACAAACTCTTTACCTAAATGATCTGAGTTTTGAACAACAAACTCAGTTAAAACACAACTATATTATTATTCACATAATTTCTATCCAGACTAATGTCCTCATCTTTTCTGTTATTATCACAACATTTTGGTCATTGTGCTCTCTGGCTATCCGTTGATCTTGAGAATTTTTATTAGTCAAAGTAATCACCATTAGAATTGACACAACATTACCAGTAATCCGACAGTAAATTTATTCTATCATAATAAAAACTAGAGTCATTAGAGTCAAAAAATGGCTAGAAGGCATTTTCAACCTGGTTCATATTATATGTATTAGCTATCATGTTTGGGAGCCTCCAAAAAGTGATAATCAGTAGGATATAGGTTTTGTAAGTGGAAAGGGTATAACCTCAATGCCCAAAGTTTTTGCCTTTTGGTTTGTATGAAGCTTTGCCTTTTCCTGCAACAGGTCAGGCTCTTTTCTTTTCACAACTACTTATAAAAAGGATGGCAACTTTTGATGCAGCAATTCCAAATCAGGATCTGTGATGTATTTTTTTTAATTATTATTTCAACTCAAGCAAAGCAATAACACCACTATTTTTCTTTTTTAATCATTTCACCCCAAGCAAGGCAGTTTTACTGGCACTGGTGAGCAGGGAGTTACGTAAGAGGAAAATGGTGAGAAAGAGAGACAGGGTATAGAGAGTATTGGGAAGTGGGTAAGAGAAGGATGAGAATACTGGTGTGATGAGAGTGAAGTGGATGAAGAAAAGAGCATGAGAGAAAGGATGTGAGTCAGTGTGATAGAAGATGACTTTTGACCTTACATTTAAATTTTTGGAGATTGTAACTGTCAGGAAAGCGAGTATATGGAAGGGAATTCCACTGGCGGGAAGTGTAAGAAAAGAAGCTGATAGAGTAGAAGTTGCTGTTATATTTTATTGGTTTCGCTGTAAAAAGGTGGGACCTAGTTGCTTGAGTAAATTTATACATAGAGGGCACCAGTGAGCTAAGTTTATCGGAGCAGAAGCCGTGAAAGTATTTGTAGAAGAGACACAAGGAAGCCACATTATGCCGGTGAGAAAGTGACTGCATCTGAGCTGTCAAGTCAGGATCAATCACATTACAGATTCTTTGCTGGATTTTGTCAAGGACCCCGAAATGAATAGCAGGAGCACCCGACCAGATATGACAGCAGTATTCAATACACGGGTGGATGGTAGATTTATATATGTACAGGATGGATTCAGACTGGAAAAACTTGCTGGCCCTACACAGTGAACTGACCTTCTTAGCAGTAGATTTAGCTATGAATTCGATATAGTCATTCCACTTGGTCTGCTGAGAGAGTTAACTCAAGGAGGGGTAGTGTTTTGCTTTCAGGGAGACTAGTCTGATCCATGCTAATGGTGGGTAGGAGCAATTGTCTGTGATGGTTAATAGATAGTAGCTTCATGTTGGAAGCATTAAAATTCACAAGATATTTCTTACCCTAGTCCACAAGATACAAGGAGTTATTTGGGAGTGTAAGAGTATGAAAAAACTTTAGGAAAATTTCACTAGAAACAAAGAAAAGAGTGCTGGATTGCTATGTGATGTCAGTTCTTCAATACGGCAGTGAGTGCTGGACAATATCATTGAAAATGAGGACAAAACTAGAAGCAGCAGAAATGTGGTTCTACAGAAGGATGCTGTGGATATCGTGGACTGAACATCCAAGCAACGATGAGGTGTTGGAAAGAATGGCAACCAAAAGGAAATTAATACCGAGCATCAGGAAGAGACAACTGAAGTTCCTGGGACACGCAATGAGGAAGGAGAGCTTGGAGAACCTGATACTGACTGGCCAGGTAGAGGGAAAGAGAGACAGAGGAAGGCAGCGGATAACATATTTGCAGGGCCTGGTCGGGTGGATTGTGGAACAGGGGTTGCCAGGAGTAACAGGAACAAACATACACGGGATAGGGAGACATGGAGGGCCATGATCGCCTACGTCCTGAAGGGACAGGGCACATAGAAGAAGAAGAAAAAGAAGAGCAATTGACTTACATTTAAATTTTTGAAGATTGTAGGCAGCAAAGAAGTAAGAAACTCAAAGAGTTCTAGAGTTGAGAAGTGCAAGAAAAGAAACTATAAGAATAAAACTTGTAGTTATATCTAGCTATTACAGCAATAAAGCAATGAGACCTTTTTTTTAATCATATAAACCCGAGCAAGGCGGTAATGCCACTGAAGCGCAGGGGGCTACGTAGGAGTGAAAAGATTGGAAAAGAGAAAAGAGACCACATCCTAAACAAGGAACAAGGGATGTTCAAAAGACGTGGGTGGAGTGTGAACCGGGCAATAGTTTACCTAGTTGCTAATCTAGTAGTACACTTAAATTCATGCTGTTGAGGCACTTGAGGAGGAGAGCTCATTAGAATAACTGCCATGAAATTATTTATAGAAAAGATAGTGCAAATCCATGTTATAGCAGTTGGAAAGTGACTGACATTGAGATGCCAGGTCATGATTGATAAAACTACAGAGCCATTTTTTGATTTTGTTGAGAATCTTGAGATATATAGCTGAAGCATCAGCTATATGGATGCATGGATGAATGGGAGATTTATAAATGTGCAAGATTAATTTCGATGAAAAGAATTGTCTGGCATGACACAGTGAACCAACCTTAGTAGTAGACTGAGAAATTAATCCAATATATTAACTCCACTTTGTGTCAGTAGAAAATTTAAGGCTAAGAAAGTGCAAGAAGGTTAGCATCAGTCATGTTGATAGAGGGTAAAAATGGTTCTCTATTATCATTAGATGGTAGCACTTTTATCTTTGAGGTGTTAAAATTGATAAGCTATTTCTTGCTCCACTTAACAACTGTTTGGATTTCATTTATGAGAGCATGTGCCAGTTTTACTTTGTAGGACATATTAGACTTACTTATACACAGGGGTATATAGTTGTGTCATCAGCATAAATATAGAGTTGTGAACTTATGACATTAGGAAGTTTGTTGATGAAAATAAAAAAACAACAATGTAAATTTATGACCTTTGTTACCTGATTTTTTAAGAATGATTGAATTGAATGAAATATCTATTCAGAGACACCATAACCCTTGAACTTGTAGAGAAGGCCAACATGCTGAACTCTGTCAAATGCCTTTGAGATATCTAAAGCCACAGCACAAGCCTTGCCATTCTTATCTAAAGCCAGATTGACAAATTCACTGAGAGCAGTTAACACATTAGTGCAGTTGACCTAGTAAAATGAAAGTGATACTGTTTATGTGAAAGAAGGCCATGTGAAGTTAGATGCTTAACAAATTCAGTATTGTTTAGAGTCTCTCGTACTTTGTTAAAAAGAGATAAAAACTAATAATGGGATGGTAATTTGAAAGATCAGAAAATTCACCAGTGTTCTTAGACAGGACTTACAGAAGAGGATTTCCAACAAGTTGGAAAGCAAAAAGCAGCAAGGCATTTCGTAGTGGCCTGGGGTAGGAAATGGCTGGTAAATTTCAATGCCTCTAAAACAAAGCTGTTATCAACTAACCACCATAGACAATCGCATCTACCTCCCATTAGCATGGGACAGGCTAGCCTCCCTGAGAGTAAAATACTACGCCTCCTTGGCCTTACACTTTTGGCGAACCTCAAATGGAATGACTATATTGAATCCATTGCCAAATCTGCTGCTATGAAAGTCGGCTCCCTGTGCATGGCCCGGAAATTTTTCCCACCTGAATCTATTCTGCACATATACAAATCTACCATCCGCCCGTGTATTGAATATTGCTGCCATATCTGGTCGGGTGCCCCTGCTGCTCTCCTTGGGCTTCTTGACAAAATACAAAGGAGGATCTGTAACGTGGTTGATACTGACTTGGCAGACCGGCTGCAGCCGCTCTCTCACTGGCGTGATGTGGCTTTCCTGTGCCTCTTCTACAAGTACTTTAATGGTTTCTGCTCCGATGAGCTTAGATCACTGGTGCCGCCTAAGCACGAATTTGCACGAGATACTAGATTAGCAACTAGGTCCCACCCTTTTACAGTTAAACAAATAAGATGTAACCGTAAATTCTACTCCAACAGCTTCTTTTCTCGCGCTTCCCGCCTGTGGAACTTCCTTCCACAAGTCTGCTTTCCCGACAGTTACAATCTCCAGGTGTTTAAATGTAGGGTCAATAGACACCTCCTATCACACTAACTCCCAACTATTCTCAGAACACTCTCATCTACCCAACCCTCACTCTCGGTATCCTTACCCGCCTATCACCCACCCTCTGACATTTCCTATATTTAATCATCCTTTCTCCACTCTACGTAGCCCCCTGCGCAGTAGTGGCAGTGACATGCCTTGCTCGGGGTGAAACGCTTATAAAAAAAAAAAAAATTTGTTGTGGAGTTTATAGAGAACAGGAGCTAGTTCACAAGCAAATTTGAGATTTAGTTTGGAGATGATAGCAGAAATCATGGACGGAGTTATACACATATCACTGAGTAGAAATTGTGTTTAAGTGGGAAAATCAGGCAAAGACATACCTGAAGAGTTGACAGTAGCATTGGAAGAGAACTTTTGTGCAAAGCATCCTGCTTTATCAAACAGGAGACAATAATTCAAACTGTTTGAAGAGAGGAGGGAATAAGTCTTTACTCTTACAGAGCTGCCAGGAATCTCTACACCCCGACTTACAGCAAATGACTATACGGTGTCTCATTCTATAAGCATATAGTGAATTTGTCTCATTGAGGATAGACTTATGCTCATTACTAGTGGATACAAAGTGGTTTTTGTTTTTATTGAAATTATCATTTTGCTATAGCTAGAAGGAGTATTTCCAGTGGGCTATAATGGCTGAACAGGCAGGAGTGAATCAAGGAGAAAAGTTTTGCTTTTACTTGGTATTTCTGTGTTGGCACAAAAGTTTTGATGCCAGCTTTTACCCAGGATGAAACCTCAATGGTACAAGGTTGATTACTTCATTGAAGTAGCATCAAAGTTATTTTTTATAGAGACTTGTTATTGAGAAGGTTAAGTAGAGAGTAATATTTTATGAAGGTAATGTTTATCATATCGAAACTACTTTTCATCAAGAGTAAGCCTACAATCAAGAAAAGGATCATTTTAAAATGAACAGACAAATTGCAGCAAGTGTCAAACATTGACAACTGCTGCTGATCTGTTAAGAGTTTTTTCCCCTTGACAATTTGTACCTACTGTCATCCTATTGCTATATGGGCTGCTCTCCTCTTAGTTTTCAACACAGTTTTTGTTTCTGGATGAGCCTCCTGGGCTGTTCTCAATTCTTCATTGTTGAGTAATGATATGTGACCACAACTAGGTTCATCTTGGAGATTAAGATCACCAGAAATGATTTTTTTGAACTAATGATGCATGGTTCATTCTGAAACTGACTTCAGCCTCCAGGCAAAAATTACTAAGGATGTCTAGTTTGTCTCATCAAGCATAATGACATGGAAATTTTATTCATTTTTGTTTCAATACCCTATAAAAAATGTGCTAAAAAAATTGAAATTGATGAAAGATAAAATAAGACTTGCATTTATTAGTAGAATAGTCTTGTGGATAAAATATTGTAAATTTATTTCTTTACTAATGTCAATAATGCATTTTAAAAATTAAAAAGAAAAAAAGATTACTAATTTCAATAAAATGCAAATAAGGTTATTGCTTCAAAAATATTCTGATGATTTTTGAGTTTTAATTTAGAGTAACTTCACAGACTAAGAGAAAAAAATTCTTTTATAGCTTTGAATTTTATCTGAATTTAGTGTTCATTAATCCTGTAAATCATATGAAGCAACAACTTTGAGAGAGGCAATATGTCTTGTGATTTACCATTGTAATATATTTCACCTACAAGATCTTTTTTTTTAAATAGATACATATAAATATAACCAACAGAACAGTGGTGGACAGTTTTACATTGTAAAAAATTGAGAGAGTGAAAATTTAGCCTTGTGAAAATATTTAACTTGTCCATAAAGAATAAGGAAAAGAATTGAGCGGTTAAAGTGTAAGTCCAAAACTTTTATAATTCAGAAATATTTTTGATCATTGATTAAATATAAGGGAATTAGCCAATCAGTGAATTGGTGATCTAGACACCTTCTTGGTCCAACTGAATTTGAATTCCTGGCAAAGGATTTCAGTTATCAGTTTTTAGAAGATATATCCTTAATTAAAATGTTGAACAAATCTTATTTTCTAATGTTTTTTATACTAAAAAACAATATGAAGAAAATTATTTCTCTTTTAGAAGAGGAAGTTCTGCATGACATTCAATCAAGAATAATTTTATTCAAGGTTGGTTTGCTATTTTTCATTTACTCTATGATTTTATATATGAATATATTAACTTCAAATACATTACAGAGATGGCATGAAACATAACTCACCTACTTCTTACAGGGCACCATATTAAAATAAAGGGATTCATATTTATAAATCATGTTGTGAATCAGGCTAAACTTTCTACTTAAATGTTATACTTCAATAAATCTTTTTGTTAATAGGATATAAAACAACCACCATTGATTAACAACCTATATGTGCAACAACTATGAGCCTGAAGGCATTGGTTAAGACCTTACACAATCTACCAACCAGAACCTAGTAAAAATCAAAGAATGATCTCTGTAAAAGCCATGCAAAACATCACACTAAAAACCAACTGTAGAATTGTTCATACTTGTCTTGGACAGAGAGAAATAGAGAAGTGTGGTTGGGCTATATGATCCACAGACTCATGAAGATATAAAGAATTAGTACTTTGTCAACTGAGTTTTTCTGAATATTTCAAAATTATAGAGAGCTGATGAACAGTATTGGATCCCTTTTGAAATAAAACCATAACTATTGATGTTGAGGACCCTTTCAAAAACTTTCAAAGATTATATAGTCTTTATGCTAAAAATAAAATGGACTTTATGGAGAAAATAAAATTAATGGAAATTTTTCAAATCACTTTCTTATTGCTCAAAGAATGACTTCTTATATACATAATTTTGAAGGAATGTGTCTATTTGTTCTATTTACCTGTGTCAATAGTTTTATCAACATTTATTGGATTATTTTTAGTTTAGTTTTTTGTTTAAGAAAATTAAGATAAGTTAAATGTTTAAATTTTAATATGAGAAATCATTTTAATTTACTTTTTATTTTAACTCTTCTATTTTATTTGATAAGGAAACAGTTTCTGATTGATTCATTTTTATGGCTAATCAACCCTTTGCAGGTTATTTAAAACTAGAAAATATTTTTAGATTGTAAGAATGTTTTTGAGGAGGGGAAATAATGATTTAGTCTTATTAATTAACCCATAGCTAGGAAAGAATGGTTAGATTTCTACCTTTGCTAAAGGTATTTGTGGGTAAATGAAATTAAAACTCAGTTTTCCAATTAACAATTTTGCATCCTCAATATTATCCGACCCACATATTCAAGCTAACAGCAGCTAGTATTCTCAAGCTGATACCCATCTAGGAACTAATCAGGCTCAACATTGCTTACAAGTGTACAGGAACCAATATTTCAATGCGATATGGTTGTAAGATTTCATTTGTGATTCAAACTCTAAAAGTATTCAGATTAGTATCTAGATTAGTTTCAAAATATTCCTTAATCTGTAGAAAAATATCTAAGGATGATTTTCCTATTTGTTTCATATATAGAGTTGTTTAATACTGGGTGATTTAAAACATATGTTTAGCTTATATCAGTAACAAGAAAGTGTATTTTTTATTTATTTTTCAACATTAAATTTGTTGAATTTACCATTTTATTTCACTATCTTTTACAATAAAAAATAGATGTTTATTAAAAAAAATCTAATAGGTAATTCAAGAAAAGACTCAATGACTAAAAACAATTCTAATGCTCCCTCACAAGTCAAATCTGAATCTTGATTGAATCTTTTTACCTTGTTAACAATAAATTCGCCTCTGGAATGTTCAAATTAGGTTGACTCTTTGTATAGGAAATATGGCTGTTAGATAATGAGACTAATGTTGTAATTCAATTTTAATGTAGAAAACTTACACATGTCAATTCCTTCCAATATAATTCTTCTTTACCAATGACAAATGGCTATAGTTTTTTGATCTTTCACTCATCAAAACAGTGCAGTCGGTCTTTCATTAATTATCTCAGAAGTGCTAGCATTTTCTTATTTACTTCTGGAACAGACATAAAACAAGTTCTCTTGAGTACAGAGAGAATAATAAAAAAGTCACAGAGTGCTAGACTAAGTGACTGGAGAAGGTGGTCAACTAATGTCAATGCTTCTTGACAACAAGCTGTTTCACTGAGAGCACTGAGTGTATTGGCATTTTGTTCATTTTCCCTACAGCTGTGATCTCTTCTCACTCTTTCTTGTAAAGTTTTTTGAACCTGTTTGCAATAGTGTTGCTCCATCTGGAATACAGTTCTCTATTATTTTACCTTTTTAACATTGTATAAATTCATATGGCCTTGAACTAGTATTTCTATTTAGTATTCATTCTTGGTGACAAAAGTTTTTCAATCCCTTGGCTGGTATTGATTCAGGATTTTACCAAAGAGTCAAGCAGTTCTGAATTTCTTTTTTTTGTAGAAATCAAAATGTTTGGGACAAATTTTGTTATATTCTTATGCAAATTTGTTTAACAATTACTTTATGAATGGATGCTATTTCTGCAATCATCCTGATCTTGAATGTTCAATAATGTTTTTTAACATTATCTATAGTTCTTCATTAGCATAGACATGCACAATATCATTTTTGACATTCACAGAATTCTCACTCTTAAGTATGATATGTATTCTTCCACTTTAAACTTAAGTTATGATATAAAAATATTCAGTGAACATTTTTTTAAATTTTGTAAAAAATTAAAAAACTTGTACATTGTTTAAACTTTAAGAAAGGTAAGAAAATCATAAGTAGATTGAAATTGTTAAACATGGTTTATACTTGTCAATTAGTTAATGTGCATTGGGGTTTAACTTATGAACCTGCTGTCCTCACAGAGTTGTCAGCTGCATTCCCTGCTAACCACAACAGCCACCTGAGTAGATTTACACAGACTGATATGTTTCTCCAGTTCTAAAAAGATTCTGTTCTTTCTAAGTAGGATCATTTGGCCAGCTTGAATCCCACCTGGTCTGATTTCTGGACTTCAATCACTATTTCATTTGCTCCTATCACCAAATATGATCACTTTTACATCTCTAAACATTGTCTCCTTGGGCTCTTTCTATATTTGAGAATTTGTGGCATGGTCATTCATAAATCCTACTTTGAATTTCACATTTTTATTTATTTGTCTTAACTAAATTTTCACTAAGTGAAGAAAAAAAAATTGCCTGTTATTTTTTTTCAAATTCTTCAAAAGTACAACAAAACTACTACTTGCTTGTAAAGTTCTACTATAAAGGATTTTTGTCTTACAATAAACTTATATAAGCCCTGCTTGTTTATTTATTAGCCAGCCCTAGTATCTTATGTTTATAAGTAATATATCATGCTGTGTGAGTTGTAAGCATAAGAATAAATTTTAACTAAATCAACAAACAGAAAGAGATCATCTAAATAGTAAAATTGTAACATGTAATCAATTTCAGGGTACTCCATGCTCTGTGAAATGGATTTCAAATTATCTTGAGGTATCTTAAAAGTGGGAGTATCTTTTGGTATAGTTATTCATGGTTCATTATTTTTTGCATTTCACATTGTTATAAAATATTCACTTTTTGTTGACCAACACAATTTCTTGCAACAAAGATAGTATAATGGCAGAGAAAGTGGAATCAGCAAACTGAGTTCCAATTCTTGTGTAGTCTTATATTCACTTTGTATTAATGCCTTTGAGGAAGACATAATCCATCTCTTCTTTTCCTACTCTATGGGTTAAATGACATGTTAGCCTTGGACTACACTGATTAAAAATATTGTAAGAAAGGCAACAAAGAAACTACTCCACTAGCTTTCCTAAAACAGTCATTTTAGTTCCTATATAATAAAGAAAAGGAATTTTTAAAGAATCTAGGGAGATATGGTATTTAAAGAAGAAATACAATTATCGCAAATGATTTTTTTGGTCTCAATATTTTGAAGATGATGGCTGACTCAAGCATTGGTCAAGAAATCTTCATTTGTAAACCATTTTTGATACTCATCCCTAGAATCCTATTTGTGAACTGCAAAAATCTTTTATGTTGCATTTTTTTACTTTTCTTATAAAAAAAATATTGCTTATTTCATTTTATCTTTAATGTTATAATAAACAAAATATATGCCACAAAAAAAGTTACTGATATGACAAACTGCCAAGAAATAAAATGCAGTATTTGTTTAAATGAAGTTTAAACTAAACATTCTTAATAAAAAGAAAAGAAAAACAAAACAGAACCTTTTGGGTTTATCAATAGATTTCTTAAAAAAGTTAACTTTCATAAAGCCAAGTAAAATTCTATTAATTCTTTAAGGCAAAAAAATTGTATATTTTGTAATGCCATGTCCCTTGTGTATGTAGGATGATCATTGTTCTCCATAGATTCTACGTCTGTTAATTATCTTGACTATTCTTGGTAAAGATAGGGGAGTGATTTCCTGTTGCCTTTTCCACAGTTTAGAATTCTTTGTTACCAACCAAAATAAGAGAGCCCAGTTTAACCTGCTATTTAAACTTTAGCTGGGAGTCATGGGAGAATAGAGAGATTGATGCTTTTCCAAAGGTTATTTATGTCAAAGTGAATCTAACCAACTCTACTAAAATTTGAAATTTGAACTTGACTTACTGACTTTATTTTCTGACCTTACTCATACATTTGCTTAATACATTTTACAAGGACAGCAAAATTATTTTTTCTTGCAGAAAATATAAAGCTAATAGTTAAATAAAACCTATTCAAATGATTATAGAAGGTTGTAATTCTTATAGCTTTTCAAATTATGCAGCCATTAAAGTAAGTTTTATTTTTGAAGTCCTTGAAAAAATCTGCTTTACCTTGAAAGCATTTTCCAAAGAGAAAGAATAGGATAAAAGTAAAATTCTGGTTTTCTTTTGTCAATCAATTAATGTTTAACAAATTGCTTCTTAGAATTTCTCTGATTTCTTTGCTTATCTCTGATTGTTTTATTCTGATTATGCATGACAGAAGGTTATTAAATTATTAATTCTAAAAGCAAGTTAGAAAATTTAAAAAAATGCACAAGAATAATTCCTGAAGGTTAAGCAATAAGACCCTACTCTACCAGGCAATTTTGACAGCTTCTCATTAATAAATTAGATTGCAGGTTATCAAATAGGACTTTCACATTTTTCAAGTGAATAAATTATTTTATATTATATATACATACACACATGTATGTATGTGCTTTGTTTTCTAATTATTTAAGTACAAATTTATATATTTGAATCAACACAACACCAGACAGAGCAAAAATTTTCTGAGCTGTTTAATACTGCACTTGATTTATTTGAAATAGTTTAGTTTCATCTTTTACATGGATATTTTACTTTTTTCAAATTGCAGGAAGTTTTAGGTGTGGTTAAGTTATGAGAAAGGATAAATAATAGCACTGGTCTGTCTTTCATAACAGAGTAAAAAAAAAAGTTATTTCAAATCATAGAAAACTTTTTTCTTATTGATTTATAAAACTGTGACAATCTGTTCTCTTTCTTTTCAGAACATAAATTATATAAAAATTATCCAAATGTTTTGTTTTGTCAAATGCTTTCAGCTATACTTTTAGCCATTATTGAGGTGAATTTTATTTTACATGTAACTGAATATGTGTATAGCTGAGTATAGTAAAGTATAGCTGGAATTGTTCAAAAAAAGAAGACATTTGGACAGTTTTATATAATTCATGTTCTGAAAAGAAAATAAATGATAAGATCACATAAAGAATTTAACGATCATACCCTGTCTGTTATTTTTAATGAAACCTGCATAAAAGAGTGATTGCTGCCCAAATATATATATATATATATGTCCTATAGCCTTCTCTGTGGGGTCACTAAGCTAAGTGTTGATACATTATATATATATATAATTACCTGCATATAGTTATCTATATAGTGTATTTCAGTTAACTGAATTATATATTTGTGTAGGAGTAGATTCTTGATTGACTTTATATAAATATTTGTTGCTTTCTTAAGTGCACTTATCAAGAATATCTACATCAATATATATATATATATATATATATATATATATATATATATATATATTGACGTGGCATGCATCTTTTAGGCTATAATCAACCTTGGCTTTTATTGATCAATTCTTTACTGTATCCATGACAGCTGTAAATAGCCAGCACCCAAGTCAATGTAGCAATGCAAAGCATGATCCAGTTCATTCCTTTCTGTCTCTCTCAATGTTACAAACATGTTTGAAGCTACAACTTGAGAAAGAGTTTAGTTGATTGTGTCTGTGTGTGAAAACAATTCATTAATAGTTTCCATCTGACAATAAATATAATAGTATCTTTATGTGGGCAAGTTAGCTAATGAAAATTTAGTTTGTAAATATGTTTTTATAAATGTTGTTCATATTAAGTATATGAACAGAATATATTTTGAATTAAAAATGTTAAGGCCAGCCACCACTGGCTCAGTGAAAACTTTTTCATAGTAACGAGTAGTAAAGTTATAGGCATTGTGTTTCAAAATCAATTTTGTCAAAGACAAAGTATAAAAATTTTATTATTATTATCATTATTGTTTTTATTATTATTATTACTTTTCAATATCTTATATATTTTAGGTGAGGACTTTTCTGTGTCTTATATATTTTAGGTGTGTATATGAATTAAGAGCTGTTTTTTAACACTTTTTGCAATGAAAAATCTATAGCGTTAATTTTGATCTTATAGTCACAAATAGTGTAGAAAATATTTCTATGCATATGTCAGAATAATGAAACCAATGTTATTTTAAATTTGTTAATTATAAAAATCTGTGTTGATATTTTTTCTAACTTGATCTCATTATTTAGTAAATGGAAATGCATATAGAAAGAAAAGCTACATTTTTTAACTGAAAATGTAAGGAAAAATCATTTGAACAACATTTGCATATTGAATTATATATAAGATGATTCCTTGATGCTGAAAATGTTAAACTAAAAAAATATGTCATTTCAACATGAGGTCAAATAACACTTTCCTTAATTAAGTCTAAAGAAGATAAAAAAATTTTGTCATATTTTGCACTTTAACTTAAATGAGGTGGCAAGGATATTTTTTATTTGGATTCCACTACATAAATTGAAATTTATTTCATTTAATGAAAAGAACACAAAAACTAAATAAGCATTCTTTAAGTTTTAAGTTGTAACAATTATATTTTTCTTAAAAATATTTTTTTAATCCTTTCATTCCAAGTAATCCACTAAGATATTAGAGGATTATCAAGAAGATTATCAAGAGAATGAGAAGACTTTAGTGTGGAGAAAAGACAGTAAAATAACAGGGTTAAGAAAAACAGAAGATGGCAATAGATGTTCCATTTAAATCTCAAATGAAATGACTACATTGAAATTATAGCTGCATTTACTGCTAGAAAAGTTGGATCACTGTGTAGGGCCAGGAAGTTTTTCTCATCAGAATCCATTTTGCACATATATAAAATCTACTATTTATCTCTACATTGAATCCTGTTGCCATATCTGGTCGAATGCTCCTGATATTCGTCTCGACAAAATCCCAAATAGGATCTGCAATGTAATCAATCCTGACTTAGCAGCTCGACTTCACTGACTTTCTCACCAGTGTGATGTGGATTCACTCTGTCTTTTCTACAAGTATTTTCATGGCAACTGCTCTGATGAGTTTTTTTTATATTGGCTTCCCATCCACATGTATTTACGCATGCTACTAGCTTGGATATGCCAATCTAATAACACATTACCATCAAAATAGTTAAATGTTATTGTCTCTTCTACTGTAACAGCTTCTTTCTCAGGCTTCTTGATTGTGAAATTCCCAACTGTTTGCTTGCTTCCCTGACAGATACAATCTCCAAAAGTTTAAATGCAACATCAGTTGCCATCTTCTGTCTATTTGATTCCCATCCATCTCTTATTTTTTCTTCAGCATCTCCTGTACCTTGTTTTTTCTCTCACTGTAATCCTCTATGCACCAGTGGCAGACCTGCCTTGCTTGGGGGTGAAATGATTATAAAAAAACAAAAAAACAAAAAACATTCAATCACTGTTATTTTTTTACCACAGGTAACCACATGTTATCAATAGGTACGTGAAAATGCAACACTAGAGATAGAGAGAACAAGATCTCTAATAATTTCATGCATTTACCTTTGAAACATTTCATATGAAGGTCAAAAATAAAAATTATATTTTAAGATTTATTTGGGTTTATTTGATGTTGGATGGTACTTATTTGCCCACAAACACTGCCATATATAAAGAAAGCATTTAAGCATTTAAGGTAAAAAAAAATGGTTCAATAAATACCTGAGGGACAATAATAAATGCTGGAGGATTGTGTGGTAAAATAGGACCAAAAAATTCTAACCGAGTTATCAAAGGTCACCAACATGGTTAGCAGCAAAACATTTAAAATTTCCAGTATTTCCCTACTTTGATAGCATTTTATTAAAAAAATAAAATCCTGTAAAAGATTTTGAGGTGGCAAGGCTACAAGGCCATGTGTGCTACAACTCTGAAAACACTACCTTTAAATTGTTTTAAAAAAATACAAAGAATCTTAAATGAATTTGATGTGTGACGTACAGAGAACACTATTGCTTCAGTCATCAGTTTCAGGCAGTGTTCTCATCATTAAGTTTTAGGACTCAACATTTTCTATATCTCTTCAAACCTGCTGGATTTTTGAATTTTTCTATTTTCTATCTGATAAAGTTTCTCATCTTTATAATATTTCTGCTTATCCACGTTATTACTTATTTTCCCATTTCATTCACTTTCTTGCTCCTGATATCAGTGTTTATTTAGAATTTACCTTTGTAGACCTTGCCACTTGTGTATTTTAGTTCATTCGAGTTTGTACTAGACATATCATATGTTGGAAGTTTGGTTTGGAAATTATTCCCAAGATTAACATAAAAAAATTATGATTATTCAACAACAATCACTAAAATTAAAATATATTTTGGCTTTTACAAACAACGTTCAGAATTATGGATGTAAAGCAAAGGTTTTAATCCTGTTGTCCTAGACTAGGCCAAAGGTCATTTGGGAATTGTACAGTTTTATCTTCACATAAGACAGAGACTACACTTTTTGTAAACATTTTTTGTATGAAAGTAGACGTCTTTTCAACAAGGTGTATTTTAATTTGTGTTTGTGGATACTAAATTCAGTTCTAAAGACTACTGGCGACTCTGTAAAAGAGTACTTAACAAGACCAAGACTACAATACCCCTGCTAATCAACAAATTTGAGGTCCTCACCTCCCCGGCAGATAAGGCTGAATGCTTTGCCCGCAGATTCTCGAACAATTAGAGTCTGGACTCATCTGGAGTTTTTACATCCGACTTCTCACCTAGAACCAAGGCACAACTGAATGATGTCCACATTACACCTTTGCTTGTCTCTAAGATAATCTTAAAACTTGACCCTCACAAAGCGAGCGGTGGGGATGGAATCCCAACCATGGTCTTAAAGAAATGTGTCCCTGAACTCTCCTCTGTGCTTTCTAAGCTCTACAACCTCTGCCGATCTGCTTCCTGCTTTCCTGCCTGTTGGAAATCTTCCTCTGTAGTTCCTATATTTAAAAACACTGGAGAACCCTCGGACCCTGCAAATTACTGCCCTATCAGCCTTCTTCCGATCTTTGGCAAAGTGTTCGAAGCCATTATCAACGCCGAGGTGGTTCAGCATCTCACAGCACACAGGCTCCTCTCGGACAAGCAATATGGTTTCCGCTTCACCAGGTCTACTGCTGATATGCTAACGACCATCACCGAGTACATATACCAGGCACTCGACAGGAATGGCAAAGCCCGAACTGTTGCATTGGATATATCTAAGGCGTTGGACAGAGTTTGGCATGCTGGCCTTCTATGTAAACTGCGGAGCTATGGTATAACTGGACATTTGTTTGAACTAATCCAGTCATTCCTCTCTAATCGCACAATGAAGGTGGTATTAAACGGACATGACTCCCAGAACTACCATACAAATGCAGGTGTCCCCCAAGGCTCCATCTTAGGTCCTACACTCTTCCTGATATACATTAATGATCTCCCTGATTTCATAAGAGCCCAAGTAGGTTTGTATGCCAATGACACCACAATTTACTCTCGCCTCCTACAAAAATCTGGTGTAGGTGTCAAAGCTAACCTCGCAGCCAAGATTGAAAAAGACCTCCAATCCATAGTGGACTGGGGTAAGAAATGGCTAGTAAATTTTAATGCTTCTAAAATGAAGCTACTCTCAATTAACCATCATTGACAATCTCACCTACCCCCCATTAGCATGGACCAGGCTTGCCTCCCAGAGAGTAAAACACTATGCCTCCTTGGTCTCACACTTTCTGTGGATCTCAAATGGAATGACTATATTGAATCCATTGCTAAGTCTGCTGCTATGAAAGTCGGTTCTCTGTGTAGGGCGCGGAAGTTTTTTCCGTCTAAATCTATCCTGCACATATATAAATCTACCATCCGCCCGTGCATTGAATTCTGCTGCCATATCTGGTCGGGTGCCCCTGCTATTCTCCTCGGGCTTCTCGATAAGGTTCAGAGGAGGGTCTGTAATGTGATAGATACCGACTTGGCAGACCGCCTGCAGTCTCTCTCCCACCGGCGCGACGTGACTTCCCTGTGTCTCTTCTATAATTACTTTCACGGCTTCTGCTCCGATGAACTTAGATCACTGGTGCCCCCTAAATATGAATTTGCACGAGATACTAGATTAGCAACTAGATCCTACCCTTTTACAGTGAAACTGATAAAATGCAACCGCAACTTCTACTCCAACAGTTTCTTTCCTCACACTTCCTGACTGTGGAATTCCCTTCCACACGATTGCTTCCCCAACGGCTACAATATCCAGGAGTTTAAATGTAAGGTCAATAGACACCTCCTAACACACTAACCTGCTCCCATTCTATCAAACACTCTTCCCATCTGCCCAACCCTCATCCTCGGTATCCTTACTCATCTGTCACCTTCCTCCTGACATTCCCTATGTCTAACCACTCCTTCTCTTTACCTTCCCCTATGTAGCCCCATGCGCAATAGTGGCAGTGGAATGCCTTGTTTGGGGTGAAATGATTAAAATAAAAAAACAATACTTCTATTTAAAATTGTCTTCTTCTGAAATTATTTCTTTAATGTTTTTAATACTTATGAAACTGAAAATTTGCATAAAATTAGCTTTATGTAAGTTAAATTCTGTACTTTCATCACACTCTGAAAAATGAAAATATATCTAAATTTTATTTCTGTATTGTACATGTTGTCAGCATGTACAAGAAGACTTGATTTTGTACCAAACACAAAAACTGTCAGGAATAGTCATGCTGGTGAGAATTTTTCAACTTAATAATCATGACATGCTTATTCTAGGTGCAATCAAATATGAAAAATAGATACTTTTTTTCCCCTTGAAATGGATAGAAGAAAAATTATCCCTTGTTTATAAGGAAATAATAAAAATCAGGGACTTAACTGATTACATTTAAATCAGATTTTGCTTCCTTAAATCATTTTCTTAGACCACAACGCTTATTAGAATTGAAAAATATTTTGTTATCAGTTTAAAAGGAGATCCTGTTTATAATATTGGTACAGTGTCAAATCAATTGGACTTTTACAGAATTATTGGCCTTGGGAGTTTTGAACACCAAAACAAACTTTTGTGGAGAGTTTTCCATAAGATTTCTTCACCAACAAATATAAACATTTTTAAAAAGTAAAAAAAAAATGTGTTTAGTAGATAAGTTAAAGCATTTTGAAATATACCCTTTTTTCTTTACTAATAGAATAACAGAGAAACTCTCTCTCTTTCTTTTGCTTTCAACATATACATTTTTTCCCTCTTTCTATTCTTTCATATTTCTGGTAACCTAGATATAATCTAGACATAGCTTATGTGGTCAACTGACAAGTAACCACTGAAAATAAAAAAGTTTACACTGTATCAGTACTTTGCCGCCTGATATTGTTAGAAACATTCTAGCCCTTGTTTTAGAATAGCAAAGTTACACAAAACTTAAAGAATCAGTTGTGACTGCTTACGAAATGATTAGGCCAGAGCTCCTGGAGAAATTAATGAAGACTACTACATTAGCTGGTCGTCTATCATTGTATTTACAAGAGATGTTGGCCATTGCGAGTAAGATTGGGGCTAGTGAAGAAATAGTATGGTACAAGTTTATTAGAGCACTTCCTCCACAAATAGCTCCAGTTATATCAGCACACAGAAATTTTGTTAACAGACTTAATTTGATAATATGATAATTTGATGCCATTACTTCAAAAGACATCAATCTGCAAGGCAGTAGAACCAAAATATAAACAACATATGAACAATACAATTCCTGTAGGATTGTGTTCTTTTTTCTACAAAACAAAGACCTAAGGTCTGCAAAGCTCATTTGTGCTTTGCAGATGTGGCTCATACATGCAAACCATGGTGTAAATGGCCACATAAAAGAAAGAAAATGTACAAATGTTTCCCAAATCTCATTCTTTGTCTTTTAGTCCTAGCGACTTGGAAAATTGACAGGGCAAACCGCATAAGCTCTCTCAAGTTAACATTATAAGCTAGATATGGGCGCAAGCATCTCCATCTTGCCTCATCAGCAGTTGGCAGTATACTTTTAGAGCTGACACCAGTTCAACTTTCATCTGCTTGTGGTAATTGTATTACATCCAATGGTCAAACTAATTTGAAAATAAGAATGCCTTTATTAAGGCATGTTTATCGATAGGCTTTTGGACTTGCAGATTGTTAGGTTTAGACTTTTTTAAACAATTCCAATTAGTTGTGGACTGTAAAAACAAATGTATTAGTGATAATGTAACAGACAGAAAAGAGGCAGTAAAAACAAATGTATTAGTGATAGTGTAACAGACAGAAAAGAGGCAGTAAAAACAAATGTATTAGTGATAGTGTAACAGACAGAAAAGAGGCAATAAAAACAAATGTATTAGTGATAGTGTAACAGACAGAAAAGAGGCAGTAAAAACAAATGTATTAGTGATAGTGTAACAGACAGAAAAGAGGCAATAAAAACAAATGTATTAGTGATAGTGTAACAGACAGAAAAGAGGCAGTAAAAACAAATGTATTAGTGATAGTGTAACAGACAGAAAAGAGGCAGTAAAAACAAATGTATTAGTGATAGTGTAACAGACAGAAAAGAGGCAATAAAAGCAGTAATCAGAACTGTAGATAATGTAATAGTAAATGGCATGGATATGGCCGCACATATTAGTGAAATTATAACTAAATACAAAAGTATCACTTCACCACAAAATGATGATAATAAAACAAATGGTGACGTTTATCATAGAATAGATACTGAACGCCATGTACTAGTTTGTGCCAAAGCAAGACAACTTTATGAACGTAAATTATACATCACCCAAGCTGAATTTAAAAACTTGCTAAATACATGTGTAATTAGACCTTCAAACAATAAATGGATATATCTCTTTTACATGTGGTACAAAAGCCAAATAGTAATTATCAAGCTTGTGGTGATTACCATGCCTTAAACCATATAACAAAGAGAGATAGATATCATATGCTCAATATCAATTCTTTACAGCATGATTTTCAAATAAATCCTGCTTTTCCAAGATAGATCTGATGTCTGCCTATTATCAAATTAAAATTCATCTGAAGGACATAGCAAAAACTGCTGTAATTACATCCTTTGGATTATTCAAATTTTTATACATGCCTTTTGGCTTGAAGAATGGATCTGCTACATTTCAACATGGATAGGATATTTTTCAAACTGGATTTTGTATTCATATATTCTAACAAACAACAACACAAAAATAACTTAGATAATATACTACAAGTACTTAATGACAATAATCTCAAATTTCGATAGGTAAGTGCATATTTAACATAAAGGAACTAGATTTTTTAGGTTTTCACATCAGTAAAAACGGTTTACTACCTACACAATAGAAAATTAAAGTTACTAAAAATATTCCTAAACCATTAAATTCTAAAAGCCTAAGGCAATTTTGGTGCATGACAGGTTTTTACTGAAAGCTTATTCCAAATTGTACAAATATTTTATATTGTCATCACCTGAATGCATGTGGTTAAATCCTAAATCATTGTTTGAGTTAAATGAACAAGAATCTAACACATTTGATGCTATAAAAAAATAAGTTCATAGAGATAACAGCATTAGCACATCTCCAGTCTTCAATAGCAGAGTACCAGTTAGTAACCAATAGCAGTCAATATGTAGTTGGTGCTGCCTTACATCAAATTGTAGATAAACAACCTATTCCAATTGAATTTTTTGAAAAAAAAATGTTCACAGGCGCAGAAAAAATATTCCTCATTTGATTGAGAGCTTCTCAAGTTTTATCTCTCCATGCTGCATTTTTGCCACCTCATAGGGGGTCGTAATGTAGTGCTGCTTATGAATAATAAGCCATTGTGCGGCTTATTGACTCCAGCAAAATTTGATCAATAGCAGCGTCATCTTTCAGTGTTATCTGAGTATATATCTGATATCATATATATCAGAGGGAAGCAAAACATACTTGGGGACTGCCTATCTGCATTTGCAGTTCAAATAGATGCTTGTGATTTGTCAGATAGTGCAGACAAGATGACAAAATTAAGTCATATAAAAATTTAATGGAATATATCATTCCCCCTAAAATTGGATTAATACTATGTGATATTTCCACTATACATCCTAAGCCACTTGTTCCTAGGGGTATGTATAGAACAATATTAACTAGTATACATTGCTTAGCGCACACTGGAGTAGGTGCCTCTTTGAAAGTATTAAAATCAATATATTTTTGGTCTGAAATGGACAAATTCATAAAGAAATTCTATGAAGAATGAATAGTTTGTCAGCAGTCCAAGTTTCACAGACACATCAACTCTGCTGTGCAGAACTTTGAGTCATCTTCAGCAATATTTCAAACTGTAAATATCGACATTGTCAGGCCATTACTGCCAACACGAAAAGAATCAGAACAATATATCAGCCCTTATCAATATTTACTTAACTGTATAAATCATGTGACACATTGGATTAAAGTCCTGCTTACGATAGAAATCACTGCAAAGTCAGTAGCCAAGCTTTTATTGATGCACGGATATCACAATTCAGCGTACTGCTAGACATTGTCACCGATTGTGGTCACCAATCTGAAAGCAAATTATTCCAAGAATTAGCAAAAGAAGTAGAATTAAGAACAACTGCATATCATCCACAATGTAATGGATTAATAGAAAAAGCACATCGCATGCTAAAAACAGCAATAATAGCTGAAAAGGAATTGTGGTTAACAGCCATACACATTGCACTTTTAGGTAAATTTGTCTTTTCTTCTCAGCAACACCATTTGCTTTTTCTTCCCAAAAGAAAGACTCAGTATCTGGATGTTACTATTATTGTTCACACACATAGCAAAACATAGACTTATCTTAACTTCAGAAATCACATTTTGCTTGAAAAACAAACTCTTTTAATCTTTGAAATTTGAAGGTATTTTGCTACCCTAACAAATAGGAAACTGGACTAGAAAATACCAATGGTCTATTTATTGTGGAAATATGAAATATACGATTCTTCTCTGTAATTTTCTACAAAGCATTTCTTTTCATGTTGTCTTTCTTGAAATTTGTGTTGCATTTTTTGGACAGGATACTGGACATTAAATTTTCTTTTAAATCTGGGTATTCTACTCCTACAATATACATCTGGGACACATTACCTTTGGAAAATTAGCAAATTCAAAGTTAAATCAATCTGATTTACACAAGTATTACTTGTTTATAGCATAAAATTTAGAATAAAAGTATTTCTTAATCATAGAGCTCTGATCTTTCTGACCTATTAATGACTGATAACAGCCAAATGTTGTGATAAGCTAAGTATGGTTGACCGGAATTGACATTATTGTTAATATTTTTTTTTACTGTAAGGAAAATAATCTGTAAAACAAATAATTATGAGACAGATCAAATGCTCAAAGATAGTTTGTCTTCAATATAGAATGATCAAATATGTGTAATTTGAAGAGCACTTTGGTCAGTTGCTTCTTTCGAGAAGTGTTTTCTTCAGCCGTAATTATTTGAGGATACATTTGTGTTTAAGATTTGGGTCATGACCTGTTGATATTGTTACCACATTCTATTGAATTTACTTAAAGTTTAGTCATGGTGATAAATACAGCTCTGTTAAAATTCCATTGTGAATCGAATTTTCCAATGGGTTGCATGTAAACAGTTTAATGTCTTATCAAGAACAACTCTAAAAAGGTACGACCACTTCAGGTCAGAGTAGATCTGGGAGTAACAACAACCAAAGGGTGATGCCACACTCCCCAAGTCCCGCAAGTTAGGCCTCATCACTGGATTTAGTTTAAAGTCATAACCAGGATTTCATAGATCAATTCCTGATAGAATCCTTAACTTGAAAGTACTGATGAACAGAAAAACTGTCCATTGCTGAGAATACTGGTTGGGCATTTCCAATATAAACAATAAATCTTTGCATTATTTCAAGTGATAATTAGAATCTTGTAAACATGCAGTATTTTTAAATTCAGCACTTTTTTCTGCTTGTTTTCTTATGTGCATGTTAGCACTTGTTTTAAATCTTGCAGTTATTTTTAATTACTTCTTTATAATTGAAGATTTGGAATTTTTTTATTCATTAGTAATTATCATTTTCATCACCATAGATACAGTTTAATGTCTTGATCATGGGCAAGTTTGGCTCAAATAGAATTTAGTCATATTTATGACTAAGTTGGCCAACATTGGGATGGTCTTGTTAGAGAATACAGTTTAAAGTCATAACCAGTATCACAGTGGCCAGAATTAGGCTGGCCAATAAGTGGATGCAATTTAAAGTCTTACTCAGAACTAGAACGCATATGGGTACAGTTTAATATCTTACCCAAGATTAGAATGGTCAATACACTATAACATTCTGCAAAGTTGATTTCTCTGAGATTAGAGAATCTTTCAACTTTTCCCTGAGGAAATTTTGACATCAATGGTGACTTTATTGTCTTATTATGGTGCTCAAGGATGTCATTTAAAGTAGAGTAATTCTGTCTTGCCTTATTAGAGAAAACAATTATGTGCATATATAATAAAAGAAATGACAAGGGGAAAACCTTCTATCCTGATATGTTTTGTTCCCTGAGGAATTTTATCAAGTGAAATATAGAAATTTTCTTTAGAATAACGAGGATGCATTTATATATAAAAATAATATTAATAATGCCTAAAATGTTGAGTAAGGGATTCTATTGAGACCTACTTGTTATTACAAAAAAAGTTTTAACTCATGAAGTAGTCGTAAAAATAGAGAAATCAGGAATAGAAGGTTTTGGCAGATGCCAGAATGTTCCAGTAAAATCGAGAGAATTCTAAAAGATTTGAGAATATGCAAATTAGGTGTTAGCCCCTATCAAAAGGGGGTTTTGGGAAGAGAGTAGTTAGTTGTTAATGAGATTTGCTGATATTATCAACTCTGGCTTTGATTCAAGGATTTATATCTAGCCAAAAGAATCTCTAAGAAAAGTTGTCAACCAACTAAAACCTGAAAGAAAACCTCATGGAACTATATGAGTAAATACATATTTTTGACACTTTCATTGACCAAACTAATAATTATTCTTTATATACACATTTGAGGATTTCCAAAAAGTATAGCACTTAAACTTCTTTCCTATCTTAACTGGGTAAAGATATTTGACCTTTCCTTCCCCTTCATAACACTTCGCCTGTCAGTAGTAAACTCTGTTTTTCTTTTTGAATGCAAAAACTGTATATTTGTAAATATTTTTATTTAATGTTTTTGGTAAATTAAATATTTGTATGTGATTTTAACTCTGAGAAAAGAATCTCTCTCTCTTTTTCTCATATGTGTGTGTGTGTGTGTGTGTGTGTGTGTGTGTGTGTGTGTGTGTAACTTTGTCTATGACTAAATTATACATTGTGCAGTATATCATCAGTATAATTTACTTCTTACTCAGGTATTCACAATTAAAATTCTATTTTTAAAGAAAGAAGATTGAATCCTAAGACAAAATAAGTGATGTTGAATCTAAATATATCCATGGAGATATTTATGTACATACAAAAGTTGGTAGTATTAATTAGAGTTAAAACAACTTCTGAGATTAGCAAGAATTGTAGCTGTGTAATTTTCTATCATTTGAAATAGTTTTAAATTGAATAGAAAATAATAAAAATTTGATTTTTTGAGTTCTTCCCCTTTCTCTACACATGTGATAACCAAACCAAGATGGAAGAAAAAAAAGAAAGGAAGAAAAGTTTGTTTGTAGATAGGTTCACCTATCGTCTGGTTCACACTCCTTGCTAGTCTTTTGAACAGGAGTAGAGGTTTATCTCTTGTTTCCTGTTTAGGACTGGGTTTCCTGTTCCTTCTAAAGTCTGCTCATTCTCTTTTACTCCCAGTAAACTATTGTGTCATCGTAGCATTATTGACTTGCTTAGAGTGAATTGGTTAAAAAAGTCCAAAGATTTTGGAGCTGTCATATTAATTCATAATGAAAAGGAAGAATAAGAATAGAAATACTTCAAGGAAATAATAAATATGAGAACTAATAGAATGAATATCAGAGAACAAGGATGCCATCCTGTTCAGGACTCTGGGAATAGAGAGTACAGCAACTGTAAAGACATTTCAGAAAGCAAATTTAAGAAACTACAGATGCAACAATATGGACATGGCTGCAAAGTGAGAAACTGAATTACTAATGATAATGTCGAAAGTAACCAGTTAATATAAAAACCAACATAAAACACATTAAAATAACAAATGCTGATGATGCAGAGCTAAGATGAGAATATCGGGCATGTACTAAGTGAATTCAGGAAAGTTGGCCCAGAAAGAGTAAAAAAGAAAAAAATGGTGCATGACTGGATGGCAGAGTGACCTACTGTGAAACCATAGAAATTTGGTCATATGGATTAATGGTATAAGTACAAAACAGAGAATGAAAAATGCAAAATACTCATGGTTTTTGAGATTAAGATCAATTGCTTAACCCAGACCCTGCAAAAAACTAGACTGAATTCTCACAAACAAAAATATAAAAAATGATCATTGGTTTTGTTATTCTAGCAGACCATAAATAAAAATGATCATTGGTTTTGTTATTCTAGCAGACCATAAATAAAAATGATCATTGGTTTTGTTATTCTAGCAGACCATAAATAAAAATGATCATTGGTTTTGTTATTCTAGCAGACCATAAATAAAAATGATCATTGGTTTTGTTATTCTAGCAGACCATAAATAAAAATGATCATTGGTTTTGTTATTCTAGCAGACCATAAATAAAAATGATCATTGGTTTTGTTATTCTAGCAGACCATAAATAAAAATGATCATTGGTTTTGTTATTCTAGCAGACCATAAATAAAAATGATCATTGGTTTTGTTATTCTAGCAGACCATAAATAAAAAACTGAGCCTGAAGAAATTATAAAGTGAGAAAAAGATGGTTGTGCCAAATGTTAATTATGTTTCTATGTTATAAAAGATGGTTGTTAATTATGTTTCTATGTTATAGCCCATTAATGTCCAACTGCCCAAAAATGAGGCAATGAGTATTTATAGGTGAACACTGATTTGGTATTATGACCCTCTCCTTAATAAATGTTACATATAGGTAATTCTTAACTTGAATATTTTTTTTTGTCAAATGTAAATAAATGCATCTTTAACTTGTTAGACCAGAAGATGAAATGTGAAATTCATGAATATTCACAACTTTTTATAAAGCTGTGTGTTGTGGTGTAATGGATATTGGCTTTAAATGAGAAATCAGAGAGCTGAGTTCAAATTACAGTTGAATTTGTTTCATTCACTTATGCTCAAATACCCTTGGGAAAGGTATTAATCTCTCTCTTCTCCCTCTAGCTATGGGTTGAATAGCAGGATAGATTAGGTTGTATAGCCTTGTTTGGCAACCAGTCAACTGTATAAATTAATGGCAACCTACTGCGGGAAAATCTCTTGCTCCTTCAAAGACACAAAATAGACATGATTGCCCAAATGTGTATCATGTATAGCAATTAACTGATGAAGATATGAGAAGTGGATGATGTTATTGTCAAGAAATTTTGGTTTATTACATTTAATGAAACACATTTTAAATAAAATTAAATTTAGGCTAATGGTTGGATTAGACTGATCACAAATTAGGTAAGAATTTGAAGGTGATTATTTCTTAGTATACAAAGACTTGAGGTGTGTTACAAATTTAAGTCTAAGGTTAGCAAGTAAGATCATTAATGACACCAAATTCAAATTTGACATCCTTGAAATAAAAATGATTATTGCATAAGATATTTGGATTTGAGTCATATCTTGATGCTTATCCCCATCAATATCATCAATTCTATATATAATGTAAAAATTTGATACAAAAATCAAATCTAATTTCAAGATCATTGGCTTTGCAAAAGAACAAATTTTGTAAATTTAATTAGCTTTATTAATAAAATTGTATGTCATGTGCAAATAAGTCAAATGTTAATAACTGTTTAAGAACACAGAGCAGGAAATTTTACAGATGATTCTACACAACAAATGAATGTAGTTCAAACAAAAATAAACTTGATAAGATAATATTTGATTAACCTGTTAATGTTCTCCATTTCATTTTGGGGGAAGTGGGAAGTAATAGGATTATGATAGGAAGAAGCCTATAATTAAACTTGTTTTTAGAAAGATATAATTAACATCTCGAATTTATGGCAATGGGAATATTAGCTGTTTAATGAAACATTTGTAATTCAATGATCAATTAGTATTACTACTGTCGATTGAAATTTGTAAAATCTTTATTTTAAACCAATTTTTTAGAAAAATAGGTTTCTCAAGTTCAGTAGATCTTTCAGGTATTGATGGGAGTTTCCTTCCTTATCTTTTGTTTGAAGTAGTGTGGAATGTCATCTTCATTATATCATTATTACATGTTACATGTGATATCCATTTTAGGTGTTGTGTCTGTTAAAAGTCCTCAAGTAATGTGGTTGCTGTTATTTGATACAGTTCTTTGTGATTCTGTAGTGCTAGTCTACAAGGTTAGAAGTTCAGTGTTCACCAAGACCCACTGGCTACACTCACTCAAAGCCATTTTTAACCATTGGTTTTGAAAAGTGGTTGTATACAGCTAACAGTTAAGATATTTCTGAATCCATATGAAAGTCTTGGTCTGAAAATGCTATTTTTTCAAGTTAATGTTTTCATTTTGTAGCAATTTGAAATGTTGGTCAAAACCTTCTCTAGCACAGCCTATTCTCTGTTCAATCTCCTTCCCTCCTTGACAAAATTTTTTACAACTGACCCATACACTGAAGTGTTTGAAGTATTTAATATTTCAATATTGAAGTGTTTCAATATTTACTAATTCCACATGATGGAAGGCATGATCACTACTTTCATTATAATTCCAGACTATAGTTTCTTTTTTGGAAAGGTTTATCATGAACCCTATTTCTTGAAACACTTGGTAGAGGATGTTAATTTTCTGTTCCATCATCAATAGATTGGTGGGGGTAAAGCAGGATTACTGTCTTCTCTTAGTTGATTCATTTTGGGATGTGGTATAAACTGCTTAAAAGATCAGTGTTTTTCACTTGATATCTGTGCTTGTAAATGTACTGGGTATAGTTAAGGAAAAGATTAAACTGACTGAGGGCTTTATTGTTTTACTCCTGCTGACGTTTGTATGTTTCTGTAATGGGGTTATTTATTTGATTGACTCATTCAGCGGATTCAAAGCTTGGAAGGTGGTTTCTAATAGATGAGAAGAATCTATTGATGTGGTCATATGCTGTAGTAACATTGACATACAAAACAACAATAGGACATCATTTTGACAACACTTTCATATTTATCTCTAAACACTATTAAAATGTGATTTTCATAAAACTTCAACATTTGTCTCTAAACACTATCAAGATATAATTTTTTTTTTACTATCCAAAGTCTGATAGCAAGAGATTGAATGATATTTTTGTTTTTCCTGTAAATGTTCATGCAGTTGAATTTTCATCTTGGAACAGTATTTGCTAAGTAAAAAATGAATGTAATTATATGTAATGCTCTATTAATTTAGATAAAGCAATAATGTTGTAGGCAGCCTGAAATATTCTTGAGATTTAGGAGATAGGTGCTTTAAATGAAATAAATTTCCAAAGAAAGGTTTAGAATAGTTGATTTCAGCTTAACAAATGTTTTATAATCAGATCATCCTCTTAAATATAATGAAGACCAGCTTTTATCTTAACTTGATAGAAATTGTAATGTTACTGTGGAAGAAACAGTTCAATATCTGAATAGAAGCAAATTTCAGTGGTTGACTATCACTTGAAACAATAATAGAGAATATTTAAAGAAAATGGATTCCATTTAAACTTGACACAAAATAACTGTAAATAGAGATTATCTGCATTTCTTTGCACACACTTTGCTATTTTTGAAAAAATTAGGGACAAGATGTATAAAGGGATATTTTATAAGAATATAAAATAACTCAGGCAATGGCTTAGTGAAAGTGAACAGGATAAAGAACAAATGAAAAATGAAATCTTATCTGAAGAAAGTTTTAGTAAGTATTTAATGGAGTGTGTTTCACTCTGATTTGCTATCAATATTACAATCGCAACAGGCATCGATTATCATCAGTTAGAATGTTTGAAGAAAAGATGTCTGGTTAAATTGATCAAAAATATGTAATAATGTAATAATAAAATTGAAACAATACAACATAAGAATCTGTTGCCTCATACAAGAAAAATTATATTTGAAAAGTCTAGTGACACTGGCAAATTAATATGCCTAATTTGCATAAGTGCAAGAGAGAGTCCATATAATTCGTCGCTGAGAATAAGTAGTGGGCAAGCTTAGAGACTGATTAGGGCTTAAACCTAAACCTAACCTAACCTAACCTCACATCAATGGCGTCACCGATAGGATCCCATTTGTCTATAGAAGATCCAGATTTTGCAGATTCATGGATTCGCTGTTTTTCTGCCAGTGTGAGAAGTAAAAAGCTGAAAGACAACAAGGAGAAGGGAGGCGAAAATGAAATTTATTTATGCTACATTTATTTTTGGCTACAGAGGGATGCGAGGCGATAATGAGTCTCCCACAAACTTGGAAGACCTGATTTTCGAAAAAATAAGTGAGACTATAAGGAGAAATGAGACCCAAGAAAAGACTGGTAGTGGCGGAAAGAACGAAATTCATGTCATTGATACAAGAAATTGACGAACCAATTATAAAATATCTACACTGTCTACGAAATACGAGTAGATATTGCGAATTTGAAAAACTTGGGCAAGATAGACAAACTATTGAAGAGGACTTGATTCAATTAAGGTTAATTGAAGGTATGTGCAATGCATCACGGCGATATAAAATAATGGAACAACTACAAATAGGAAACATGTCTTTAAATACATGCATTGACTTTATACAGCATCAAGAATTAATACAGAAAAACAACCATCATAAAATTCAACCCGGCGAACAAATATCCGCTGAGACGTACATGGTAAAAAAGATAAAATGTGATCACGAAATAGAAAAGGAAAAATGCCCAGCATTTATATTAAAGGTTAAAATTAACAACTACAATTTAGATATGCAAATGGATACTGGAAGTGAAGTAACGCTGATACCAAAAATTTTTTGGGAACGCATTGGAAAGCCATCTTTACGAAAGAGCAGTTTACAACTCCGTCAATTTGATGGGTCGGTCATAAAAACTTTAGGATACTTTGAGTTAGAAGGTAAATTTGAAGTAATATCTATAATTGTCACAAGTTGTAAAAAGAACCACGGACTTCTTGGAAACGACGTGCTCAACATAAATTCTACAAAAGTGATTAATGAGATAAAAATGGAAAACACCGGAAATTTAAACTATAAAGCGAGTTTAAAATTAAAAGAAAATGTCTCCCCTTCTTATTATGAGGCACGAAAAATACCAGTACATTTGTTGCCATTAGTAGTAACAAAACTACGAAAATTAATAGAACAAAACCTTCTTGAACATGTTCCCCCTAGGGGTAGCAAGTGGGCAGCACCCATTATAGTGTTGAGGAAGACAGATAGTGATTTACGTATTTGTCGAGACTACAAAATAGGCGTAAATCATAAAATCTGTTTGGATTCGTATTCCATATTGAATGTTGAAGTTGCATTGCATGCACTGGCAGGATGAGCGTTTTTGCAAAAAATAGATTTAAAAACGGCATACCACCAAGTATCGATAGACGATAACTTCAAAGAAGTAATCATGATAAATACGCCAATAGGGTTACTAAGATGGAAAAGGATGCCGTATGGAATAAAAACCGCAAGCGCCATATTTCAAAAGGCCATCGAACAGGTTTTCGGAAATATGAAAAATATTTGTTACCAAGATGATATATGCATAAGAGCCACTAATGAAATTATCACAAGAAGGCTATCCAATAATGTATTTATCAAGAAGACTAACGAAGACCGAATTTAATGATTCAAATTTAGAGAAAGAAGCATTAGATATCTTGTGGACAACTACTAGAGCCCGACAATTTTTAATTAGGAAAAATAATTCTGTTAAGAAGTGATCATAGACCATTTGAGTTTATATTTAACCCAAGGAAAGAATTACCTAAAGTCACGACATCGAGGATACTAAGATGGGCAATAAGATTAATGGTATTTGATTTTGATATAGAATATGTCAAAGGAAATGCAATTCCACACGTAGACGCACTATCAAGATTGCGATTTTACAAGGAGACAAAAAATAAAACAGAAGAAGAATTTGAAGACGCATTCTAACATTGGGTAGAGACTGATATTTTGTCTTTAGATAGAATGGCTGCAAAAACTAGACATGATCCAGTACTAAGTAGGATATTACCGAGAATAAGAAAAAACTCATGGGGAAATTGTTCTAGGGCGGAAAGACCCTACAAAGAAATAAGACAGAAATTAACGATAGAACATGGAGTAGTTTGTAATGGGGATCTGGTAGTTACCCCAGAAACACAAAGAAAATTGGTAATAAAAAGTGTACATAACGATATACTTTGTGGAGTAGCGGCCACACAAAAAGATAAAATAAGAAGCATGGTGGCCAGGATATTCAAGAGATGTCGAAGAATATATAAAAAGGTGCAAAAAATGTAAAGAATTAAGAAATCTTACACAGACTACTTTACATTCGTGGCCCAGAAAAGTGGCGCCATGGAGTAGGGTGCATATGGATCATGCGTATATTAATGAAGTGGGACTCTTATTAATTCTAATAGACTCTTTTTCAGGTTGGCCTGAAATAATCCGGGTGTCAGACAAGAAAAGTTCTACGATAAAACAGATTCTAAGGGTCATATTTTCAAGAAATGGCATACCAAAAGCCCTGGTATCTGATAATGCACCAGAATTTTGTGATAACGATTTTAATTCATGGTTAGAAAAAATAGGATGTAAACCGTATAAGACATCCCCATATCACCCTCAGTCGAACGGGTTAGCGAAAAGAATGGTGCAGACCGTAAAAAAGGGACTAAAAGCAAAAAGGAAAAGTAGAAGTTTTTCTACCAAGGCTGCTTTTAAGCTATCGAACAATATTAGAAAGACCACCAGCTTTAATGGGAAGACAAATTAGAGCTCCGCTAACGATATCGTATTCCACATATGAAAAAATGTGGTACAAAAAGAACAAAGAAGCTAATCCGGAAAGGGCAGAATTTATCATGCAAAAAGGCTACAATACATCCATAATAAATAGAGAAAACAGTATATTAGTCCATGCAGATCAAATAAGGACCCAGGGTCAACATGAAGAGCAAAATGAGGAAGAAATGGTTACTATTCCGTCCGTTAATGATTAATTAGAACAACCGTTACAGAATGAAACATCAGAAGACGAAGTAATGCAGGATCAAGTGGGCCAGAATGACTTGGAAAGTTCGGACGAAGACAATGTCGATGATTACAGCTGGGCAAGGGACAGATCTAGGTCTCCCAGAGAATGAAATACGGGAGAGAGAGAGAAGTGAAGCAAAGTAATGAAACTACCATAAGAAGTACAAGAACTACTAGAGGTATAAAACCGATACATTTCAGGGAGATGTTGTGACACTGGCAAATTAATATGCCTAATTTGCATAAGTGCAAGAGAGAGCCTATATAACTCGCCACTGAGAATAAGTAGTGTTAAGCTTAGCGACTGATTAGTGCTAAACCTCACTTCACATCAAAACGTTTGAAGATCTTTGCTCAGAAAAAATTTCATGAATGATATCTTTTATTTATTCTAAATTCAGACATTACTTGTAGAAAGGTCTGTAAGATATATACGAAATAAGAAAATAGTTAAATAAGTAGAATTGAATGAACCAAATAGAATATGAGAGAAGATGAGAAATATTAAATGCCTATTGGTTCAAATAGCGACAAGTATTAAATTGTTGCTTAGCATTAATAGTACAATTATGCATATGTCTAAAATAGTATTTAATAATAGAATAACTTACAAAAATGAAAAGTACATTATGATTGATTGAATAATTTTTAATAGAACTTATTAATTCTGATGCTATTTCATAAATAAAATAATAAATTAATTAATACAAAGGTAGAATTTAATTTATGTAATATGTAGAATTTGATCCTTTGTTTTTACGTCCTTTTTTGTAATCAATTTGAATTTCAAGTTTGACACGAAATAATCTTTAATGGGAAATAACTCTTCTCTTTTGTTGTGTTGTTGCCTCCCTTTATTATTACAACCAATTGTTATTTATCCACGTATGTTGTCTTTAATATATAGTAATCATTTCATTCCTTGTTTTTATATATATATATATATATATATATATATATATATATATATAGCAAATTCTCCTTATTGAAGACACAATTAAATATAACACTTGTTACTGGTTTTCAAATTAATAGTCGTTTTAGTGAAGTTCTCTCCATAAACTGGGCAGTTTTTTGAACCAATGAATACAAAATCTTTTAACTGAAATCATCGCTGACAAGCTAGTCATGTTCCTTATTTTTTGAGGTGGTTGATTAGAAAAACGGGGTATTAGAATTAATGGTCATATATATATGGTGTAAACAACTTTTTGCATAGGTTTGTGATTGAAGTAAAATTGGGATGTCTTGTAGAGATAAAATGAATCAATAGTATACTATCCCAATATATATATATGCATCGCTCATTCAATAATGAATTAGAGAACTTTGGTTATTGGGCGTGTATAATGATATGCGCGCTAAAAAGTCTGCCTTCTTCTACCGAACACTCGTAGCCCAGAGATAGAATTGCCGACTGACGCCAATTTGGTCGGGTTTCAATCCTGGGTAAAAAAGCAATCGGATTCTAACCGTACTGATGAGCTGTGATACAGCAAAACAGATCTGTCTGCGGATGACTATAGTATATATATATATATATATATATATATATATATATATATATATATATTTATTTATTATAAATTATGTTTTAGAACATGTACATAATTTATTCTATATATGTCCTCGCCTCTACAATCATATGGTTGTTTCAGTGTTTGGACTCAAACACATCATCGGGAGAAGTAAAGAGTAAGAGTTTGGAATCATTCTCTGTTTATATTTGGTTCGTTGTTGTTGTGGGGGTTGGTTGGGGTTATTGATAATTAAGTGAAAGTGTCTTTCGTTTTGACCCTTAGACCTTTGAAGAACCTGGGGTGTAAGTGTGAAATTGTTGGTTAATGGCATTATCTGTTGGAATGTACGTTTTATCGGTCGGGTATATCTTTTGGTTAGAATTTCTAAGAGAGCTGCGTGTGGTTAGTTTTATGGTTGGCTATCATTTAATTGATTGATGTCTGTTGTTAGTTTATATATATATATATATATATATATATATTATAATAACTTTAATCCAAATGGAAAAGTAGGAAGGTAAATCCCAAAAACCTGATCCTAATTAATATTAAAATTTTAATATTTAAAAATGATACAGGTGAAGAGCTCAATGTAATTAAAATTACAGAGATAATTATAAAATTTTATTTTATTATATATATATATAATTCATGACATAGTAACATTATGTATATAGAATAAATAAAAACAAAAAATTTGATAGAATGAGCTTTAGCTATATATATTGTAACTATAATTAGATACTAGTTAGTTCATGCAGCGAATTGAATACATATCTAGAAAAGATCTAGAAAAGTGCATTAAAAGTCTATTTGTGAGTTGACATGTTCTGCTGCCAGTAAATTTGTCTCAGTCATATCAGGCAAGAGAAAGCCATGGTTAGGTGATACATGTGGTACCATTCTGAAGGCTGTGCACTAACTGATGTGCAAAAATTATTGCTGAGTCAAGGGCAGATAATTGATTTATCAGTAAATGCTAAAAAATTTCCTCACAAACGAGGATGAGGTATGTGGAAAAGATGTGATTGAGGAGAATATAATGGACAAAACATGTGAGCAATGGCATGGTTTAAAGAAAAAAAAAACATTTGTACTTATGATCAGGAGAAAACAGCTGATATTTCTCAGATGCATAGAAAAGACAACTTGAAGAATTTGAGAAGTCACATGACTGAACATTACATTAGTATCTTGTGAAGGTAAGCTACCATTATTATGTGCTGCATAGAGAAGTTCATGAAGAAATAACTGTATGAAATATGTGCAATATTTAACAGATAAATATGATAGGATTAAGTTTTTGAATAATTGAAGCATGTACCACATATGTGGATATTTTGAATTTGCTATCAAAGATGCTACATTCTGATTTCTGATCAGCTAAATCAACAAGTTACAATTTTGCCTAATGGAATTAATATGAGTAAATTATATCAGCTATGAATAATATATAACCAAAACATAAAAATCATTCTTGTCCAATTCATAATAGTGATACTAATTTAATCATATCACTAATGTATGCAGCGTGCTCCCAGTGTCCAACTGTTTTGAAAACCAGAGATTGATTCTACACAGTAGAAAAACATCTTTTACAAATAAATAATTTTGAAGGTTTTTGCATACAACTAATAATATTTAGTTTTCTTTTGTAAATAATACCCATTATTTAAAATTTTATTTCTTGCAACTATGGTATCAACGAGGTTGTGATAATAAATGAGTAAAGGTCAGATTTTATTAACTCTACTACGATTTTTATTGCTGTTGACTTCATGAAGTTACATCTTTTATTAGATGTGAATAATTATCATTTTGGTCATTTTTATATTTTGTGTTTATATATATATATATATATATGTGTGTGTGTGTGTGTGTGTGTGTGTGTGTAAAATATAGCATATTTGTTTCTCCATGTGTTTGTCAAGAGGAAGTAGTATCAGTTTGCTGTTTATGCTATATTATATTATGTTCTGGTTATTTGAGTGTGTGGATTGTACTCTTGAATTAATTCTTTCGTTGTTGCATATTCTTTTCGTGAAGATTATTTAAGTACATTAATTCTGATTTGCACTTGGGTAGTCTTCTTTTGGCTGGTTGTTGCATAGATTGAATCTCTGATGGCTGTCACGGACTCCACACCCACATGGGGCTAACAGTGAACCAACTGCTATGCCTGTGTTCACTGTTCTTTTTATATTTCTAATTTGATTTTGATGGGAGTCTTAGTCATTGGTTGACTTTTGTATGACGTCACTTGACTGCATAAGCTATGACCAGGTTAATAGCTAGGTTACCAGAAAGATGGAAGAATAAAAAGAAAGAAAGGATGTATGTGTTGCAGAAAAAAAGAGAAAGAGAGAGTTTCTCTGTCACTCTATTAGTAAAGAGGAAATGGTATATTTCAATACATTTTAACTACTACCTATCTACTTCACCACACAACTATGTCTAAAATATATAAAATGATAACATTAAAAAATTTTAAAATTTACATTTAGAAAATGTTTAAATTTTAACAAAATAACATTTTAGAGATTGAAAAATGCTTAAAACTAATTTATCAGAATATTAAATATAAAATACAATTGTACAAGGTAAGAATGCATAAAATATGTAGCTAATTAGTTAAGTAGTCTTTCTCAGTTTGGCATTTTATTTGTTGAATACATGCAAACAAAATCTTACTGATGTTATTGATGATTAAATGATTAATTTTTTTTATATGTCAGCCCTTTTTCAATGTTTCTTTGATCAATTAAAAGCTTCAAATTTTCAAACAGTTTGTTAAAAAATGAAAATAAACTATTAAATATAATAATAATAATAATAATAATAATAATAATAATAATAATAACTGAAGTGACAGTCCCCCCAAAAATGGAAGAAGTTATACAGTTCTGGGAAGAAGTATGGCTTGCCCTAAAGAACATAACAAAGAAGTAGATTGGATTGCACAAGAGATAGAATGAATAAAAAATAAACCAGAACAGACATGGGCTGGAATCACAGAAGAGGATGTTAAATGTTCACTGAAAAAAGCACACAACTGGAAATTTCCAGGAATAGTTAAAATTCCTAATTTTTGGCTATATTATTTAAATACAGCACATAAAAACTAGCCAAAGAACTTCAAGAAATTTTTAACGATCACACTAAAATTCCTGCATGGATGACCAAAGGAATTACATTTCTTCTACCCAAGAATAGTGACACAAACAACCCAAAAAATTACAGACCAACTACATGCCTTCTGACAACATACAAACTTTTAACACCTATTTTAACAAAACAGACATATTTCTTCTTGGAAAGAAATGGCATATTATCGCTTGAACAAAAAGGGTGCAAACTTACTATTCTGCATATCATTAATAGCACTAACCAGTCAACTTAACAAGACAGAATGTGGTTATAAAATAGCCCAAAAGAAAATAAGCCATCTATTTTACATGGATGACTTAAAGTTGTATGCTAAGAATGATAACGAGCTGGAAGGGCTTCTGTAAACTGTACAATGCTTCAGCGAAGACATTGAAATGAAATTCAATTTGAATAAATGTGCTAAAGCTACAGTTTGATGTGGATCGCTACAACAAACATCCTCAATTAGCTTAGACCCTGCTACCAATAAAAGAATTAAAGCCAGAAGAAGCTTATAAATACCTAGGTGTAAATGAGAGTGAAAAACTTCACCATAAAAAAATGAAAGAAATAGTGCATAAAGAGTACTCTAGAAGGCAAAAACTGATATTAAAAACTGAATTGAATTCTCAGAACAGAATTATGGCCATTAATAGCCTTGCAATCCCAGTTGTCCAATATACTTTCAACATCTTAAACCTAACTATAAATGACATCAGGCGAATGGATTCTAAAACAAGAAACCTTCTATCTAAGCATAAGATGCATCATCCAAAGACTGATGTAGAACGTCTATACATACCCCGTAAAGAAGGTGGAAGATGTCTTATTCAGCTAGAATTGTCATGCAAGACAACAACTATTGGCTTACTAACATACATAGAAACAACAAAGGACTGGATAGTCAGACAACATGAAAACAAAGAAAAAATATTCAATAATAAAAGAAGGCAGTAAATAGAAACAAGATTTACATTTAGTAGATTCTGTAGAAAAGCAAAACAGAAGCCAAGAACCAACTATTGTGGCAAAAAATATGAAAATGAAAGCCAAAGATAAAGCTCTTGAACAGATGAAACAGCGCTGGCAAGACAAACCTCTGCATGGCCAATATCCAGAACATGCCAATAAATCCAATGTTGATAAATACTCATTGATGGTTACGTGCATCAGGATTAAAGTCTGAGACTGAAGACTTTATTCTAGCAGCGCAAGACCAAAGTCTTTTCAAAAGAAACTTTCAGGCAAATATTATACATAATAATGTGGATCCAAAATGCAGGTTCTGTGATAAACACCAAGAAACAATAGACCATTAATCTCAGGTTGTTCTCTACTTGCTCCAAATGAATATAAAAATTGTCACGATAGAGTGGGGCAATATTTACATTGGACAATGTGCAAACACTATGGAAAATAAGTAAACAAACACTGGTATGAACATCACCCAGCACCGGTTACAGAAATAGAAGATGTCATCATTCTATGGGATTACACCATCTAAACAGACAGAAAAATTGAAACAAATAGGCCAGACATTATTGTTAAAAACCAGAAAGAAAAACCTTGCCTATTAATTGATATGGCTTGTCCAGCGGATTGTAACATAACAACCAAGGAATTCGAAAAACTGTCAAAATATAAAGACCTGGAAATTGAAATAGAAAAAATGTGGAAATTGAAAACAAGAGTCATACCAGTGATAGTAGGTGCACTTGGAATGATAAAAAAGGGAACAAAACAACACATTGAAAGAATCCCTAGAAATCCCAGCTTAAGAGATACACAAAAAATTGTCTTATTAAGTACAGCCCACACACTAAGGAGAACTTTGTCTATGTAACACTAGGGATGATAGGAGAGATAGAAAAAACATGAAATGGAGCCATAACAACATACCATGACCTGCCTTAGGTTTTCCTGCAGACTTGGTTGGTAGTGCGACCATAGCAGAAATCGAAATATGATGAAAAATGACAACATAATAATAAAATATAGAATTTAATATTCCCATGACACAAAAGAAAAAGGGTTTCCAGTCACTTGTGATTTTTATGACCCCACTTGCAGAAAGGAGATGATCACATTCTTCCCACTTCGCTATGATTGTGTTCAGACATGCTTGGTAGTTGTCCCAACAAAAGGAGATTTGACCAACCACACTCAACATCAGGCTGACTTAAGGTTGACATTCTCTGTACTTTTGCCTCTTTGTAAACATGTGCACCAATAAACATTGGAAGTCCATTTTCAACTCAAGTCTTCATTTTGCTTTGTTTATTGCTGCCCACCGACATTCAACTTCTGTTAGCGGTACAAAGTCAAGTACAACCCTCCACAAGTTGAAATTCACTTCCACTAAAAATATGCTTGGGAAAGTATGTCCATTTCTTCTCCCCATAGCTGGTTAATTTCTTTCGCCTTGAGGTGACAACCAATTTAGAATAAGAAGAAAAACTCTGAATTCAAAAACTACCTGAAATGGAGTTTCATAATAATGCCTTAAGACAACCATCAGGCATTATTATGAGACTCATGATTTGACGTTGCAAGTAAGAACTGTACTGGCGCCTTTTTACACCCAAGGGTACATAATTTTCTTTCTTTTAATAATTTTGAAATTCTTTTTAACATTGATTCATGTCTGTTCTCAAATCTCATCCATTTCACCAAGAATCAGTGTGAAATATGGATTATGAAATCTATATCTGTTTCGGCAATAAAAGAAATTATAAAATTATCACAACAGATTCCATGGGAGTATACTCTTCAGTTTTATGCGAAACTTACCTCCCTTGAATTTACAGTGGAGGTAACTCGCTGTTGACGAAGAATATTCACGCTTTATCAAATAAATGAAAGAACTATTTTCTCTTTCTCTCTCTCCCTCCCCATATTTCTCTCTTTCTCTCTTTCTCTCTCATTGTCTTTCTCGCTCTCGTTAACGGTATTGTAAATTTAATGTTTCTAAATCTTTTGTATAAGTAACCAAAGAAAAATCTTGTCGGGGTACCAACCGAATGAAAAGCCGTAAGAATAAGATATTCGAAAGGAAAAAAAAAAACAAAACATTTATTAGAAAAAAAAAACTTAAAAGAAGGAAAAAATTCCGTTGTGGCGATTTCATAAAAAGTGACTATCGTAGTCACTTATAGTAGATAGCAAAAAGTGACTATCGTATTTTTAGTACGTAAAAAATTAACAAAATATCTGAATCGCGAAGGTTGTGTCTTTCTCTTTCGATCACTGACCTGAGAAAATATTACTTTTTAAGAAGTAAATTCATAAAATTTTAAATCTTTAAATTCTGTATTAATTTGGAGTGATCAAGTGATATTGTTAAAAAGTGTATATTTACTAATTAAATGGAAACGCTCACTACAAATCATTGACCTTCATTATTTTAGAAATAATTATTTTTTTAATGTGTAAACGTGTGAATTTTTTGTAAATACGGATATCCATACACAACATTATAAAAAAAATGAGACGTACCTCTAGTAAATTTAAATTTTATTGGTAATTTTCTAACATTTTCTCAATAAGTGACATAGTAGGTAAGATTATAAAACCAGAGTACCTAAAATTCAATAAAATAAAATGCTTCGAGAATATTTTAATTAAAAAAAATTACTAGGCAAAAAAGAAAAAAAAATGATAAATAGGAGTTTACGTTGTATTCGTCATGTAATTTCATTTCCATTATACGCCACTCATTTAAATTTACCAAACATCAGGCTGTCGATACATTACTTAACACGTCAGTAACCCCACAAAAAAAACAAAAAAAAAACAACAAAAAACACACACACATTAAAACAGATTCGTTTTTGCGCTATTTTAAACCAAAAGTAAGCAATATTTGTTTCAGTTCATATTAAATAAATTTTAAATAAGTTAATTTTTCACAAATAACGTTCCAGGAAAGTATCTTTTATTTACTAATTAAATAACAGATCTGTCAATACGGATGAATTTATATATATTTACTGACAATTAGAAAAAGAATTACAATCAATTTAAATTCGGTTTGAAAGACAGCAAAGTATTTTGATTATTGGGAATATTAAATCCAATCTATTAGCTTATAATTAAAATTAAAACTCCAAGAAAACTTTTCATTTTTTAAAATGCATTTTAACCTACGATTCTCTTATTTTTAGGTACCACCTAAAATGTCCTCTTGAATCTAAAATAACTTTAAAGTTATAAATAATTATTTTTAATACATTAAAATCGTTTTAACAGGTTTTAATGATTTCTTATTTTATCCGTTAACAGAAATAAGTTTTTAACGTTCATAGACTCCTAGCAAAATGAAAGAAAGTATCTCTTACTTCCATTGTGTTCAGTTACTGTAAAATATCTGTTAGTTTCTTGTAGTAGATTTGTAGAAGGTAAAAAGATGTTTTAAAATAATGATTTTAAGGTTATCTCCATGAATTTTTGTAAATACGGACATTCATACACGACATTATAAAAAAAAGAAAAGATATGTACCTTTAATAAATTTAAATTTTATTTGTAATTTTTTAACATTTTCTCAACGTGTCATTGTAAGTAAGGTTATATCTACAGATTTCTTAATTATTATCAATTTTCTATTCTTCATTATCTTTTAAATTATTTTTGCACAAAATATTCCACAAAACAGTGAATCTAGTCTTGATTCCTACTTAAAATTCGATGACTTTTTCTGTTCTTCATGTTATTTCCTTTAATTATTTCAGAAACTTTTTTAAAGTCATTTTTTCTCTATAAGTTACCATTATATATAATCAATTTTTATATTCAGTCAGTGAAGTGCCATACCTGATACACATTTGGGCAATCATGTGTCGAAAGAGACACGACTGACTGGGCAGAAGACTTTTCCGCAGTAGGTTGCTTTTACTTTCTGCAGTAGACCAAGGCTATAGAACCCAATCTGTCCTGCTATTTAATCAATAGCTAGAGGGAGAAGAGACGGATTAATACCTTTCCCAAGGGTATTTGTGAGTAAGTGAATAAAAGGAATTCGACGGGAGTTTGAACTTGGCTCTCTGATTTCTCATTCAGAGCCAATATCATCTACACCACATCGCAAATCTACTACAATTCTACTACATACTGAGCTAAAATAATGATTGGAAACGAAGTGGAACAAGGAAATTTCGCTTAAATTATTTACAATATGCCACGAAAGTATTTTCCAGAAATGAAGTGGGAAGGAATGAGAGCAAACATTAATGGAAATACAAAAGTAATGTTCAAGCAGGTGAGATTAAAGAGTTACTGTGAAAATGAAATAAAATGTCGGAAAATGATTAGTTAATAAATGTTTGATAATTTAAAGCAATTTACTAATATGCTTAAGAAGTAAAGGATGTAATGAATGCATAATACCAGCTTCGATATATGGAAGTAAAATGTGTAAATTTAAAAAAAATCACTTGAAAGCGAACTTAAAAGTTCACCAAGTTCAATGGCAAAAAGCAATATTAGTGATAGAAAATTGTCAACATAAATCAGAGAACAAACAATGACGTCATAGAAATAATTAAAAAGAAATGGAAGTTAAGATGTCATTTGGAGTAAAAGGTTGATTTAATAGTTCCCAATAGGTAACCAACCAAGTGGGACAAAAAAAACAAAAACAAAAAACAAAAAACAAAAAACAAAAAAACAGTAAATGGAGGTAGAGGATTTTACTGTTAAGGCATGACAGAGAACAGTTTTTTTTCAGCAGTGAACTTGGAAAATTGACAGAAAGTGCGAAACTGAGATCCGAAGGTACATTGGTATAGCCAATAATGTTTCCCAAAAGCTAAGCAAAATACTAAGAAACAGGAAAACCTCGCTGGAAACAAAGAAAAGAGTACTGGACTCTTATTCAACATTTGACCTCCTATATAGCAGTGAATGCTGGACAATCTCACCAAACATGAAGAAGAAACTTGAAGCAAGAGAAATGTGGTTCTACAGAAGGATACTAAGGATACCATGTGCCAAATATGTGAAAAACGACGAAGTTCTAGAGAAAATGGAAACAAAAAGGAAAAGTATATTTAACATCAGGAAGAGACAGCTGAAAATTCTAGGACATATAATGAGGAAAGAGGACTTGAAAAATCTGATACTCACAGGACAGATTGAAGGCAAGAGGAACAGTAAAACAACATATAACATATTTAGTGAGCTTGACTAGACAGATAGAGGAACAGAGTTTTCGAGAAATAACGAAAATATAACTTTTTTTACGAGCTACAAAGACAAGAAATAATGGAAATCCATGATCGCCTACGTCCTGAGGGGACACGACACACGTAGAAGAAGAAAAAGAACTAGCAATGGCTGCTGCTACTGTTGATGATGATGATAATTTAATTAGCTAATATATTTTTGAAGTGGTTCATCAATCTCATCATTTAGAAAAAGAAGGCTTATTTTTGGCTTGTATATTTTAAAACTTTCTCGGACCTATTTTGAAAGATAAACTATATATCTGAAACAGGTTTAGTAACTCGTTTCTAAGTAAAAACTAATTTAGACTATTTTCAACCGACTATTTCTTCTTATTCTTTTCTGTTGCCAGTCGGACCTGGCAAAGCTATAGTAATTGTTGAATAGAGAAATGGCGGTCATTCAAATCTCTGTTCTTTTTTAAGATATTCTCATTTTTTAAAATAGTCTGTATCACTCCAAGGAAGGGAGTAAAGCCATTAAAACACAAGGGGTTACAGAGTGTGAAAGAAACAGGAAACATTAATAATAATCTGAAAGAGAAAAGGGCAATCAAGAGGACAGTATATAGAGATTAACAATGTATTTAAATTTTTGCAGATTAAAGTTGGCCAGAAAGCATGGAGCTGGAAGAGAGTTCCACAGTCGAGAAGTACGGAAGAATAAATTGTTAGAATAATAATTATGGCTACATCTAGAGGGCTCAACTGTAAATTGATGAGATTAGCCTAGTCGGTTAGGTAAGTGTCATACGAGATACACGCTTGAGCGATCATGTTACGAAAAAGACCTGACTGACTGGGCAGAAGATTTTCTCGCAAATAGGCTGTCATTGCTTTTTGTGGATCTGTTCTGCTATTTAACCCATAGCTGGAGGGAGAAGAGACAGATTAATATCTTTCCCGAGAGTGTTTGCGAGCAAGGGAATGCAGCGAATTGTCAACTTAAATTCATAGTCTCTTTCTGTTCATGTTCCCTATTGACCTTTCAGGGGAATTGGAAATCGGTTAAAACAAAAGTATTTGAAACATTTTATAGAAAGTGAGTTCAAATCTATTTTTGGGTAACCTATTTATTTTTATTCGTTTTTTTTTTTTTTTTTTTTTTTTTTTTTTAGTAAAGGACCGTTAAGTTTCTTCATATTTTCATCATTCATAGCGATTCATTTATTTTTGGAGCGGTTATTATTGTTGTTATTGTTATTATTACTCAATTTGGGTTCAATGATTATCAACAATTATTTCTGTTTAGTTTACAAATTAATCGATGTTTTAAGAGTTGAATTGTTTAGGCTTATACATGTAGGGGATTATTTATACTAATCCATTCTAAGTTATCACGGTTTTGCATTTTTGGTTTATTTATTGGCGTGCGTTATGGTTCAGTGGGTATCAGCTCGGAACGAAATATCGACGATCCGAGTTCGAATTCCAGTTGAATTTGTTTCATTCACTTACGCGCAAATAACTTTGGGAAAGATATTAATCCGATTTTTCCCTTTATCCATTGGTTAAATAACAGAACAAATTGGATTCTGTAGCCTTGGCTGGCAATCAGTTTACCGCAGAAAGTAATGGTAACCTATTGTGGGAAAATCTTTCATGAAACATGATAGTCCAAGCGTGTATCACATATGACATTTAACTGATTGAGATACATTATTTATTATAGTTTCTAGAAGTTTCCTATACAAGTACTTAATGGGTTGTCCCAAATTACTTATAAACTTACAGGAAACATTTGTTTTCATTTGCATCAATGTAAATATTCGTAATTATCATACTACTATGTAGAGACCATATGTTGGACTCGTATCAGAAACCGTAGATGCAACAGAAACCTACCATTAGCATGGATCAGGCTAGTCTCCCTGAAAGTAAAACACTGCAACTCCTCGGGTTAACTCTTACAGCATACCTCAAGTGGAATGTCTACATAGAATCCATAGCTGAACCCGCTGCTAAGAAGGTCGGTTCTCTGTGCAGGGCCAGGAAGTTTTTTCCCGTCTGAAACAATCCTGCACATATCCGCCTGTGCATTGAATACTGCTGCCATATCTGATCGGGTTCTTCTGCTATCCACCTAGGGGTCCTTGACAAAATTCAACGGAGAATTTGCAATGTGATCGATCCCGACTTGGCAGCTCGGATGCAGTCACTTTCTCATCGGCGCAACGTGGCTTCAGTGTGTCTCTTCTACAAGTACTTTTACGGCTTCTGCTCTGATGAACTTAGCTCACTGGTGCCCCCTATATACGAATTTACTCGAGCAAAAAGATTAGCAACTAGGTTCCACCCTTGTACTGTGAAACCAATAAGATATAAATTCAAATTCTACTCCAGCAGCTTATTTTCTCGCACTTTCCGCCTGTGAAATTCCCTTCCGTTTACTTGCTTCACCGACAGCTACAATCTCCAAGAATTTAAATGTGAAGTCAATAGTCATCTCCTATCTAACTAAAATGCATCCTCTCTCTCTCTCTCTCTCTCTCATGCTCTCATCTCATTTCTTCAGTATTCTCATCCCTCTCTTACCTGCTTCCTGACACTCCCTGTATTCTGTCACTCCTTCTCATAACTTTCCTCCTATGTAACCCCTTGCACAACAGTGGCAGTATAATCTCTTGCTTGGGGCGATACGATTATAAAAAAAATCATGGGCTATTCTAATTGGCATTCTGTTTTGTATCGTTTTCTCTATAATTTACTGAATCAATATTTGGACAATAACATTTTGAAAGCACATCAAATAATAATTTTTCATTACTTGCAATTCAGTGGGTCACATTTACGCTATGATATCCAACGAAGGTCGTAACTGTGTAACTATGACTGGAATAAGGTCTGAAAACATCACAATCACAGTTTCTGTCGAATAATGCTGGCTGTTGTAGCACCTCAGAACACTCCCCCCCATCTCTCTCTGCATATATGTGCGTGTGTGTGTATATGTGTGTATGTGTGTGTTTGTTTGTTTGTGTGTGTGTGTGTGTGTGTGTGAGTGTTAGTATATATGTGTGTAGCTATATAGGTCTGTATAGATATATATACTTGTATGTAATTTTTATCTATATATATTTATCTATCGGTTTGTCCTTACGGAATATCATTTTCTTGCCATTACAGATGGTATAATGGTTTTCCACCCAATTTATAAGTTTCAAAAGAGCTGCGTGATGCTTGCATACCAGTGAAAAGGGGTGCTCGCCCGTGTGCATATAAAAAAGATAAGGAGAGATAGAAAGAAATATGTATAGATAAATACATTGGAGTGGAAAGAGAGGCAAACAATGAAAATAGAGAAGGGAAAAGATTTTGTTTTAAATAAAAAACATAAGCGAAATGGGGAGAGAAGTTAAGCGAGGAGAGCGAGAGCGAGAGAGATAGAGAGAGAGAAAGAGAAGGAGAGAAAGATGCATAAAAATGTGACATGAAATGGCATTCAAGAATAATCTTATGCCTGCAAAAGATGAGAAGAAGAAAAAAAGGTAGCAAATAATCGGGTAAAGTGGAATGTGCTGAACGTCATTTCCAGCCGGATTTCCTCATTGATTTTTTTTTACTTTCGCATTTGCTAATTTCGTTCTTATTACTAATTTCTTCTTTTTTTAATTCATTTTTAGCGGCATAAGTTTGTGAAGTGTGTCTCCGTAATTTTTGACGTTTTTCCAATCATTTATCCATTTATAACTGGGCGACTTTTGCAGATGTAGCGAGTTCGATCCAAACAGGCATCCACATTATCGGGGATAAGACTAAGTTAGGCCGAATAAATATCTTTTTACTTATATACCTTCTTACCTACTGTCTTATCAGAAATTTCATTTCATGTCGAATCATCTAACAACAACTACAATAATAATAATAATGATAATAATAATAATAACAACAATAATGACAATTATTGCTATTAATTTCATTAACTTAATATTTTTAGATAAGTAGCTTTTGATGTGGATTAATTGGACATGGATCAATTGTCGAAAACTCCTTTCTGTATCCTCACTATTTTTTAACAAAACTGTTGTACAAAACTGACATTTTACTTTGAAGCATCAATGTTCTTGCTAAATGATTAGAATGTTAGCTTTCCAACCACGAAAACTCGGGTTCAAACCTCACATCGGTCGATTTCTATTGATAATGTCGGCCTAGAGAAGCGATGGTGACGTGCGGGACCGTTGGGAAGTGCCCCAGAGAAATTGGGTAGACAAAAATGTTTGGAAGCCATCGGTGATTATGCTAGTATGTATTCACGACTCATCGTGACCGAGGGTTTGATCATATTAGCTTTGATCATATTAGCTTTGATCATATTAGCTTTGATCAACTACTAATCACGCTAGATTGGGTACTATCTCCCAGACACTGTAATTAATGTCTTCCTAGCATAGTTTCAACTTCAACTGCAGGTTGACTGTGGGTTCTGCAGTAACGGAAATGTGCCTGGTCAGGCGTCTGCAACAGGGATTAGCTAGCTATTTTAGCAGACAGGTGTACTTGAAAACGAGTAGCCACTCATGACTCCATACCAATCCATCTACGATTGATTTTCTATTTGTTTACGATGACGAGATGTTGGCAAGGGTAGAGTAGAAGAATCTGTTTAAATTTCAAAATTAAATTCTTCGAATATTTTTTTACTAATCAATCCATTTTTCTTGATTATTACCCTTTTAATTTTTCTCAGATTTCTATTTGTAACTTTCTTAAAATCGATATTTTTTTTTGTTCACATTTTGCCAATGTATCAGATTTCTTTCCCATCACCAATAAATTTATAAAACATTTTTAAGGCCATATTTCTTGCAACTAATACTAATCACAATTTTATGTGACAATGTATTTTCTAATATTAACCTAGGTTAGAGTTTCCCCGATCAACGTACATTTTGCTCTTTATTTTGTTCTGCATGTCTTAATCATTTCACTTTTCATTTAAAATGCCTTTCTGTGTGAATTTCTGGGATCAGGATTTATCATTATTTTTATTGCCTTGCTTACATGCCCACTGTTGTCTTCACTATTGTTGTTATGTTATGACCTCACCATTGGGGGTTGTCAATCCAGACAACTTTAAGAGGATTTCGAACTGAAGCCTCTTTTTAATCTATTGGTGCTCTCGTTCCGCTGACCATGTATAGTACCGTTCTGTTATTGCTCACTCCGTTTGCACTGATCAAAGTACACAGTACTTAGACCAGGGATTGAAATCAAAATCACGATGTAACCTTATGCACAAACGAACGCTTTAGTCCATAGTAAGTCAACCATGAGTCGAAAACTTTGAACCTTAAACTTAACCTGCCTGATGATGAGTCTTGCTGTTTTTTGTTATGCTTGACTGCACTCAGGGATGCTTCTCTTTTCCACTGCTGCTGTTGTTAAAGCTCTGCTGTATTTTCTCTTTCTTTATTAACAACTCCCATATCCTATTTATTTCTATGCTAGGCCTACTGAGGAGATCCTCATAGTCTAGCATATTCGCTGATTCTGGATATCCCGTGTTCTTCTATTGATAATTAATTTCTAGTAATCATCAGTCTCTTTGGAAGTAAGTGAAAATATTAGAATATTTGTTACTTAAGTCCACAAGAGTTGTTGATTATCCGTTTCTATCAATACATGATCAGCCATGAATAATTTAATTGTCTCGTACGGGTTTTCGATGTTCTTCCATCCTTACTTTTAGCTAGGAGGGTAGTTTCACCTTTACATTATTTGCTACAACCGCAAGAGATGGAATACGCACAGTTCTCTTCTGTGTTAGGCTGGATACGTCAAAGATTTGAGCTGCTTCTGAATATTTTCCTGATGTTGTATACATTGCAGATCTTTTTGTTATTAATCCCTTGATGCAAGGAAGCCAGACAGTAACAGTTTTTCGGTTTTCCGCCCTGACCCATCTGTTTCTGGCTGCAGATTCTGATGTTATGTTTGCAGGGTAGTTCCTATTCTGTTCTTTATTTCGTGCTTCAGTTTCATTTCCAGCAGTAGAATTTTTGCTGTCCCTGTAGATGTTCATCTTAGACAGAAGCACTTTGTTTGACTAAATGTATGAAGATCGAACTCCCTGGAGATCTTGTTAAAAATAACGCTACTGTAACAACCTTCAGGAGGTGGTTTTTCGTTTCTGTTATTATTGCTTTTTGATTGCCAATTTATTGGAGCCAGACAAAAAGGCCGTTTGGCTTATTATGTAAATTTAATACTTAATAAGCGAACAAACTTTTGGGTTCACCCAATAATTTCTTTCCTAATCAATTTTCACTATTTGATGAGACTGTTGTAGTGTGTCTCGGTAAGATTTTGTGTAACTGTTTTTTGCATATCTGTCATACCAGATTTTTGTTGAATGACGGGATTCAATCACTGCTAATTTCCATAATTTTAAATAAGAGAGTCAACTTCTTCACAGGATTTGTTTTTGTGGATCTGCGTGCCACTGGCTTGTTGCATTGAATATTCAAATCTCCCGTATTTTTTTCGGGGGGGGGGGCATTATTTCAGAAGACGACCTTGTTCAGATTTTACGTTTCCTCATTTTTGCTGTTTATATTGTCGCTACAAAGTTTCAGTCGATCTATTCTACAACTTATTTTAGGTGTATAACTAGTATAGAAATTACAGAAAGTACCTTTAAAAACCAGTTCTGTTGCCTTCTGTATTTCAGTTTTATTTCTTTAGGACAATAGCTGTATTACATCTTCTGACCATCAAAAAATATCCACTAGAAAAAAAGACCTCGTATAATTACGACTGGGTATATTCTGTTAACTTTCAAATTAGTACCAACAAAACATGAGGTTAAGATTAGCTTTTTTTATCTCACATTTATCAGTTATATTATGAGTTATAATTATGCCATTCGGTTACACCAAATTAACAACAATAACAGTAATATCTGTGCGTTTGCTACATGAACGTAGCAATTCTTTCAGAATGTTTGAGTTGAACCCTTAACAAAGGTTAGCATTCATGAAATCTTTATCACTACTTGCTCATAATATAAACATGAATAAATTGTTACCTACACATTAACGACTGAATTTATTTATTGTTAAAAAACTGATATATCCCGAAAAGGAATACAGTATAAAATGATCAGTTGAAGAATGGGACTCAACACCAGGAATAAGAAATACCGATCTATTGTACTAAAGTACAATTAACAATAATACACATATAGGCAAGCCACGTGTTGGAGCAGAATCGACTATCGAATAGTGAATGTCTTCGCCTAAGACCATTTCTGTATTTACTAGCCTTCCCACGCAAGGCCAGATGTGACACATGGTCATTTTATAGTGGGTATTCCCGGCCATATAGCCGGGCCAAAAAATGTCTGTCTATTTTTCCCCAGTCGTGATTCTATCCTTCGGCGGAACCACGACTGGGTTTGTGCTCTCTGCTCGGAAGCAGAGAGCTGACAGTGTCATGGAACAGTCAGGCGAATGCCTAAGACGTTTTTCCTTGACGTACCGCTCGTTACTCTCTTTTATAAAGTATAGCATTCTATTCTTGGGGATGGCAGGATGTTCCACTATAACACCTTCCGCCGAGCTAAATTCTTCCTAGAATTTTGCTCTTAATATTTTTTCTCTTAGGATCTGAACATAGCCGTTTAGTTCTTTCTTTTTCTGTTACTTCTTGTCCTGTCAGTCCCTGTGTCTTCACTTTTAGGATAATCAGTCGTTCTTTGTGTTGGTGTTACCTCCACAGATTGTTAGTGGATGGTTTAATCTGGAATATATCATATATTACCTCCATTGGTATCTCTTGGTCATTTGTAACGGTTTCGATGTATCTGTTTCTCAGTTGGTTTTTGTGTCTTTTACAGACAAACTTCTCTCCTCTAATTATATGAATGGCTCTTCCGATTCTTCTACTTACCAAACCGTATTCCCAAAAGCACTTTCCAGTACGATAGTTTTAAAGACGACATTGTCTCCTTTTTTGAAAGATTTAATATCAGAGTTTAGTTTTATAAAACTCTTCTTTTTCTTTGGTAACAACCTATCAAATATTGATCGAATCTTTCTCGCGTATATGACCTCAGCAGGTGACAAATTTCCATTAATGTTCTGATTCGGCGTAATTCTATAAACTATCAGAAATGTTTGGATATTCTTGTCTTCGGTGTCGATCCCATTAGCTTTTCTCATCGCTCTTTTAAACGTATCGACAAACCTTTCTGCTTATCCATTCGATCTCGGATTATACGTAGGCGTGGTTATGTGTTCGATTGCTAACGAATCACAATAATGTTTAAATTCAGCTCCCGTAAACAGTTCCGTTGTCACTCACAATTGTGTTTGGTACCCCCAGACGGCTAAATACTTCATTTAACGCCTTTATCGTATTTGCCGCTGACGGGTGTTTAAATCTGAAACCTCAGGACATTTAGAATAACTATCAACATTAATTAGGTAATAGTCACCCTTTAATGGTCCTGCATAGCCAACATGTATCTGTGATCACGGCACATCTGTTTTTGGCCATGGCTGAGTTTTTATAGGTGATGATTTTGCTGCTGACAGCCTTTACTATGCTTCACCAAATTTTCAATGTCCTGGTCCATCCTAGGCCAGTATGTATAGCTCCTCATTAATGATTTAATTCTGGATATACCCGGATGACCCAAATGCAATTGTTTAATATCCTCTTTCGTAGAACACGTGGAATTACCACTCTTTGAGCATACATTAGTGTTTCATTGCAAATTGAAAATGGTGATACTTTATATCCTTTGTTTTTCTCATTCCTTTTCACTTGTTTAATCATCTTTGAAATGTAATCATCCGTTTTCGCCATTTTGTTAATTTCATCCAGCGTTACCGGTAATTCACTAACGGTGTTTACCAATACATCCGAAAGTTCTTCCTCTTCTTTTAATGCTGCTATCATTGTTTCCTCCAACAACTCAGGGTTTTTCGGGATTAGTATTATAAGACAATCCGCGTGGGTGATTTCCTTAGACGGAATAAATTGCATTTTAAAATTGTAATTTAATAAAATTATACTCCATCTTTGTAACCTGTTTGCGGAATGAGTAGGTACTCCTTTTTTCAACCCAAAAATCGACATTAAAGTTTTATGGTCGGTTTGTAGCACGAACGATCTTCCATAAATGAATCTGTGAAATTTCTTCACAGCATAAATTATAGCTAGCGCTTCCTTCTCTATCTGACTATAATTTCTTTCCAATGGAAGCAACGCTCTCGAGGCATGAGGGATAGGTTTTGTTACGCCATCCTCGAATTTGTGTAAAAGAACAGCTCCTATCCCATATTTACTCGCTTCCGTCGCTACAATTAATTCTTTATTTGGATCAAAGTGCACTAAAGCCAAAATCGACAATAAGTATTTTTTAATTTTTTAAATGCTTCCCCGCATTCCCTTGTCCAACACCATTTTTTATTTTTTTCTAATAATTTGTTTAATGGTACCCTGAAATCACACATTTTAGGAATATATATATTGTAGTAATTTGCAAGGCCCAGAAATGACTGTAACTTAGTCACGTTATTCGGAGTAGGCATATTTTTTATCGCTTCAATTCTGTTTGGGTTAGGTTTCCTTCCTTTATGATCAATTATTTGACCCAAATATTCGATCTTATTCATACAGAACTCGCACTTTTCAAGTCCTACCTTGAATCCATAATTCCTAATTCTTTTGAAAACTTCACGGACATGAATTTTATGTACTTCCACATTTTCACTTTTTATTAATATGTCGTCCAAGTATGCCATTGTATAATCTAGGCCCGACAACATCGTATCCATAATTTATTGAAATACGCTCGGTGCTACCATCAAACAGAACGGTAAACGTTTCAACCTATACAATCCTCTATGAGTGTTGATGGTTAAATATTTCGAACATTCCTCCTCGACCTTGACTTGTAGATAAGCTTCTGACAAATCAATTTTCGAAAAGATTTTGCCCCCATTCAATCTTGAAAATATCTCCTCCGGTGTGGGGAGTGGATACGTGTGATCCTTTAAACATTCATTCAGTCCGGTTGAGAAATCCGCGCAAACTCTTATTTTATTATTTCCCTTTTTTACGTAGACTGTAGGTGATGCCCACTCAGAGTAATCTACCGTCTTAATTACTCCGTTCTCTTTCAATCTCTGTAACTCTTTATCGTCTGTAACGATGCAAAGTGAACTTTTCTTTTCGGTTTGAATGCCGGTTTTATATTATCCTTTAGTTCAAATTTCACTTCTGTCTGCGCACAACAATCAAGTTCATCTGAAAAGACTTCAGTAAATTCATTCTTCAAATCTTTCACAAATTTTTCTGTTTGTTTAGACTTTCCTATATTCGACGCATTTATTTTCCTACAAAACGTATTGATGGGTTTCTCCCATAAATTAAATAATACAATCAAATCAATGCTAAATAAATTTGCATTTTTTCCCGAAATCACAGACTTTAGTTTTGTGGATGCTACCTTCGCGAAAAATTCACCCTTGAATTTCAACTTGTTACCAGAAATGCCTCTCGCAATTTTCTTAGTGTTCTGCAACTCTGGTCGGCCAGAGTTGCAGAACACCTGGTTTTTCTCCAGGTATTTTCAACCTGGTTTTTCAACCAGGTTTTTCTCTCAGGTGTTTTCAACCAGGTTTTTCTCTCAGGTATTTTCAACCTGGTTTTTCTTCAGGTATTTTCGTCAATTTTGGAAATGTCACTGCCGGTATCTAGCAAACAAGTGATATTTCGACCATTTAATTTAATGTCTCCGTACTTTCTTGTACCGAAATCCTTCGTAACATTTTTTAGATAAAACAGTATTTATCCTTTTAGGCTTTTGATAATTTCTCTTTTTACACATTACTGTCTTGTGCCCCTTTTGTGCACATTCAAAACATTTTATTTCTAAAATAGCACTTACATGTAGCATGGTTATTGTTGCCTCATAATTTGCAGTATGGTCTTTCTTCTTTGTAGGCACGTTGCTTTACTTTATGTATTCGGGCAATCCTTTTTTCTTCAATACATAAATTATCACGTCTAATATTAACCAATTTTTGGCATTCCTCCGATACTTTCTGTAAAGTTATGTCCGTATCATGCTCCAACATTGCTAAAATCCTTGAACGAACTTTCTTGTCCTTAGGCGCCGTTAAACCTTGCACAAAAATTAGGTATTTAAACATATCTTCCTTGATTTCTTTAATTTTGAAACGTTCACACTGTGAGTTAACTTTCCTAACGTACGCAACAAAGTCTTAGTCCTCTTCCTTTACGATATTTAAGCATTTATTATGTATGAAACAAACTGTCCCGTTCGCCAAAACTTTTCGATGATATCTCAACCGTTTCGTCAAACGAAATCTCTTCTGGTTTCTTTGGCAAAATGAAGTTCGTGTACTTTGTATTTTCCTTAGCATCTATTTTTGTAACAAAAGCATAATGTTTTCTTCATCGGTCCATGAGTTGCACCATTTTGAAAAAAATTTTTTCATACCTTTTAAAGTACGCAGTAACAGTTATTCCTTCCTCAGGTTTGTACAAATATTCTGAAAGAGTTTGCTATATTCTCTGCAGAGAAAATTCTGGAACCTTCATTTGGTTCGCTTTGGTTTAATAATATTTTTTGCAAAACCTCTTGTTGACTTTGCTGTTGATGTATTAGTTGTTGAACCGCTACGCCCAGCGTCTTCATACATTCTGCTAATTGTTCCATGTTCCGTACACACAAAAATATGTATATGGGAAAATAAAAATTCAACCATACAGTTGATCAATAATTTTAAACTTTGGCAAGAAAAAAAAACGTAGTTTTTTTTTATGAGGTGGGTACAAAAAACTACTTCTTACCTTAACTTATTTTTTTATGGTCGTCACTGTTGAGTGTTCATATTTTGCGACTCCTCTTTTAATACAGTTGTATTTCCTTAGGGATCCAAATTCTTATTCAACAACTGAAATTTCGTATGAATTTGATTTTTCTGTCGCCAATTGATATCCCGTGGTGAATTTCCTAGTTCGCCAAAATGGTATCAGGCGACAGTCATCCTCGTCGCCAAACTGATATATCCTGAAAAGGAATACAGTATAAAATGATCAGTTGAAGAATGGGACTCAACACCAGGAATAAGAAATACCGATCTATTGTACTAAAGTACAAATAACAATAATACACATATAGGCAAGCCACGGGTTGGAGCAGAATCGACTATCGAATAGTGAATGCCTTCGCCTAAGACCATTTCTGTATTTACTAGCCTTCCCACGCAAGGCCAGATGTGACACATGGTCATTTTATAGTGGGTATTCCCGGCCATATAGCCGGGCCAAAAAATGTCTGTCTATTTTTCCCCAGTCGTGATTCTACCCTTCGGCGGAACCACGACTGGGTTTGTGCTCTCTGCTCGGAAGCAGAGAGCGCCCTCTACCCGAAGGCAGAGTGCCGACAGTGTCATAGAAAAGTCAGGCGAATGACTAAGACGTTTTTCCTTGACGTACCGCTCGTTACTCTCTTTTATAAAGTATAGCATTCTATTCTTGGGGATGGCAGGATGTTCCACTATAACAAAAACGTAACAAAACACCCTTAGACGGTTGGAATAATTAATTGATTAATAGGTGACAAACACATTCTTTTGGAAATTCTTGCAAAAATTTGTATTTTTAAAATAATTTGAAATATTTTTTGTGTATTTGAAATTTTTTATGTATAGTAATTTCTATGTGTGCATTAAAAGTTCATGTGTTTCAGGGTTTCTTTTCTTTCACGGAATTATGTCACTTTTGATCACCATACTCTTATCTTATCGCGCATTTGCAAGCTGTCAACAGATGTCAAATACAGTGGACAGGTTAAAAAGTTCAACTCCGTGATTAAGATAGTTTTATTCTAAATTTCATGCTATAAATAATTAATAATTGTGTAAATCAGATAAATTTAACATTAAATTTGCTAATTTTTCTAAATTAATGTGTCACAGATGTAGACTTTATTTTATTTTATATTTTTTAATCATTTCACCCCAAGCAAGGCAGTTTTACTGCCACTGGTGCGCAGGGGGTTACATAGAAGGAAAGTGATGAGAAAGAAAGAAAGGGGTGTCAGGAAGAGGGTAAGAGAAGGGTGAAATTACTGGTATGATGAGAGTGGAGTGGACGGAGAAAAGAGCATAAGAGAAAGGATGCGAGTCAGTGAGATATGAGATGACTATTGACCTTACATTTAAATCCTTGGACATTGTAGCTGTCGGGGAAGCAAGTATACGGAAGAGAATTCCACAAGCGGGAACTGCGAGAAAAAAAAGCTGAGAGAGTAGAAGTTGCGGTTACATTTTATTGGTTTAACTGTAAAAGGGTGGGGCCTAGTCTAGTAGCTCGAGTAAATTCATACATAGGGGGCACCAGTGAACTAAGTTCATCGGAGCATTGTTACAAGACTTTTAAAACCGAGAAATAACTTTTGTTTACAAATGTATCGATCACCACCCGACAAAAACAAAAACAAAAAAAAAACAAAAAAACAAAAACAAAAACAAAAACTGAAAGATTAAAAAACAAAAATTAAAAAAATTTAGATTCCAATCAATATAATTTCTGTTTGAAATACACCAGAGTATTTTGCGAACTGGAAATAGTAAATTTAATCATTTAGCTTTCAATTGAAACTGAAATAAAAGTTTGAAGAAAATTTTTTTATGTTTAAACATTCAATTTAAAAATTAGTTATCGATAATGAGTGGAGGTACCTAAATTGCATAATGTTACTATTATTAGAATACTACAAGGAGTCTAAATCTAGCAACCTTGTTTATTTTTAATTTTTTAATTTAAAAGAGTTAAAATATTTTAATATTTTTGTGTATAATTAGATCGAAAATAAGCATAAAAATTAACCTTTTAAAATGATTTTTTTTTGGCTTTTATTCTTTTGGCGCACATTGTTCATGCAACTTTCTTGCAAGTCTTAAATAACTCCGTCATTTAAGGGTTAAATTTTAACATTTAGTGAAAGTATGGGAACAGTTTTTCTTTGACTTACACAGAAATTAGAATTACAAAAATGTCTTTATTGATAGTATTTAGATTTGTCTATGCTATCGCATGGTAAAAAAGACAAAAAGAGACCAAAAACAGAGAGAGAGAGAGAGAGAGAGAGAGAGAGAGAGAGAGAGAAAGTGAGTGGGAGAGAGAGAAGAAAAGAAAATGTATATGTCTTTATCTTTGTGTCTATGTCTAAAATAAAGGTCGAAGTTATATTTGTAAAGGAGTGACAAGAGTTTTAACTTATTTCTGAAAAAGTTTTACTTTTCGTAAAAGTTCACTATCAAGTGTCATTTTGCTGTTTGCATTACTGTCCTAAATTGGTAAGTGTGAGTTTCAAGCAAAGGCTAAGCTATACGAAGATAAATCATAATACCAAAAAAAAAAATTGAGAAAAAAAAAAGAAAAGTGGGAATTTGTTTTGTCATGATTATAGGCAGCTTCTCGCTTTCTTTACTTTTCGCTTGCTTTAAACTCTAGTCATAAAAAATAAAACTGACAAAAATGTTTGGCTGGAGCAGAAATGTCAATAAAGAGTTACAAGCGGCACAGAAATAAAGAACAATTTACGATTAAAGCCTGACCCCCTCCCACTAACCAAAAAATACTTTCTCCTTACAAAAAATGTAATCTGGGACGGTCACACACACACACACACACACACACACACACACACACACACACACACTAAGATATATATATTGATAACAGATAACTTAGAAGAGCCACTGTCAGTTCATAGATGCCCCCTAAATGCGACACAAACTTCATAAAATTTACTTACACACATCTACAGCTATATGCATTGAAAACCACACTCACATATATCTGTGATTATGTACGTGCACACACTAAAACACAAGTATCTGGTAAATAGGTGATTATAGAAATGGGCACCTAAACCAAAAAAAAAAAAGAAAAAAAAAGAATAAAGTGGGCTTATGTGGTTGAAGTAGTTGCATATTTTCGAAGATGTCAGAATTCTAGTCCAGGAATAGAGAGACTGATTTCCAAAGCAAGAAAATCTTCATCCCTCATCCTCTACTTTTTTTTATCTTCAGATATTTATAATTGAAGTAATTGCTTGACTTTCTGTTTCATTTGAACTGGCGCCGTTGTCTTTATCGTTATAGTCACCAACGCTAGTTCCGCAGTCCACAGCGAGAACATTCTTCTCTCGCAGATTAAATAAAGCTTTACGTTGGACATTCCAGAAACGTTACTACATACAACAGATAACTAAGGAAGGCCGGAAGTTACATTTGGCGTAACAGAACCAAAACAAAATAAAAAAATGAGGATAAGAGTTGGAATAAATCAGATATAGCTGCTGCATTATGTAAAGCCTTTAAATAAAGAGCATATTCCGCCAAAGCAATCAAGGCCTATTTCGATGCTACAATCGATATTTACCGGAAATTGACAGAAGACCAGATATGTGTAACATTTAATAAATCTTGAATTTCATTATGCTCTTACAGAGTTCTATTCTCATAATGGTCGCGGCTAACAAATATAACTAATTTTCAAGGTAAGCACTCTGTACTTGGAAGATTGCGTGCGACATATTATTCTTCCTTTTATTTAATCATATTAGATTAAGTTCCGTAAATATCAATATAGGAACGCTAGTCGGTTATAAATTTTTTATACATATTGTCAATCTCGTTTTGCATTAAACCGGCCTCAATAAATCCGAGAATAATTCAGTTGAAATAGTTTTTAATGATTTAGGATTACTAGAAAGATAAGTGATCGAAAATACTTTAGATCATTTTATATTTACCGTTTCCAGTTAGGACATGTGCGATTACAGCTTTCCACATCTTTCTAACTTTTTGTAGCGCTTAACAATGTTTGTTCTTCCGATTCCCTGTTCTCCCACAAGATCGTTATGTAGGTTACTCAATGTTTTCCTATGACATATTTTACCTTCAATATTTTCTGTGTATGTCAAATTCTCCAAAACCTTTTTTCTCATTAAGTGTTCCAGAATATTCAACACTTTTCTCTTTTTGATTCTATGTACAAATGTTCTATTTGTTTCTATTTTCCTTAAAACTTTCTGTTGCGCACATACCCTGTCTATTTTATTCTCAGCATCCTTCTGTAGAACCACATCTCTCTTTCCTCGATTCTTCACTTCTGTGAGGAAATTGTCTTGCATTCACTACCATTTAGGAGGATTGATATTTCATAGCAATTCAGCACGTTTTTTTCTTTATTATTTACTTAAAAAATTTATAGATATATTCTTCTACTGTGTGTGTATGTGTATATGCGTGTGTGTATGTGCGTGTGTGTGTGTGTGTGCGTGCGTGTACCTCCCTGCTGTTGTTTTGCAAAAAAGTGATGTTTTGCACACACACACACACACACACACACACACACACACACACACACACACACACACACACACACTTTTATATAAATTACTTCTCTAAATAGGAGTAGATAGGTTCGCCTATCTTCCGTTTGACACTCTTCCTCGGTCTTTTGAACAAGAGTCGTGATTAATCCCTTGTTTACCGTTAAGGATTGGGTTTCCCGTTTCTTTCCGGTTTCTTCTAAAGTCTACTTCAGCTCAATACTTCTAACGATTGTCTTTTCCTACATTTATACAACTCCACATAGTAATCCTCTATCTAGAGTGTCTATTGGTTCCTGTATTGGGTGAATATTTATTTAAAAAAATGGCACTTGTAAAAGTCATGTCAAAGTCAAAGTACTGGGTGGGCAGTGACATTTTCTGACTAGGGATGAATAAGTATAATATCATTACTGAAAGAGATTGGTTATTTCCGGTGCCGGTTGATGATTCAACCAAATACAAACGCCATAGAACAAACGTAAGACAAACAAGCACATAACATCTCAATCTCGAAGAATTGAAGAGCTATTGACTTACGTCAATCCATTAAACGTAATTTTACAGGATATTTTTGAAATTTTTTGTTTTTACATTTCTCATTAATTTCTCTTCTACACGAAAAAACACGTAGTAGTAGTAATAAGAGTAGTTGCAATAATAGTAGAATAGACAGCGTTCATATAACTAAAGTCATCGTTCGTAAATTCATTTCTTGGCGAGTCTTTTAGAAATGCAGAAGACGAAAGTTGTGCAGATCTTGCAAGTAATTGGCAGCGAAGTTTCGAGTTACATTTGGCTACACTTCCTTTTACCTTTTCTTTGTGGTTCTGATTTGCTACACTCTCCCTTTCTTCCTATAATTCTTATATTTCTTCATCAAACTCCACTTTTTACCCCCTCTTTGTTATTCTAGTCTCTTATCATCTGAGTTTCCCCCTATTATTGATATATTCATTCATGCACTTCCACTTCCTCCTCCCCTTCTTTGTCTTTCTGGTCTTTTGCGATCTTCTTTTCTTCTTATTCTCATCATCTCCCTTTGCCTCCTTTTATGTTTATAATTCTTTATCCTCACTTTTATTTTCTCTTGTTTGTTTTGCTTCTAAATTCTCTGAAGAACAAGAAGCCTTCTGTCACATTTGGCAGAAAGACGGGATGATAGAGACATAGACAGAGATACAGAAAGAGAGATAGAGAGATAGAAAGAGAGTGTGTGTGAGTGAGAGAGAGAGATAGAGAGAAAGAGATATAAATAAAATGAAACACAGGGAAAGAGAAAGTGTTGCGAACACATGCAGAATCAGAGGGATTGTATTTGTGACACTTTAATAATTATCGTACCGAAATAATACTGCTTTTTTACATTATTTACACTCGAATCAATATCCTCATCTTTGTCGTCCTGATCACAACATTTCGGTCGTTGCGTCCTTCGGAGTTTTCATGTGTTTGGCTATCCGGGTAACATTCATGGATTTTCTAACTGAAATAGAGGATACTGAAGAAAGGATGGGACTGAAGGAGGTGGATGTGATTTAGGTGGAGGACAGAAGATGGCAACTGACGTTGCATTTTAACTTTTGGAGATTGTAGATATCAGGGAAGCAAGTATACGGAAGGGAGTTTGAGAAAAAATCTCTTAGAGTAGAAGTGGCGGTTACATTTGACTATTTTGACTGTAAAAGGGTGCGAGTAAATTCATGTGGTCGGGGCACCACGTAAATAATCTTCTCAGAGCAGAAGCAATAAAGATATTTGTAGAAAAGACAGAGGGGAGCAACATCTCGTTAGTGAGAAAGTGGCTGAAGACAGGACCGATTACGTTGCTGATACTCCTTTGGATTTTGTCGAAAATCTCGAGATGAACAGTTTCTGTTCTCTTATCCATATACACAAGATCATTAGGTAGGTTACTCTGCTCCTCTTGCTTTCATTATGTCCTATGAGTGTAAAATTCTCCAAGCCATTTTCCTCATTGTCTTGTTCAGCCATCAATTTACACAATCTCGTTAGGTACGTTACTCCTTGTTTCCCTCTACCCATCTGTTATGCGAGTATCAAATTCTGCAACTCCTCTTTTCTCATTATGCATCTTAAAAATTTTAACTCTTTATGATTTTATGCACGTGTCCTTTTTTTGTTTCCATTTTCCTCGTTGCTTATATGCGCTCTCCATGATATTTCCAATATCCTTCTGTCGAATCACATCTCTGCTACCTCAACTCATTCATCTGTGAGGAAATTGTCCAGCATACATCGCAGTTTAGCAATCTTTTCTTTGTTTTAAAGAAAATTTTCGTTTCTTAATACTTTGTGTAGCTTTTAGAAGGTATCTTTCGTTATTCCAGTGCACCTTCGGATATGTGTAGCACATCTTCCTTTGTCTAGTATAACACTTTCCAGGCAGTTAAATTTCTGGACTTGTTTGGCTTTGATGTGTCCCATTTGTAGCTCATATCCTGAGCTGTCACTGTTACTAACTACCATACTTCTGCCTTATAACTAGTAATTAATTTTTTATTCTCTTTTTCTTTTACTGTCTTGTCTATGAGTTCCTATTGTTTTCTTTCTGTATTTGACATCAAAACAGTGTTACTTGCGTAACTTATATTGTTAAGATTGTATCCTCTTAGAATTTCTAGTTCTCTTAGGTTCACCTTGCTCTTTAGGCCTGAATAAATCTGGCGTAAAGACATTTTCTTTCTATTGTTCTATCCGTCTCCAGGCGGTTTCTTAGTAGTAAAGGTTACAGATTATCTTAATACTTTTCTTATAAAACGCAATCTTTCATAAGCACTTAGTAAGCACTTTTTGAGCTTTCAGACTACACATTTTCACACACACACACACGCGCGCGCGCGCACACACACACACACACACACACACACACACACACACACACACACACACTGAGGTTATTAAGCAAATCATATAACCTTCAATAATTCAAATTTGACTTTAAAAATGTGTAAGATTTTAAGCAATCAATTTAAATGTCAAAACAAAGCTTGAGTTAAAATTTTACGTAGTGTCAATATGCTTTATTGAAGTTATTGAAGTTCAAGTTCAATTCATGTCTTACTTTATCATATGCTTTTGCGTAATGTATAAAGCATAGATGCAGGTATTTCTGCATTTGTATTGTTTACTCTGACAGCATTCTGATCATGAAGCTTGCATTTATTGTTTCAGTGTATTTAACGAAGCCGCACGGTTCTTGTTAGATTTCAATCCTATTTCTGCTACGCGCCATAGTCATAAGAACCCGTATGCTTAGGTTATGTGGCTCGTTATGTTGATTACCTGACGACACTAGCATTCATTTCTGCAGAACTAGGAAGATGGATCTACTTAGATATTCTTGATTGTCGCCAGTGTCATGCATTATTTCAGTAATCTTGTCGTCCCCGTACATATAATTACAGCATTATCAACAAAATCTCCTTGATAATGGTTTATGTAAATCCAAATTACTCAGAAATCGAACATTTTATATTCAGTTTTACACCAGAAACGATGAAATTTTCTAAAAATCAACCAACAAACAAAGACTACTTAGCAAAGATCTTTCCTTAGTCTCTAATCAAATTTCGCAAGATGTGAATTAAAGATGTCATAATCAAACAAGTACAACATTTTAGATATCTGGGAATGTTCTAGAAGTGGAGGGAAAAACAGACGCGCAGTGGAAATTGGAATAGCAAAATATATCTTTCGAAAGATAAGCAAAGTATTAAGAAACGGGAAATGTTGTTAGCACCAAAGAAAATAGTACTAAACTGTCTCTTCTTCAACATTTACTGATTAACATCAGACTTCAGTGAATGTTGAAGAAAAGAGTTGAGGCAACTGAAATGTGACTCTACTGCTGAGAATAACATGAACAGAAAAGATGTGGAAAATGGGAACACAATGAATACTTATATTTAAGCTCAAAAAGTGCTTACTAATTAACTCATAGATGGGTAGAGAAAGGTGGATTTATTCCTTTTCCAGAGGCATTTATGCGTAAGTGAATATAACGATCTTAACAGGAACTGGAACTTGGCAATCCAATTAACCATTCCGAGCCATTATTCATTACCCAATCCGCACATCCAAGTTACATCATCTGGTATTCCAAAGCAATCAATCATTTAGGTACTGACCAGGCAATACGTTGCTTAACTTTAGTTATCGTACAGGAAACGGCGTTTTAACGTAATGTGACCGTAATCCAGGCAAACTATAAGAAACAGGAAAATTTTGTTAGAAAGAAAGAAAAGAGTACTGAGCTGCTACGTAATATCAGTCCTCCTATATGCCAGTAGATACTGGGGAATCTCTTTACAGATGAAGAAGAAACTTGAATCAACAGAAATATTGTTCTGCAGAAAGATGTTGAGAATACCATGGGCCAAATATGCCAGGAACAACAAATTTTTAAAGAAAATGGAAACAAACCAATCCACTTATACTTAATATCAGGAACAGACTTGAACTTGACGAACCTCAGGACAGATTGAAGGTAAGAGAAAAAGCGGAAAACAACTCCTTACCTACTTAGCGAGTTTATGTAGGGGCATGAAAAAAAAATAATTGCAAGTAATAACAAAAAGACAAAATTTACGAAGAGTTACAAATGATAGGAAGTTGTAGATAAATAAAAATTGACAAGATGAATGGAAAATTTAAAAGACATAAACGTTTGGACAATTAGTGCATATGCGTTAAATTACAATGCGAGAGAGAAGTAAAATTTGGCGACAATGAGATAAATAGTAGAGAATGTATGTGTCCACCTGGATAAAAATGAAAGTGAAAGTCGAAGAAATAAGTCAAAGAATTATATTTCAAATAAATGAGAAGAGCTTAGCTTGTGGGATGGGTCAATAAGCAAAGCTTGAATAATTAAAATGATCGATCACGGGATAAAAGAAAAACATTATAAAGCAGTAAACATAGATTGGTATGTAGATATACATACATGCGTGTACATATATATATATATATATATATATATATATATATATATATATATATTGGTTTCGTAATTTGCTGATGCACTTTGGTGTTCACACTCAGAAGTGCCATTTGTTTTGTTTATTGCTTGTTACGACAGAAGAAGGCCGTTGTGTCACATTTTTAGCAACTTTTTACAGAGTTAAATTTTAAACAGACAATTTAGTATCTCCAGATGTGCCATCTTTGTCAAGTTAATTATTTTGTTTGAGAGGTGCTTGATGACATGAAAGAAGACGTTCGTAGGGCGTGAAGTAGTAGGATTAAAATGATTGGTAATATGATGGAGACTTCAGAATAACAAATCTCATTCTTTTTCATCTCTCTCAACAGTCCTCCGCCACAAATGTCTTCTTTCTTCCTTTTTTCGCTCTCATCGCATCCGATCTCATCTTCCAATTACTTTCTGCATTACAGAAATTGGTGGATAATAATCTTTTCATTTATCTTTTCTTCCTTTCTTTCTTTTTACTTTGCTTGACTTTTTTAAAATTTCTTTTCGTCTCGCTCTGTATTTATCTTTCTATCTTTGTTGATAATTTTATTTCTTTTCCCATTTTCTCCTTTTTATTGCCAGTATTTATTTTCTTCTTCAGACTACACATTTTCACACACACACACACACGCGCACACACACACACACACACACACACACACACACACACACACACACACTGAGGTTATTAAGCAAATCATATAACCTTCAATAATTCAAATTTGACTTTAAAAATGTGTAAGATTTTAAGCAATCAATTTAAATGTCAAAACAAAGCTTGAGTTAAAATTTTACGTAGTGTCAATATGCTTTATTGAAGTTATTGAAGTTATTTCATGTCTTCTGAAAAACTGTCATCTAAAGTTATTAGGCAAAATCAAATAATTACATTCCGCTTTTAATAGAAAGATAATGAAATCATCAGAAATTGATTAATAGAACAAATAACAAACACATATGATAATACTTTGAATCCTTTACATTTAAAATATAGTAACTATTCTTCTCAATAACAACTAGTAATCTATTTAAATTTTCTTTTGTTTTGTTTCAGTAGGATCAATTTCCAATGTCGTAGTTTTAATTGCTTCCCATAGTTCTGCTTTGCTGTTATATTGTTTGCCACCTTCATATAATTTCAACTTCACAATTGACCAAAACTTTTCGATCGGATTCAGATCAAGACTCGATGGTGGCCATTCCATTATCTTCTTTCTTCACTCTGGGCAGCCCTCTGACTCCTCTTACCAATTTTTGGCAAAATGTTCGAGGCTATTATCAATGCTGAAATAGTTCATCATCTCACATCTCAGAACCTATTCTCTGACAAACAAAATAACTTCCGCTTCGTCAGGTCTACCGCTGATGTCCTAACGGCCATTACCCAATATATATACCAGGTTCTTCATAAAATTGTTTTATTTAAATCGATCGTTTCTATCAAATCGTGAAATTAAGATCCTTTAAACAGAACTAAAAATGATAGTAAGTTGCAGAGAACTCACTTCCTGACGGGATACGGTTTAAAGAAGAATAAGATATAAATGTGTTGTGTTTTATAATCTTATATATAGTGTTGCCTTTAATATTTATTTTCTTTCTCTCTTACTTTGTGGCGCTGTCTTTCTGTCTTTGTTTGTCTATTTGTCTGTCTCCCTCTCTATCCACCCCCTCTCTCTTTCTCTCTAAATAGATCTATGAAGTACTATGGATAGGTGTTGTTAATGTTGATGGCATTACAACGTCATTGAACGATTAATAAAAGGATATTTCAAGACCGATGACAATCAGAAAGATTTTGTAAATGTGAGAAAATCTACAACCGTCAAATGAGACAAAATAATTTCATAGTCTTTTATTTGATTACTGCAATTCTTTTCGTGCTGTAGTGGAGAGGTTTTCGCTTTAGTCAACTTTTATTTGCCTTTTTAGTTTATTGCATTGTTTATTGTAACATTATCACTTTCACTTTCACTTTCATTTTTTTTGCATTTTTAAAAAATCTTTTTTGGTTATGTCGTTAATTTCTTTCTTTCTTTCTTTCTTTCTCATTCTTTCACTTTCTGTTTCATTTTCGATTTCTTTTTATCAGTTCCTTTCTTTTTTCTTACTCGTCCATCTTTTTCTTCTTTTTTCTTCTTCTTTGATTGTTTTGCTTTTTCTTCTCTCTTAGTGTTATATTTGTAATTAGTTTTCCTATGTCGCTAATACAATTCTCTTTTTATGAATGCATTTTCTTTTTCCATTACGTGCCTTTATTCCATGTCTTCTCTATGAACATTTCCTTCCCTTTTCTTGCCTCCATTTTTTCTTTCTTTCTTTCTTTCTTTCTTTCTTTCTTTCTTTCTTTCTTTCTTTCTCATTTTTCTCTTTCTTACTTCACGATTTTCCTTCTATTTATCTTTTCAACAAATCAACTTCACCCTATTTTTCTTTCTCCACTTAATTGTTTGGAAAACATAATTTTCCTGTCCTACCTGTTGATCTGATTTTTTCTCTCGTACCTACAGCAGTCTAATTTTGCATTTTTTTTTTTTACTAAAAACCTATAACACTTAAATCGCATATGAACTGCGGGGACAGTATCCATTGATATTTTTTAGAAGTGAAAAGTTTGCACTTGCACAAAATCCTTGACAAAGTCGATAAAAAGTAGGGAAGCTGATTTCTCATGACAGATTATGACAACAATGAACAAATTTGACAAATAGAAGCAAATGTTTAAATCACATAATCAAAAAGGCAAAAATGACAAGAAAGTCAGACAAATAAATTTCAAATCAAACGAAATATGTATACGTACGGTTGCGTAAAGGATAATTAAAGAGAGAAACAGACATCGACACCATTAGAATAAATTATATTAAAACTAAGTTAAACTATAAAAAACAAAAACAAACCTAAAACACATATAAGAAAAGCAAAGAGTCTTGGTATAATAAAATATAGTTTATAAAATCAAAGTGTTGGTCAGAATTCTTAAAAAGTATTTTCTTTCAAATTCAGTCAGCCAGTTATGTGCCATACGTGATACACATTTCGGCGATCATGTCCCGAAAGAGAAATGACTAACTGGTTAGAAGGTTTTCTCAAAGTAGGTTGCCATTAGTTTCTGCGATAGATTGGTTGCCAACCAAGGTTATAAAACCAATCCGTCCTGTTATTTGACATAGATGAAGGAAAAAGACAGGTTAATACTTTTTTCTCAGGGTATTTGTGCGTAAGTAAATGCAACAAATTCAAATAGAATTCGAATCTCCAATTTCTCGTTCCGAACCGATATTCACTTCACCACAACGTACATCTTTCGGATTAATATATCCATATTCACTATTTTATACGTTATGAATACATTGAAGCTAAAATTAAATGTGTTGTTATTTGGCTAACAGCTACAATCTAGTTCTGTCGTCCATGTCTAGGCATATCTCTTCTAGTTCTTTTTAACATTGTTTCTACAAAGTTTAGATATGTACCACCCAACCTAAGAATTTCATTCACAATTATTATACTATCAAATCCTTGAAACACGAAATAACAGCCTAATGGATAAAAAGTTTGTTACCTAGACGTACAGGCACTTGAAGAAGGCCAGAGGGCGCAGCTGTCGAAATGAAACCTTTTATGGTAATATCCACAAAGGTGAAGGCATTAATCTGAATGCAAATAATCTTAATACTGATGACTCTTTTCACCAGATATAAGCCACAAATTGCAATCCAATTAACATATATGAATATAGGTTTTAGTACGGAATATGTATCGTTATTTTAATCTACAGATTTTAATTTGTAATTATAACATATGTTCCTCTAAAAATGTTACTGATAAGAATTCCTTGTCATTTAGCAAAAGCGCTTAAATCATATATTTCTACAACGTTGTAATAGCTTGTTTAAGTTACCAAAAAAATAAACAACATTGAGCAATCATCAGGAGATTTGGTTCGTAAAATGTGATTTCAAATTCCCGCCTCTAACACTCATCACTCTAACCAAGACAGAATACTATGATTGACGAGGAGGTAGGCGGGAGATTCATGCTGCGTCTTTACCTTCATCTGCTTTAACTTGTTACCATAGAAGACCAAAAGACTTACATGTTAATTGATTGTCGGAGGGCTTAGTGGGGTGATAGTCATAGTAGGTAGGGCGAGGAAGTTGAAAATAGAGAAGAGGCTTAAATTGTGGGTTAGAGTGAGTGTTGGACAGGATAAAGCTCGCAGCTAAGATCCGGGTGATGGTTGGCATGGCAAGTTTGTCATCTCTTTAGTAAGTTAGGTATCGTGTGTAACTCATTCTTTATTTGCCTGGTAATTAGAGTATGTGACGAAGACGTTTGGATCTGATAGGAGAAAGTAGTGGGAAAAAAATTCCTGAAGTCTTTCACTTGTCGTTTAAGAATAGATGAGTTTGGAGGGAAGCGATTAGGGAGAGGCATGCAAAAACGAAGATACAAGTAAAAATAGAAATTTCTTGATTATATTGATGAAGAATAAGGAAGAGAAAAAGTAAGAGTTAAAGAAATAAAGGAGAGTGGGGATAAAATAGAGGTGGAGATAGATGGAATTATGGAATGTGCACGATGGATTTTCGGCTACAGGGATAATTCGTTTTCTTTATATATACATATATATATATATAATCTTTCTAATATCGACACAAACACAAGACAATCGTATTTTATTTGTATCGTACCATTGCAGGGAAGTATGTACAGTATAACCCGGATGTAAGAGACCCTGATATAAGCGACAACCCGGATATAAGAGAATCCTTATCCGGTCCCGACAACTACGGGTTACATTGTATGTTAAGTATGTATACAGTGATATATTTAAATGTGTATGTATGCATATGTTATAAATATATATATACGTATGATTTCTGTCTACTTTCTTATTGATCCCACCCCTTTAATTTTTCTGTGAAGTATTTTTTTAAACTTCCGCTGGTAATATATCTTGCTTTATTTTGAAATAAAAGTTGCCGATGATGCGTGAAATTTCTCTTAGGGATTTCATGTAGAAATGGCCATGCAACTGATTTGAACATCAAAATTTATTTTATTTTATATACATATGTATATAGACAGTGATATATGAAGATTATATTTTATTTAGATTTAATATTTAATAAAGATATACGAAGGGGTGGTGAAGAGTTCTCGGCTCGATCCACTTGCCAAAATTTACCCAAAAAACTAAATATTAAAACTTTATTTGGGAGAGCAAGGAGCTCTCCCCAAATAGAAATTGTTGGACCGAGAAAGTTTAAACGCTCTCTTGTACATAGTGATAATCGTCCAATCCAGTGTAAAAGATAATCGTGTCACCACAATACCGAGTTCAATTTGATGCTGAAATGGGTCAATATTTAATAGTGTTTCTATTGTGAATCTTGTTATTTTAATCAATTTTCTCATGAAAAACAAGTAACTACTGCGTGTCATTCATGTTAGCCTGGACCATGAAAAAACGTATTCGAATGATGTGAGAGAAAATAAACAAACTCACGTTACAAAGAGACAAATATGACAGAGTATGTCAGGATCAGTGTCAGGTCAATACTGACAGAACGGAATATATTACAGTAGAATAGTGAGAAGTAAACTAATTCTTAACACCTTTAGCACCACCATTTTGTTTTTCAACTGACAAGCGTAGGCAAAGAATTATAACAATGGATATTCTTTAGAGAGTAAATAGTACCGTTGGAGAGCAAATATTAGTCACAGCAGTGTGTAGAGAAAAAATTGAGACCAGATAAAAATTTTCAAAAGTGGAGGTTACGAAATTAAAATTTAGCAAATTGAATATCAATTAATTCCTTTGATGTTGAAAGTAAATAGATCACAGAGAAAAGAATGAATAATTGATATAGTGCACAAATACTTTTCTGATGAACTTGTATTTTCTCAATTTTCAAACAGTTGGCAAACATGAAGGTTATCTATGTTCTGTTTTATTTGAACCTCTCTGCAGCCTAATATGAAACATGGTAATTTTTTGTTTATAGCGTTGAGTGTAATTTAGAGTTAAGTTCATTCAAAGATTGGTCAAAACCAATTGAGAAAAATGGACTTCACTTTTGCAGTAAGAACACCTAATGTTCATTTACGTTTATTTAAACAATAACAGTCCATTTTCTTTTCGCTATGACTCATCATAGTTACAGTATAAACTAAGTGAATAAACACAAATGTAGCTGAGCAGGCATTTGAAACAAGGATTGACTAGTCGCCCTAGTAGACAAGCATACTTAGATACGAGCGACCAGCCACTAAGACTTAGCCAAAATGGAATTGTGCTTATCATGTACAAGTCAGTCTCATATTAAGAATCCTATTGAATAATTTGAGATAATGAAATGAGAAAACATTCTACCAAATACGATTTGTTTTATGGTTTCAATTTAGCCTAGTTGCTTATCCCACGAGGCAGAGCTGATACATTTGTTGGCTTAAATGAATACTTCAAATTTTAAGTTGTATAATAAAATATTCTTGAAGATAGATAATACCTTGTTTAAGAGGGTATAATGTTAGTATATGCAAGCGAAATACATTTTTATTTATAAATAAATCTAATTGATAGGTATCTTAGAAACATTCCTCTATAACTGAATAAAATATGATGTTATTACTTTAAATGAATATGCTATCCCCTTGACATTCTATAGCATTCATCAGACCTTATTCATCGGAAACCTATTTTTGCTTGGTGGGCAGTTGTCAGCTTTGCAGAATATGAAGGTGAATTGTCTTGCATGGATATACAATTTATTTTCAAGTTATTGGTTGTAAGCTATATCACTCAAAAAGCGTCTGGGGAACGCTTGAGTGGAAAAAAGACAGTCACAATGGATTTTTAAATATACATTATATATATATATATATATATATATATATATATATATATATATATATATATAAACGCTCTATCTACGTTATTGAATATTCTTTCCTTACAAATATACCACATTTTAAATTATATAGTTACACAATATTGAACGCAGTTTGGTTGGGCTATCAAATTGAACACTCTCAGTCATCTGGGTTTGGTTACATCCTCTGAATAACCTGTTGTGAAAGCTGCCTGTCTCTGCCGTTACACATGTAGCTCAGTGGTAAGATGTTCGTCTAATGACAAATTATTTGGATTTCGATCCCAGAAACTAAACGGATAACCAAGCTGTACTGAAGAGCTGTGAAACAGGCTTGTCTGCAGATGATTATATATATATATATATATATATATATATATATATATATATATATTCAACAAGGTATATTACAGTATTTACACTATTCAGACTATTGTCCCCATCTTTGTAGCCATTTGGACACATGGCTTAGTAGATATACACGTTGGTTAGTTTATGTGACTTAACCCAAAGAGTTGTGAGTTCAATACCAGGCTACAGTAGTGGTGAACAAGTAACTTACAGAGTTTGAAGAAGACAACTCATGACATCCAGAAGAGGCACGAGGGAAGGAATGGAGTTCATATACCCCAGTGATTGTAATAAAGGGTTCGGTTCGAAATTCTTAGCACCTGAAGCGTACAACGACTGAAAAGTCGTACAAATAGCAACAAAGATGAGGACAATAGTCCGAATAATGTAAATACTGTAAATACTACATCATCTCAGAAATATAGACAAATACTAAGGGTGTATTACGTCTGTCGGTCTGCACAAATATATATTAAACAGTGTGCATTACGTCTGTCGGTTTGCACAAATCTTAATAAAGAAAATGTATTTCCCGACAAGGATTGAAACTGCCTCCCCATTTGTAGGAAAATCTACCATTTGATACGGTATGCTTTACCCCTCAGCCACAAAGAACACAACAAGCGTTGTTCTATTTTTCGTTTTTAAGGAAAGCACATCCGCGTCATTCAGATTATTTTCTCGAAAGCTTCATATCGGCTCAGTTTCATATCCGAAACTTAAAAACTTTTTAGATAATAGATAATGCACTCTCTATTGATAATGCACTTTTTTTTATCACAATAGATAATGCACTTTTTTATCACAATAGATAATGCACTCTCTACTGATCACAATGATGTGCGTTGTGGTGCAGTAGATATCGACTCGGAACGACAAATCGGTGACCCGAGTTCGAATTCCAGTTGAATTCCTTGCATTCACTTACGCACAAATATCCTTGGGAAAGGTATTAATCCGTCTCTTCCCTCGAGTTATGGGTTAAATAAGAGGACAAATTGGGTTCTATAGCCTTGGCTGGCAACCAGTCTACTACAGAAAGCAATGGCAAACTACTGCGTGATGATCTTCTGTCCAGTCAGTCATGTCTCTTTCGAGATATGATCGCTCAAAGCGTTTATCACGTATGGTACTTGACTGACTGATTGATCACAATAGAGAATGCGCTCTCTATTAATCTATTTAATCTAATGTACTTTCTTTTGATCACTATAGATAATGCGCCGTCTATTGATCACAATAGATAATACGCGCTTTCCCAGAAACTACAACTAAGATACACTCAGCATAGTTGCACTACTAATCTCAGGTGGGCTATGTGGGTGTTGAACAAATAAACATGTACCTAGTAAACAGGAATACTCAGATACCAACGGCCAGGCATTACATATACTTGTCCCAGCCTATTTTATCCGAAGCTCATACCGATTTAAAAAAAAGTTAGTGAAAGAAGAGATAGATTCATGTCTTTCGCATGGGAAACACGGAAAAGTGAGCGCAAGTCTCGGTCGGAATATGATTCCATTACCCTCACCTATAATCGAGCGGTTTGACAAAATGGTGTCTGACATAAAAATGTATTCGAATCAATGGTGTGTTACTGAATTACACGATGAGAAAAAGAAAAATCGCACTTATTGTCAATAGTGGAAAGTGGGGTGATGAATCAAGTTACGATTCAATCGGCCTTACTCAGCGAAATGAAGATCATGTCAAAAATGGTCGACCGTTAGTAATTGTGGGAAACTAGGGTTGAAACTTGAAAATTGCTTCTATCTATATCTTCCTCTATCTGCTATAGTTTTCGTGAAAACAAATAGGAGGGATTACTTCTGGGGCATCCCTCGTACATTAAATATTTTCTATATAGTGATGATTAGCATACCAGTCTCGAAGGTGATTTCTACTAAATTCCTAGGTGACCCACTTATGTGGATGTTTGCCAGACTTAGATAAATTTTGTAAATACCTGCATAACTGCATTAATGCAACCAGTTTCTCATTTTTCCCCTCATGTCTGCTTGGGTTAATGTAACAAATTGTGAAATCATTCTAAATTCATGTTCCATCGAGCATGAATATATATATATATATATATATATATATATATATATATATATATATTTGTGTGTGTCTGTGTGTGTGCGTGTGCGTGTGTGTGTGTGTAAATACGTCAGTCGGACGATAGTATGTAGGTAGGCAGATAAGCATCCCGAATTAGTAAATTTACTTTAGAATTGCGACGCTTCAGTAAGCTGAAGACAGAAGACAGTTCAACATCTCTGATGTTCTACTCTTGTGCATACTTATTTTGACTGAAATGTCTGTTCGTTACTTGCTTCATTTCTTTTCCCTTATGTTTTTTATTTTGATATGTACGTCTGTAAGTTTATTTTTATCTACACAGTTTAAGAACTCATTTGCAGTTGTTGCACACGTAAGCAACATTACCTCCTACATAATCACCATTTTGAAAGCACAATTGTTTGAAATTGTATTTAGGTGTGGTCTCTCGCTTTTAAATGAGCCCTGATTAATATCTGATTTCTTCTTTCCAGACTAAATCCGAAAATAATTCTTCATTCTTTTCTATTTATGCTCTGTTTGTTTAACTATCGGCGCTGTCGATCTTAATTTCTTGATCCGTGTTGCTCTTGTCTTAGTTTCTCATATACTTCCCTTCTATTCCTATCCTCTCGATTTCCATTAAACAAAGAACTTATTTTAATATTTCTCTCCAAAATCCGACGTATATTGGGGTAGATTAAGAGTTATCCACGCACAAATTGGAATTGTTAAGCCGCATTCAAATCCCAGCCTTGTTAGTTACGTTCTATTTTCACTACTGTATTTTGAAAGGCATGAACCCATAATATCACTACTAGAGTAGACTGGACTCATTAGCCTTGGGTGGCAGCTACTCTAGAAGGACTAAAACCGTGGTGAAGGAAACGGGAAACTACTCATTTCAAATAATGTCAATTCACAGAATGGAATCAGATATAAAATGGTAATGATTATCAGAGTATTACATTTTACTAGAATGTTTATTAATGAAATTCTGTTTATGAATAGATACATATAATCAATACGAAAAAGCTGCAGCAAAAATAATTAGAGATCCCATCCTTTTTAAATATTTTTCAAACTAAAAACGTTGTTTTGCAAGACGTTTTAACAGGCATTTCCATATCATGATATAAAAAAACAGAAGATTATACCCATTATTAACTATCATCTTGTCAGTTATTTGCACTAGAAATTAACGATTAATATTAATTTATTTTAAAATTGTATGCAGTAAAATGGATGGAGATATAATTTGATTTGTAGTCGAACATTCAACACTCGCTAATTTTTTTGTAAGCTTTTCATGAATGATAAAATATGAAAAATATTTCTACAAAAGACAAAACAAGTAAAACAAACACGTGAAATAATAAGAACACGAAAAAGTAATTCCCAACAGATAGATATATTAACATCCAATTGTTTTACCATTTTCGACCGCTACTCAAAGCCCAAGACCACAAGTCCCATTATTAGCAAGTATTCGCTTCTGCACAATTGAAGATGAAGAAGCTGAGAGATAAGGCGGGAACATAATCTTCGCTTCTCGGTACCGGTTATCTGATTTTAAATAATAAATGAACTCATTTTGTCTCAGTGGTGGGAGAGAACACACACACACACACACACACACACACACACACACACACACACACACACACACACACACACACACACACAGAGAGTTTGCGGTTACAGACTTTCAAATAGTGTACAATTGGTTTTAACTTTCTATATGCACATGCACATGAACACTTACAAATATTTTCTTAGGGACATCTATACACAAAAGCATAATATACATATTCATTCGGATATCTTGACATAACTGTTAATAATTCCACAAATATATACAAGGGGGTGCCGAAAAGTACTTGGCTATAACTTCCCCAAAATTGTCTCAAATGTCTAACAGAATATTTCTAGGAAGGGCTTCTAGGTAAGACTGAAAAATTTATCTCTTTTACTTACACACACACACACACACACACACACACACACACACACACACACACACACACACATATATATATATATATATTTATATACTGTGTTCGAAAAATACTTCTGGAGTTTTTCAATAGGTGGCATTTAACCATGTGATTTCGTTTTATACCTGACTGAAACTCATGACATATAAACTGAAATATACATGCATTCAAGACGACTTTCTACCCGATTCGTATTTGAATTAAAATGAGATGCTTTTTGTCATTTGATGATCTTAGATTTTCGAAAGGAAAAAAATGTTTTATAAACAGTAAAAAAAATGGATGCGCGGTTTAGAGAAATTTTTCCATAACTGAGAGTGTTCTTAATAATTGGTTAGCTATGTTCTAAAGAGAAAATGTTTCTCTAGAAGACAGAGAACGTTCCAATAGGGGACACCGCAGATATACTCCACATATATGAGCGTTGTAAACACACTTGGATTGATAGAATGCTACAATGTTTGGTTGCTCCAAAATCTAACGAAAAAAAAGAGTGAACCACATTTTCATCTGCGATTCTCTGCTCAAACGCAATAAAAACAGCCGATTACAGTCAGTCAGTCAGTCAGTTAAGTGCCATACGTGAAACACGCTTGGGCGATCATGTCTCGAAAGAGACATGACTGACTGGGCAGAAGATTATCCCGCAGTAGGTTGCCATTGCTTTCTGCGGTAGACTGTTTGCCAGCCAAGGCTATAGAACCCAATCTGTCCTGTTATTTAACCCATAACTGGAAGGAAGAGACAGATTAATACCTTTCCCAAGGGTATTTGCGCGTAAGTGAATTGCAATGAATTCAACTGGAATTCGAACTCGGCTCCTCGATTTCTCGTTCCGAGCCGATATCTACTGCACCACAACGCATATCCGATTACAATAAAACGGAAAATAGAGAATAATACCCTGGAGAAAACGATGTGACCCAGAATATCAAAAAGCCTGTCCGAAGACGGGGATGCGGGGTTTCTGTTGGATTAGAAGGTCATTATGTATTATGAGCTTCTTCCCCAAGATCAGATGTTGAATCAAGACGAATACTGTTCTCAACGGAATCGATTAAATGTGGTAATCAATGAAAACCTTTCGAAATTTATTTTCTTCAAATCATTTCATCACAAGCAAGGCGATAAAGCTACTAGGGTGCAAGGAGTTATTCGAGTGTTAGAGAACATTTGAAAAAACTACCATTAATGGGAGAAGACAATAAAAAACCAGAATTAAGAAAATCACTACTGACATTGCATTTAGATTTTTGAAAATCAAAATTGACTGAAAAGCAAGCGACAAGTGCAAGAGAGAGAGAGATCGAACTTGTTACATCTGGCAATTCAACTGTAAAATGATGAGACACTGCTGCTGATCTAGTCAGTCAGTTAAGTGCCATACGTGATTCACGCTTGGGCGATCATGTCTCGAAAGAGACATGACTAACTGGGCAAAAGATTATCCCGCAGTAGGTTGCCATTGCTTTCTGCGGTAGACTGGTTGCCGGCCAAGGCTATAGAACCCAATCTGTCCTGCTATTTAACCCATAGCTAGAAGGAAGAGACAGATTAATACCTTTCCCAAGGCTATTTGCGCGTAAGTGAATACAATGAATTCGGTTGGAATTCGAACTCGGCACCCCGGTTTGTGTTTAAATTCATAAAGTGTACGTACCATAGAAAAAAGTTAATCCGAACAATTACCAATAAAGTATTTATAGAAAAGACAGAGGGAAGCTACGTTACGGCGGTGAAAAAGAGATGACAAGTCAATTAGAAGGGTGTCGCCTTTCATAAGGACAACAACAGATTTTAAGTATGGCTGGAATGTTCGACTGCACCACCATACTCACCTGACTTTGCACATTTCTTCTTGAAAGATGACAAAATATAGTGGAACAAAAGAGCAGATATGAAGATGAATAAATCGGAGTAAAATATTGTAGTACTGTTCTTGAAATTCACCTAAAACCTACGAACTTTTGTTCCGACCCAAGATATATCATCATCATCAGCATTAGTCGTTTACTCCCTGTTGCCGCAGATTGCACATCAACATAAGATAACACATCACTCAATAAATCCCATAAAAATTATTAGTTAATAAATCAACAACTTTTAGGCAAGGTTCGACTTTATTTATCAACATAGTCTTGTTCTTGGGCGATACACTGATTCCAACGCTTCTCTAACAATTCGATGCTTTTTTGTAGAACGATTTGTCTTTGGCCTCAAAATATGCCTCAGTTTCTTATATCATTTCTTCATTGGAACCAAATCTATTTTCCCGGAGCATTCTGGGGGCAAGATCTGGAGAATAGGGTGGGTGAAGAAGCAATTCGAAGTGCAATTCATCTAGTTTTGCGATCGACTGTGACACAGTGCGTTGTCTTGGTGAAAGATCACGTCTTTCTTCTTCATTTGTGGCCGTTTTTTGCGATTTATTTCTCTAAACGCACAAATAATGCTATATAATATTCTCTATTGATGGTTCTTATTTTCTTAAGGTAATCGATTAAAAATAATACATTGCGCATCCCAAAATACGGAGGCCTGCTGATGTTTGCATCTTTAGTCGTTTCACCTGCTGCTGTCCACTCAGCTGACTGCCGATTTGACCTCAGAGTAAAGTGGTGGATCCATGTTTTATTCATTGTCAAAACTCCATCCTGTTGCGTTGAAACAGTTGCAAACAACGCTCTGAATCGTCGATGTGTTGTTGTTTTTGAAGCACTGTGAGCAAACGCGGCACCCACTTTCAACATAGCTTTCTCACTGAAAAATATTTATGCAAAATGGTGAATACACTGCTTTCTGATATGTTCAACTCCTCTGCTATCTCATGCAACTTCAATTTACGATCGGCCTAAATGAGTTTGTGGATGTTTTTGGTGTTTTCCGGGACAAGTGCCGATTTGGGGCGACCTAAGTGTTCAGCATCATTTTTATCTGTACTACCGTGTTTAAAGTCATCATATCACCTTTTAACTGTTGTTTTCAACGGAGTAGAGTCCGAATAACACTTATCAAGCTATTGCTTTGTTTGAACAGTATTTTTCCATCAGGAAGCAATGCTTTATCAACACACAAAATTCAGATTTTTCTATTATTTTGAAAATTTGCAACAGTAACTTCACTTAAATAACTGTAATTTATAAACTACTAATCTTATTGATGTGTTACTATTTTCATGTCAATTTTTTGAGTCTACTCATCCATGCTGGCTCAAGGCATGCTAGAAGAAAGCGCTTGGTGATTTGTCACAGTAGATTGTCAGATCTTTATGTGGTATATTAGTTGCCATATAACCTAGTCAGTCCTGCTATTAACCCTCTCCAAGCTGGCTTTTAATTCAGAATTTCCTTCTCTTTTACCGGTGGCCAGCCACAGCTATAGAACTCGGTCTGTCCTGCTATTTTCTGGGGTAAAGGGAGAAGAGATGGATTTATATCTTTCCTAAGGGTATTAGCCATGTATTACTCTATCCGAACTGCTATCCATTACACCGCCGTGCAAGATATATAGGGTGCGATTAATATTTGATAACATATTTAGCGGGCTATAAATGGAATGTGACCTAACGTAATGTGCGGTATGAGCAAAATTGTAACTTATTAATTTTGTTTATCGCACGTATCAAACGCATAACTTTCAATTTACAAAGGAGATGAAAAGTTACTCAGTGTTCGTAAAATTAACCTCTAACCAGAGCCAGTTTCTTGAAAGTGGCAGTGATGTTCATGCTGAAGGTCAGGGACAAGTTTGTAGGTTTCTGGAATGAGCGTGCAATATGTAACCAACAAGAAGAAAACTTTTAAGTGAACATATGCTTTAAGAATGGTCGGTTTTGTGCAGTATGTCCAGATCATTATCAATCACAATCTCAGAAAGTTAATTAGGGTCATTGCCAAATAGCTCAAGGCGGCGGAGTTTGCTACCAAGTAAGCTCAAGCCCCTAACAGTGACCGGCATCCTCTCTTTTTTCTACATTAAGAACTCCGAGCTGCGTCAGAAGCAACGAATCGCCCTCTGTATCCCTATGGAAATAGATCAGTTGATTCACACGAAGATTCACGTCTTCCGTGATGATCCTGGGGATCGATGTCCGTGCCATGTTGACCTACTTCTTCCCGTATACATCAATGTACTGGATAGGGTGGTGAAACCCTAGATCAAAGTTAGTAGACTAGAGAGGCTGTACGTGCTCCAGTAGGATTTTTCTTTCTCCCACATAACCAACATGATTCAGGAGTAGAGTTCTAGTTCTCTTAAATTGAATATCCTGAATTACTACCTCTTTAGAGTCGTCGAGAGGAAGATCGTCTAGCGTCTCTACATACTGAAGGACTTTTTGTTGAAGGAAATTGAATACAGAATAGGCTGTGCGAGGGATTGATTCGTATAACACCGCAACATGCTACAAAACTCAAACATTAATCTAAAAACTCGAATCATGTTCTTAAACATCTTCGTCAGATCCTGCCGTTCATATGAATGTCATGCATAGCATCAAATATATTCCAAAATATCTAAACTGTCAACTGTCTACAACCACTTCCTCAGATAAAAAGCGAATTAAAAAGTGGCATCGAAAATGAAATCGGAGTTCAGTTCGAATTCCAGACTAGTTCGTTGCATTCACTTACGTGCAAATTTGGCTGATGAAAATTTCTTTGAGAGCAACACACTGAGCCTTCTTGGCTTCACTTTTTCAACCGACCTGAAGTGCAACGAATATTAGCTGCATCTATTGCTGTGTCGGGCCAGAAAGTTTTTCTAGTTAGAATCTATCTTGCATGTTTATAAATGTACCATTCGTCCGTGCATTGAAAACTGTTGCCATATGTGGTTGGTTGCTCCTGCTATTCCTCTTGAGGTCCTCGACAAAATCCAAAGAGGGATCTGCAATGTAATTGGTCCTGGCTTGGCATCTCAACTTCAGTCACATTTTTACCTACGTAACGTGGCTGACTTCTGACTTTTTTACAAATATTTTCATGGCAACTGATCTAATGAGCTTTTTTCTCTGGTGCCCCGTCCACGTGAATTTAAGTGTGCTACTAGATTGGCATCAAGGTTCAACCCTTTTACCGTTTAAAATAGTTAAATATAACCGCCACTTCACTTTCAACAGTTTCTTTCCCCGCATTTCCCTCCAGTGGAACTCCCTTCCGTTTAGCTGCTTTTCTTGATAGCTACAATATCTGAAGATGTAAATGCAACGACAGTTGCCATCTTTTATCTTCTTGAATCCCATTCATCTTTTATCCTTTCTTCATCTCAACCCTGTACCCAATCTTTTCTCTCACTTTAGCCCCCTAGTTGCGGTTCCACCTTGTTTGGGGTGAAATTATTAAAAAACATAAATAAAATGAATATCCCAGGAAATTATTGATACCATTTATTTTCTCCCAGCTACGGGTTAAATAGTATGATTTGTATCCGGAAAAATTGTTATCTCTAAAAAATGTTAATTCAATATTCACTCAAAGTAAAAGCTATTCTTATAATTTCAAAAAGACGTTTCAGCCATAAACCCTTACAAATAAATCAAGCTAATCTCAAATTCTACTCGAGGTTTCGGAAATATCATATTCATACGTTGTGTGTGTGGGAAAGAAGTGATAGTAAAACTGAATTTATTAAGAGAAGAAATGTGTAATTTCGGTAGATAAATTCAATTTTACTATTAATCCCTGATGAGCGGATACCATATCTGTGAAACACCGAGTATGTAGAAGATTTAAATCTAGTAGAAGATTTAATTTTATGCTATATCTCTGATATTAAGCCATTTAATTACGAAGCTACTGGCCTGAGAAGCATTATCCTCAATAATTTTTGTTATTTTTTGTTTTGTGAAATACAATCTTCGTTATTTTATGAAGAAATCAAAGAATTTGTCGCCTGATAATTATTAACTGAAATTTGATTTTACACTTTCACTGCATAAAATTCAATCTATAGAATTAATGGAGAAAATTTGTGTTAAGTGCGTTAACAGAATAAATACTATGACGTTGAAATGTAGGTATAGATGCATTCTTTATCCTAAGATTATGCGTATATAACCTACCTATCTTTCTGTAACATTATTCTTCAATGTTTTGGACATTTGTATACACGTACATTTCCGTATATGAGTTTAAAAATCTTCGAAGAAAACTTATTAGCTTACAAGAATTTACACGTCGAGGTATATGCTCACACACACACACACACACACACACACACACACACACACACACACACATATATATATACGTAAAACTGTATGAGTATATGTGTGCTTGTCTTTTTCTCGGAGATGCTTGGATTGATTTCAATCAAGTTTTGAGCATAATTGCATCGCAAACATTTAATAAAAAATAGTTAAATATTTGTGCAGTGTTTTTAATGAGGTGTAATAATAATTTGCTAGTTGTGATGATTTTATCTCGGAATAAGTATTTTCCGATTCTCAGAACTGACGGAAAGTGGTTTCAAAGAACTTTTTCCCTAAAACTGAAACACCGTCACAGAAAGAGAAAACGTCTTGCTGGAAAGATTTTAATCATAAGCGAGGAAAGGACAAAATTTAATTATAATAATTAAGGACGACTACAAGGATTGATTTATTTTTCTTCTATTCTCTGAAGTTCAATGTTTCGATGCACCAAGAAAATATTTGACTGAAAAAAATTCTGTGTATTTTCGAGAAGCACAGAATCGTAAAGACAAATTCATTTTTAAACATTATGATCTTTTATGACTGACATAAAAAAGTTATTTTGTACAGATATTTACTTCCCATAAAATTTGAAATTCAAAACGTATATTTCACCTAGATATGAATGCAAAAGGCTCTTATAATCGATTGCTTGGCACAAGGCGAAGGACTTTACAATAATTAGTACATCTAGTATCTAAGTAAATAGCTACGAACTAAATTAAAAACATGTTCACTTAAAGTGTGTTAAAGCCAGCCCTGATGCCAAGTCATTATATATTCATAAAATTTATAATTATTTCAAAGCAAATAAGGAGATATTCTCTGCCAAACTCCAAGTACATTTAAAATTCAATTTGAACTACACTTGAATTTGTAGTTATCCTTAAGCAAGTAGTTTGTTTCAAATGACTTGATATACGCTTACAATTTACGGATATAATTTTTTTTTTATAATAGAATGGGAAAGTTTTCATGATAGAAAAGAAAACGAATAAGGAATTAAAACGTTAATAGTTTTTGTATAAAATAAACTAAGAATACTGACACCATAATGTAATGATTCATTTATTGTTAAAAATCTCCACATATGTATGTGATGAATTTTAAGTGATTTTTTAAATAGAAAAATGTATGGTTATTTCACCTGTCTTGTTACCTTATTCAATAATTATTAATATTTTCGTTTTTCTCTCTCTTTCAATGTTAATATGATTTTATTTCCAGCTTTTTTAACAAATATCCAAAAAATGGATCATTGCTATCGGGATGAGCGTGAATGAAGGTATCAATCCATTATTAAGTTCCAAAATTGATTAAGAATTGCTTTATTTTTCAGGCTAAGGCTTTTTAACGATATTACCCTAACAAAAATTTTGCTACAATGTGCGAATCCTGGTAATTTACAATAACAAAAAAAACAAAACAAAAACATTTGTATAAAGAGAAATCGTTTCATTATAAAATCATGTTTCTGTTGGGTCTCACTGTAATCGTAGTGTGATTATATTATTTTTTATGCTAATTCACAATTTTATCTCAAAACGTGTACACACGATTTACACTTAGTCCTAGATTAAGACCTAAGATCGAGCATCAAAAACTGGTTTGCCTCTTTTTTGTTAATTTATTGTTGATTGTTGTTATTGTTTCGAGTTACTCTTTTACGGTTATTTTATTTTAATTATTCTTGCTTTACTTCAGCCCATGTTTGTTTGATTTTTCTTAAATACAATTTTAATATATCAGTTTTTATAATATTAATAGTATAGGCTTTTTAAGAAGTTTGATTTCAAATTTTCTCTTTATAATTCTCAATGTTTCTTTAATGGAAAAGAGTTGGGTTAAGTGCATTAACACGGAAGGAGATTATGTTTAAAAATAAATATTTGTCTTGTAAAATAAGAGCATGTTTTTCACAATCCGGATACAGACATACTGATGTACGATGTATTCATATGTATGACATAAACATTTACAAAGATGTGTATGGCTTAACTTTGCTCAGATTTTACTGAATTCATAACTGAAAAACGGATTTATTTGGGTGTTACAATTATTTTTTATGCACATTTTTGTATATATATATGGTTGTGTGTCTGTATATGCGCGTGCGCGTGCGTGGTCTTTGTATATGGTGTTAAGAAAATAAAAATAAAAATTGAAAGCCGAATGTAAAAAATCAAGCAAACAAATAGGAATAAAGAAATGGTAAAATAATTGTTGAAGTCCTTTCCTTGAAATAAGACACTCAATGACAACATCTGAGAAAGAAAAATTCTACTTACCATAAGACGAAGTCTCTAACAAAATTGTCCTAAATCAATCAATTTAAACTGTCTTCGTCCTAAAAACAGTAAAAATACGAAAAGATCCTAACAAGTTGAAAATGATAAAAATAAATGAAAAAGGATTTACTTTATTTCGTATCTTTTTAACTTTAGAAAACAGAAGAAAACTGATACAGATTCACTCAAAATGCAGTGACGCTACACGATAATTTAACTTCAAGTATATTATAATTTATGATATATTTTAGAAGACATAACGACACACCTAACAAATCCGTAACAATAAATGATAGTAATAAAATATGACAGAATTACATTTCATTGGTGTACAAACAAACCACGAAACGAACCAGTACACAAGTATTTAATATAAATTCATGGCTCTGGCTATTTTACTTTCGAAGACTGAACATTTTTGATCATATTTATTTGCTAGTAATATTTGTTAAGCCATCTAGTGTTGACTTTATGCATACCCCCCACAATATATACACACACATATATATATAATTAAATTTGTTTTTATTTAAAATTAATTTAATTTACATTGCAACAAATTGGAATTTTCTATGTTTCCAATTTACCTCGTCATCAGGCAATGTTGACTCATTGTTGTGAAAATAATTTACATTTGAATGTATAAATCAATACGCTTGTTATTTAAAAAGCTGATATGGATGGGAGAAGACAGAAAAGATTATGTGTGTATTTAGTTTAACTAATCAGAATGAAGTTCAACTATTAAATTTGAAAATATAGGTTATATGTTTGGTGAATACAGTTTTTCTTCTTTCACTCTTAACGGGAAAGTGTCAGTCTATTGAGCCACCGTCTAGGCCGCTCTCTTCCGATGCGATGTATCCATTTTTGTTACAAGATTGTTTTAGCTTTCTTTGTATCCCAGCATTTTTTCAAAAGAAAAAAGAAGAAAAAAACATTTTATATTTTTCATTTGACTTAAAGAGAATTTTCAGTATGATTATACTATTTTTTCGTTTCAGAGTGCATTTTTTCGTTTCAGAGTGCATTTTTTCCAATTTTTTCATAAACGCTTAATTTCTAAAAACTTTAACATCTATTTAATTAATATTATATTATAATACTAAACAAATTATCGGATATATTTAAGTTCATGGATTTTCTTTTATGAAGTATTAATAACTATATTCTAAGGTAAACATTTTACAATGTTTACATATGACATTTATTTCATTACATTTATTTAATAAAATTTTATTCTTAAGAAATTTAATAATATATAGTTTTTCATATAGACACAAGGGGAATGGTCGCTTAAAGACATATTCTAGCTTTTTTTTAATGTTCATTTTATAAAAATATTTCGATAGGGAAGTTCTACTTCTGTACTTATTATTATTAAATGTCGCCTTGATGACACAACTGAAGTTGAAAGGTTGGCATCAACAATATCCTCGATCTCTCTGTAAGGCTTGTCAGTGTGTTCGTACAGAGTTACAATTTTCATACACTTCCTTGAGGTAAAGTCCATCGCAAACAATGGCCGTAGGAAAACTAATCGACAGTTCAGACAATTGTGTTTAGGCATGATAAAAACCTGATGCAATCACGGATGACGCAATATTTTTCAAAGCCAACAACATTTCATCATATACCCCGAGAAGAGATTCATATTACTGCACACCACTGCAAATAATCTAATCTGAAGAGAAAATAGAAATCGATTAGATCCTGTCACTCCAGTGGGTCTAAAACTGACCGTATAGTGAAAGAAAGAAAACAGAAGCAGCTGTTTCAATTAATTTCAAAAAGGATGTATAACATGCAGTGTACTTTTTTTTCTTTTTTTTTATACGAGAATGCATTTTTCTTATGAGGTTTTGTATGTTTTGAGTGATTATGAGATTCATTTTTTCGAGATATTAATTTGAATGTTTTAGAAGCAGTTCAATTTAAATGTAAGAAAATATTTAACCGGAAACTTACTTTGTTACTTTTATACAAGTTGTATGCCATAATTTAAAATTACGGAAGCATAAAAGGATAAAAAAATCTTATATATGTATTTTTTATCAATAAAATATTTTTTCATATATATTTCAAATACTTGATACATACAGGGTACAATGGATAAATTGTTGTCTAAATTACGTAAACACTAATATAACACTAGCATCTCATTTTAACAGATATATTTATCAAAATTACGCAAAAATATCTTGAAATACTGAAGAGTACATTTATTTAATAAAGTTACTATAGGCTTCAGCCACGGCCTCCAGTTGGCTTCGGAGTCTCCTACATCTCTTTTTGATCGAATTCCCACTTCATTTACTTCCGTTTTAAAACTGAAATTATTTCGAAAATGTTAAATTTCCAAAAGAAATGAGCCTCAGTTTCATAAAAAGCAAAACAAACCACACTCTGGAAAATATATATTTTCCTTTCAGATTTTCACAATAATCAAATCTTTACTGAATTAATAACAGAAAACCATTTATATTTTGAACAGACATCGTCTGGGTTAGATTTTTTTACCTTTTATTTTGTCGCAATTTTAACTTAAGTCAAACTTTGAAAACAGCTGCAAAGGTTAACGTTATCACGTTAATCGTAGAATCAAATTTGTACTTTTGGAAATCATTATTTACTTTTTTTAAATTTTTAAGAAAAGGATTTTATTTTCATCCTTTATAAAGGGATTTATATGCTTGCTATGAGATTAAAGATCATATGATTATTTTTATCATTATATAAAAGAATATAATGATAAAAATAATCATATGATCTTTATAACTTAAACAGCTTGAAAATTTGAAATATTTTCGATATTTTTTTAAAGTTCATTCTTCTCGATAAGGATAAGCTCTTCTTTTTAATTTTATTCGGAAGAGACAGACATAAAAAACATGTCCACTTCTCTCAAACAATGCTTTTGGCAATGTCTGGTTTACAGCTAATATATTTAAACGATCCTGTGATAATAAAATTCTCGGATTGAACAAGAAGTCCTTGCTCAAAATAAACAAAATGCCGTTTTTGTTCATTTATAAAGTTTTGTCATGTGGTTCATAGTAAATATTTTACAGGGTGTATCAAAATACTTTTACAAACTTTGGGGGAAGATTATTTTCACCAAAACAAGGACAAAAGTCCATATAAGCATACATCTACAAATCTTTCGTTTTTGAGCTATTAAGTTTGAAGGAAATTTACGGAAGAAGGCGCTGTATTGTCATAAGGACTAAGTTACATTTTTCATTCGTGTACATTTGTGGCTAGTCTGTCTTCAACGTTTAACGTGGGTAGTAGGGAGTTAACTGAGAACTGTTCCGTTTAATAATGGTAGGATATTCATATCGTGAGCAGGTAGATATGATTTTACATACGTCCGCGCGAATTGGAATGGACGCGAGGCAGCACGGTTGTATCAGATTGCATTTCAGGATCAAAGACAGCCGACTCATCTAACATTTGTTGTTGTTTATCCTCGCGTTGCTGAGACAGTATCCATGGCACCACAAAGATTCACCACAGAGATTTGCTCGTACGCCTGACCACGAAGAACATATTGTAGAGACTGTCGGAGACGTTCCAGGTATCAGTACACATCACATAGTACCGCACGGAGGGAAATTCAAGAGTAGCTCCTTTATCCATATCATTCGCCATCTGAACACTCACCAGGGGACAACTTTTGCCGATAGTATATTGCCCAAACTGTCGATTCGTTGTTTGTTTCTTCAGTCTTGTTTAGGGATAAAGCAATATTTAGAAGAAATGGAATAACAAGTCTACACAACCAAAATCTGTGGACAGGCCAAAATCCCCATGGTACAATACAAGCTAGACAACAGCATCAGTTTACAATTACAATTAATGTGTTGGCTGAAATCATAGGTGACTGACTGGTAGCACGTTTTAGAGGAGCTGTCTACAGAGACAGAAAAATATTGCCTCGTAAAATTTAGCCGCAAAATATCTCGAACACAATTTCAGACCTGCTAGCGGTGTATCCCTGCTAATATGGAGACGTGTATGTTTCATGCATGATGGGGTTCCAGGACATTTTAGTCACATTGTTTGCGATGTACTAGCTGGCATCTACCCTGAAAGATAGATAGGTTGGTGAGGACCGGTTCTATGGTTCGACCGTTCTCCTGACCTCAATCCTTTTGATTTTTATCTGTGAGGCCGCCTAAAAGAATTGGTTTATGTAGCAGACACTAATAATGCAGCGACGCTTTATCAACGTGCCATGGGGACCTGCAACACCATGTGGGAAATATTTGAAGGAGTCCATGATCCGACGTGTGCATGCGTGTGAAGAAGCAGTGGGAAGACACATTGAACATTTCTTATGAGTTGCTGTGTTGAGATAGAATGATGGCCTTTTGGACATATGTTTATATGGACATTTTACCTTGTTTGTGGCGCTAGGAACCCGTCCCAAAAGTTTGTAAAAGTATTTTTGGATTATATCACGGATTGTACATTTAACAAGTATCTACTGTAAACATTAAACTTAACTTAAGATTTAAGAATTTGCGGATATATTTGTCCTTATTTTAGTGTGTGGAATCCGTGCCCAAATTGTTTAAACGTATTTAAAGCTTTGAATATTAAGTTTTATATTTTATACATATTGACATTACTGTTTTTAACTAGATATTTTAATTTAAATTTTAAGTACATACACTCAGCACCTAAAAATTACGTTGTGCATGAAACTCCAAGTCGTGTTACTGGTCATATATAACGAGCTTAGCTCGAGTTTCATTTTATTACTTATTATCATTTGAAGTTAATGTATACTAACCCCTGTAGATTCCCCTGTGAAACATTGGGCCACAGGCCCACTTCGCTTGGTGCTGCTATTGTGGTTCCCGTAGCATGTTGAAGGCGGAGTTGCTAACCCATGTCTCACTGATGCTAAATCTAGAGTTGTTTTTCTTCTAGACTGGTTGCCGACCATAGCTTTGGAGCTCAGTTTACCTTGATAACCAAAGGAAAAGAAGACGGATTCATACATTTCCAAAAATATTTGTGCGAAAGTGTGTGCCATGGCCTTAGCTAGAATAGAACACAATACGCCAATCTCCTTCCTCAAGTCAATAACCGCTACATGCTCATCGATTTTGAGGTTAATAACCGTACTAAAACTCTAATCTATCAATAAATTAATAAACATTTTTTCTTGAAATCTGACTAAATTGGAGGAAATTTTCTTGACTTTGTTCCAAGATTTGGGCCAATAAGTGAAAAACACCTAATTTTAGACTGAAAATAGAATGATTAATTAATAATGTCAATATCTGATAATTTTTGAAAAATATTGTTTCGTAAAAATTTCATATTTCGATCAAATAACCGCAAAATATCTCGAACATACAGAACAAATTTTCAAAAGGCAGTAAAACGAAATTCTGTACCAGCTGACATTTTTTTCCCAAAACCTTTTAGCTACAGAGGCATCGTAAAACACCAAATACAATACGACAATTCTATCTCTATTCTCTTCTCTCTATTTTCTTTATTTTCTCATAACGCTCCATCTCTCTTTCATCGCACTCTTCCTTCGGTTTAATTTTCTAAGCCATTTTCCTCCTCCTCACATTTATTCACTTTTTCATTCTCATCATAAACTATTCGTAACCATACGAAATTAATTCATTGAATAAACTATATGAATTATTAATATTCATATATTATAAACGTTATCTATTTTCAAGTGTTAATTCTTAGTCTTTGTAAATAATCAGAGATACTGGAAATCTCTTAACATCTTGAATATCTTTGCTGTTTTTTTCAGGGATTCCTATTTTCTTATTTGGTGAGGTCTTTTAACGTGGCTTTGGTAGTTTTCCATTATTTCCCTTAATACATATACGATTCTTTTGAATTTCTAAAATAAATTTTTTTTTTTTCACTTCACCTTAAAATTTACTCGATAATCATTTGCTATGACGATTCGACAGATTCAGGTTTTTGTTAGTTATATTTATTGTAAAACGGATTTAGTGAAGAAATCGTTATATACAACTGATAAATACCGTTAGGTATACTTAACCCTTGAAAAGGCAGAAAATTTGGGATTCCTTGTCTCAGTATGACAACATCCACACATGAACATACAATAAATTCACTGGAGTAGAACGAGAACTATTTGGCATATAAATGTTTTGTCAATGATTCTTTATGAATTTCAATAAATATTCATCATATTCGGTTGTTTACGTGTTCTGCGTGTCTTTTATGCACTATTTGTGCGTCAAGTTTAAATTCTGGAAACTCGTGAATAAGTTTAACAAGATGTGCACTATTGACCATTTTATGTTTTGAATTTTATTTCATTTTTTAAAAATTTTTTTGCTTTAATTTGCTATTTTTTCGAAGTCTATTTTTCGAATCATCTACTTTCATTCTATTCTTCTGTTAAACCTGGGTTTCTTTTACAACTACGTCTCGCGTTGCGGATGAAAATTATTGTTTTTTTTTAACCTGTTCTTCTTATTCGCCAGTCCTCTTAGCTTGGTTTCACTTTCGCTCTTTGTTTCATTATCATATTCAGAACCAAATCTTATTTTATTTTTAGCAAACTTTACTGACTTTCTTTCATATATTTCGTAAACTCAAAGATGAGAATAATCGATAGTGATAGCAAGCTCTAGTTAATTGTTGGCTTTTTCCTTTTATTATTTTTCCTCCAACGACCAAAGCCGTTTTAATCATATGTTACAAAGACATCTCTCACATGTACGCATAGCCAAAGCATGAATGCTTACCAGTTTTGAAGTCATTGATTTATTTTTTTTGTATTGTCATCATTCAGTTATTTTATGTTATCACCGTATCTTTTGCTAGATCGTCCTAGTCTATTTGTTCTTTCTTTGATTTCATCATCATAATCATTATTATTCTCGCCTTTTCTCTCCCATACTTTGCATATACAGTGAACATCATTGAGGATCAAGTGACAGTAAATCTTTTCAACTATACATCACTCTTCATAATATTCCTGCCAAGGTTAACATTGCTAGAATTTGCTCTTTTCTTCTCTGGAGGTCTTATTTCCGCTGCTTCTAATATGATGGCTACAAATATCACGTACGCCGTATAAATAGACATAAGATTCCACAGTTCCCAGTACAAGTTCTGCAAAGTTCATTTTTTTTAAATGTTCTTTTAGGTTGACTATATTTTCTATGTGGCACATTATTTCGTTGATTTTTGTCCTTGCTTTTTTTTCCCTTCTAAAAACAGAATAAGTTACACGTTGATTTCAGAATAGCTGGCTTTTTCTTTCACCAATTGTTTATATTCAGCTATACCTTTGCTAGTATTTGATTCTATGACATTCACCTTTTTTACAATTTTTTCTCATTCCTTGTATCGTCATCATTTAGTCGCCATAGTTTTTGTAGTTTTGCTTTTCATAAAGTCTGCACTCACACAGTTATTAATCATTCAGTTTATCTTTGAAGGTTCTCATTTTAGCTAAGCCAATGATATCTCACCTTTAATGCTATTTATCTGCCTTTTCAATGTTTCGTGTATTTGTTTTTCCTTCTATATTTGAATTACATTTTCTTTTTCTGTGTTTTATCATTATAACAAGCGAATCATATTTTAGCTGTATGTATGTATGTATGTATGTATGTATGTATGTATGTATGTATGTATGTCTACTAATTGGAATATTAACCGTCTTACTGTTTTTGGTATTCTTTCTGGCTATTCTTTCTTCTTTTCTTAACTTTGTCTTTTTCAAAAATATCTATCTTAATCATATCAATGATAAATATCATTCTTATAATATGCATAAATAATTATAATCTCATGCAATCACTTAATATGACAAATACTATGATGTTATATTATTCGTGCTATCTTCAATATTTCGTTATTTATTCTTGTGTGCTCATGCGTGCTATTACATAAAACCCGGATGCAAGTCCAGAGTCAAGACAATTATATATCCATTATTAATATTACAACAATGGTCATGCACAAACTACTGGTTCTTCCACTACTACTAATTGGTACTTTTAATTTTTTTCATATTGTAAATGATCTATTTTCTATTTATTCTGTGAATTACTCCCCAAATGCTGTCTTTCTGTTAACAGGAATTCCTCAACATTTCTCTCCTAGTATTTTAGCACACATCTTTTTTTTCCGTAAAGTAAAATCAGCCTAGATGCAAAGTTTTGTTTTATACCCATGTCCTTATAACATAAATTATACCGATTCATACTTCATTTTTATCAGTCACATTGCAGTGGATTTTTATTACTATGAAAAATTAGAATATTCTTTCCTGTTTGCCTTTCTTTATTCTGCCTTCTTGTATTTTTGATAGGTTTCGCTTCTTTATCACCAGATTCTCCGTTCTTTGTAATTATATTTGCCCTTTTACGTTAAGATGTTTCTATTTTGTATGATTGCTTCTTTCTTCGTTTTCACTTTCTTTGTTCACTTCCTTATTTTCATGTCTCTTTGAAAATTGTTATTTTAATTTTTAAGTTTTCATTTCTTTTTTTCTTGGATTAATGTTTCTTTCGTTCATTATTTTAGGTTATGAGTCTTTTCTTCATTTTATTTCTTTCTACGCGACAATCACTTTACTTGCATTGTTTTTGTCAGACTCATTCTTTGTGAAATTTACATTGATTGAAATCGTCTAAGTTTCGAGCTATTCAGTTGTCTATAGTCCTTAAACTGCTGCGTCTTTCTACTTTCTCAAGCAAACATTTTTGAACATCGTCTGGCGTAAATCCAAATAATATTTCCTGCATTTTTCTTTTTGCTTTCTTTTTATAGTTTCATGTTTTCTTTCGTTACTTTCCCTCCTGTATTTTATCCTATTCTTTACAATATTCTAAAAGAGAGAGCATATTTTTTTCTTTCTTTTTTTGTTCATTTTTGCTCAGCTTTTCTTTCTTTCTTTCGTTCAAAATTACTACAAGCTAGATATCAACAGTGCGGTTCTTTAATTTTTAATGAAGACTATAGAATTTACCCATCTGCTGTTTTTTTGTTTATAATGATTGGGAAAATTTGAAAAGCAGGAGTCATGAATTAATTACCCAACCGCCAATATATCTGGGAACAGTATGGAAGTTGTTACTTCATTTTTTGTTTTAACACGGCAATAATATAATGGATTAATTTCCTTGGAATTATACAGCAGCAAGTTAGCACTTAGATTGAAAGTTGTTAATTTGTTATAATCTTGATCTGAGAAATATTGTATTTAAAAAAAATATATGTCAAATCCCAAGGTAACATTTTTATTATTAGATCAAAAGATTTGTTAAAGGTTTCATGCTGTTTGGGTACATCATTTTTTTTTAATTCGGTGGCAACTTTAATGATTCTTATTGAAAAATATGGATATTTTTATGGACATGATAAAAATATGAAAACAAAGATATGCAGTAAGTAAAAACTCAATAACTTTGTCGATGGATTTAATGCAGTAAATGCACCCACCGAAGTAAATAAGTTTGAATATTTTGTGTTCTGTATATTGAATTTATATTTCTTTCTTTAGAAAATATTACTTGTTTAATAAAAAAAAACTTTTTCTCTAGACTCAGGTTGACTATCTCATGAGTGAGAACTTTAAATCAGCTTCAGTTATTTTTTTTGTTGGTAGTCATTGCAATGAAGACAATAATTTCCATTCATGAAGTATTATATTTAATATTTTTTGTAGTATTATTTCTCTAGGTTAACGAAGAGTTCAGTTTATATATTGTCCTTTCTATAACCTTAAGTTGCTTTACTTAATCCTAAACAACTCTTGCCTTATTGTTTGTAATTTACATTTGGCGGTATTAAATAATCCTATCCAAGCTTATTCAATGTTAATAATTCATAGTTAATTCGTCAGTTAACAGGATTATTACATCATCGTGTAATTCGAATTGACAGTTATTCGTGAAAATTATGTACAATGTGAATTTAACTTCGATTTCAAAACAAAACTACAGTATAACTCAACATTATACTTTACTTTTTATTAAAAAAATAATTTTGTCTACTGCGCCGATGATAGAGAGCACACAGATACATAGACCCAAGCAACATATATGTATATTTTTACAGAAACTTATACACTTCAGTATTTGTCTATACTTCTGAGATGAGGTAGTATTTACATTATTCGAACTGCTGTTCTCATCTTTACTGCCATGTTTACAACCTTTCAGTCGTACACTCCGGCCTTTTTCAGGCGTTACGAATTTTGAACTGATTTATTGCGATTACTCGGGTATATCATTCTCATTCCATGTACGATGTCACTTCCGGGTGCCATGTAGTTATCTCCCTTTAATTCAACTCTTTAAGGTATTTGTTCACCACTGCTGTAGCCAGGTATGGAACTCACAACTCTTTGGGTCAAGACACTAGAACTAACCAACGCCTATATGCACTGGGTTATATGTTCATGTGTCCCAGTGGATATAGGCGTTGGTTATGGCCTTCGATTGAAGGTATTTCCAAGTATTTACATTTGACTTCATCTTTAAAACTTAAAAAGAAAATCTCGAGACTTTGTCATGATGCTTCCCTTCTACTGCTGATGTTCAGAGATGCAGACTGGTTGCCAACCAAGGCTATAGAATTCAGTCTGTCCTTCTACTCAATCCATAGCCGGAGGGAGAAGGAGTGGATTAATAACTTTCCCAAAATATTTGCGCGTAAGTGAATGCAACGAATTCAACTGGAATCTAAACACGGCTCTATCGATTTTTCATTTCGAGCCGATATCCATATTTGCCAGTAAATATCATTCACCAGTAGCTATTTTTGAAAACACCAACTGTTCTATGTTTTTCTTCCTGACTCCCGCTCTCAGATCCATGCAAAAAGACTCATTAAAGTTTAGTTTTGAAAACGTATTTATTGGCTTTAGTTTTGAAGTTCTATTGCTTGTTAAGGAGATGAATATACACAACTTTGACTTTACCAAGATTCATCTTGATGTCTTTTCAGCTACCATTTTTACTGCTCATGTGGCTTTCAAAATATATGAAATTTTCAACGTACCCCAGTGCTACTTTACCGTGACTAACAGGGTCAGTGATGCATATTATCTCAGTCTTTTTCTTGACCAGTTCATTTTGCATACTTGGAAAGCTGGTCAGATTTTTCTCACGTACAAGTCAATAATATAATTACTAGAAAACAGTGAAATGATCCAATAAATATATATTGATACTTTGTAATTGATCAGCAAATTACTGATGGCTAGTTCAATACTCGTATGGTCCTTCATACAGATAAGCATATGACAAAAGTGCTTTTGTCCGCAAGTATATAATCTAAAACTTAGGTGTAATTAGAATTTTCATTCGTAAATGTACTTGAATATTTAATCCAAGTAGCTAAAACAGATGACTGAGTTTATTCAAGAATATTTATCAAGAAAATATAATTTTCTTCGAATCAAAAAACAATGCCTTCCTCGCAATCAATCACTTTGGTGTTTTTTGCAAAATCTGTATTTTTCACAGACTTGAAATATCTGTTTCGGTCGTATGTAAAATATATATATAATAAACTACTGTTGCATTTTATTTAGTAACTTTTTGCTGTCAGATAAAAAACGATTATCTGTCTGTTAGAAGAGTGTCCAAATGTTCAGAATTGCTTGGAAAGTCACGTGAAATATTCACAAAACATTCGCAACTTACCTTTTTGTCTTCAAGTTACATGCATACAGGACAACTAAGAAAAAAACGACAGAAAGCAAAGGTAATTGTCTCTGAAAAAAGATATCCTTTCTAATCGAATGCCTCGTTTTCGAACGAAGCAAAAAGACACAAATAATAAGATGAAAGGAGAAAATTAAAAAATATTTCTCGGAAAGAAAAATAACGATACGTGATGGAAAGTAGTTTCTTAACAAATATCATTTTCCTTATTGACCATCGTATATGTCCGCCATTTTCTACGAATTTCCTCTCATTATCATTGAATATATATGTTTATATATATATATATATATATATATATATATATATATTCAATGATATATAACGCATTTTTCTCTCGATACACAACCCATATATATATATATATATATATATATATATATGAAACATCATGCTTATTTGGACTGATGAATGTAGACAGTGCGGGTGTTATGTGTCACTCTTACGCAAAAAAAAAAAAAGAAAAAAAAAGAAAAGATTTTGTGTAAAATGGCATATATCAGAACGTATATGAGTATTTATGTTTATCGGAAAGGATGCTGAAATGTACTCAGCCCAACAAAGAAAGCCTTCGCCCCAAAAATCTAATGCTTGGTTATTTTGTCAGATTTTAGAAGGTTTTCGAAAACATTCTTATATCCAAACAAGTAGGTGCTTATACAAGCATAGCTACATGCTCTTATATATGCATGCTTACATACTTACAGTGAACTGAGAATAAATTATGGTATAAAAAATAAAACAAACAAAAAAGGAAAACAAAAAACAAGCACAATAGAAAAAGAGGTATATCTTTTTAAATATTTATGTTCATCTTAGAAAAATGGTGTTCGTTCACTTTGGCTATTTCATCTAAAATGACGGTCTTTATTGAGTCGCTAGTTGATCTTCCTTTCGACGACGTCCCAGACGCAAGATTTTCAAATGTTTAAGTGTGTCCTGAACATAAAAATTCTCGACAAATCACTGCTGCGTCGACCACATGCAAAGGAGCAGTGTTCTACCGGAATATTTAAGACCAACCTCCCGGGCTATGACTTGACACCCTGTCTCACATATCGCTAGCATTGACCCTAAAGCCTTGCATGAATAAGTGGGTTGGCATGTCATGGTCTCTGTTTCTCAAGACCTCAAGTTCATCACCAATGACCGAAAATTTGCTGTGTTTCATTGTAGGTACCTACATGGGGTCCACACACAGTCCCTGTTGTTCTTGTTCACTAAGTGGTTAGTGCCACCGGCGCGGCATGACACTTAGAAAATCTTACAAAACAAAAACAATTTTTTTAGAAAATCTTACAAAACAAAAACAATTTTTTGCCTCTGTTAAATTTCATAAGAATAAATAAGTGGGTGGGGTGAACTGATTTGATTTTATAAAATTTCAAGGAATTGAATTGTATAAAGCTTAATGTCTATATTAGCTAAAAACAGAGAAATCTTTGGAGAATTTAAATCATCAGTTACTTTTTATAAAAAGACATTTAATTAGAAAAACTTTTATATGAATGATATACGTTGGACATTATTGTCTTAATAAAAATAATTCGATGAAAAATGAGTTTTTACAAGAATTGTTTTCATTCTTTTAAATATTTAATTATAATAATTTATAAAATTTTAAATATTTTAAAATTCTGTTTTACTTTGTAGAGGCTAGATGATATTGTTTTTAAGTAAAAACTATATGTATTAGATACAAATGTTTAGTGAAGTTCACTGACATACAGAAAATAAGAGCGATAACTATAGTAAATTTTAAACCTAAAATTCAATAAAACATTAGATTACAGAGAATATTTTCCTAAATTTTCAAGATTAATGAGTAGTTAAAAATTATGTAAAAAAGGCGCTCATGTTACATTACTCAAGTAATTTTTACAGATTTATACTCCATAGAAAAACGTTAGATAAACTTCCGTCTGTCAGTTAAATTGTCAACACTCTAAATAAACAGCTACTGTAGTGAGAAAAATGCATTTCTACGATATTTTAAACTTAAATGAAGAAATACTTGTTTTAAATTAGATTAATTAAATTTTAATCAGCTAACTGTCCTCAAATAAAGTTTCTTCAACATTATATTTTATTTCTTCAAAATTATATTTTATTTTTGAAAGAAGTTTTAATAAAGCCAATTATATTGTAATGACTGATGGATAAAAATGGCGTTAAAATCAGGGATGTTCAGTGATCTAAAAAGAAAAATTCCTTCCAGTCAATTTAAATTAATTCTGACATAACAAAAAATATTTTGCTTGTTGAAATTATTAAATGTAATCTAGTAGCATGAAATTAAAACTAGAATAAAAGCTTGAAGGAAGAATTTCATTTTTAAAATTTCATTTTACTCCTTAATCGCGTTTTTTGAAAATCTGTATGTGTGTAGTCGATGGATGGGAGGATAGGTACATTTTTGTGTGTAAATATAAGTATATATAGACGAAGAAAAACAAAAGATATCAGATATATCTATATAGACTGTTATGTTTATTAATTTTAAAAGAATTTTTGATAAAGAAAATCTATTTAATATTTGAAGTAAATTTCTTGTCAGGAGTTTTTCCCCTTTTTTCACTTGCCTGAAAATTAATTAATTAATTTTACAAGAAATTCAAGAGAAAAAAAAAGAATAAAAATACTTCTATTTTGCTCTTTATTGAGCTGCAGTGTACAAATATAGCAAAATTAATAAATTGTTGAATAAAACAATCATCAATCCTGCCCAAGTCTCTAATCTCATAACATCTTTTATCTATGATTCCTGCCTCTGACAAAGATGTCCTGAAGTCTTTACAGGATTTGATTACGCAGCATTAACTATAAAGAAAAACCAACACCTCATATACTGGCTTACAATAAAAAATAATTCTTGCTTTGAATAAATAATTTTTCATTAGAAATGAAGTGTTTTATAATTAACCTCAAACTCCAAAACGCTCTTCGATTATTTTGAATGATTGCCATAACACTGTCGTACGTCTGCTTTCAATATCTTCCACAGATTGTCAAAACTCCCGATATTTTAAAAAACATTTCTGTTATTCCAACAATGATGGATACTATTATAATACTGATCAAGTTTACAATATGTCACCATTATGTTGCACAAATTGAGGTTAATTATAAAATACTTCATTTCTAATGAAAAAACCACTGCATAAACTGGAGAGAAAACTTAGTAAATAAAAATAATACCGACTCGAAATGTAAACTTTGAAAATCAGACGAATCACTTAATCCAGGCAAGGATCACTGATTTAGGCGTCATGATAAAAAAGAAAAGAAAATCCTTCAGATGGTGAATATTTCAGTTCCAAAAGAAGACTAAAAGAAAGTGAAAAGAATGCCAAAGAACTGAAAAACATGAATTATGAAAGTAGCCGTTGTACAATAATTGGGACGTAACTGCTGGTCAGTCAAGTGCCATAAGTGATACATATTGGGCGATCGTGTTTCGAAAGTGATATATATAATTTTTCGGCGATAGACTGGTTGGCAACCAAAGCTAAAGGACTTAATTTATTCTGCTATTTAACCCATAGATGGAGGGAGAAGAGACAGATTAATACCTTTCGCAAGAGTATTTGCGCGTAGGTGAATACAATGAATTCAACTGGAATTCGAACTTGGCTCTCCGCTTTCTCATTTCAAGCCGATATCCACTACTCCACAACGTACATCGGCTGGTGCATACCCTAATTTCCGGAAGTGTGTTGTAAATATGAAAGATATTTTTATCTTTTATGCCCCCGTATGCCAATATTGTTTGACCTTGATAACCATAAAATCAGAATTGTAAAGTCATATGATTATTTAATTTAATACAGTACCTGCATTTTATAGGAGAAGGTATATATAAGCATGTGTGTAGTGGTGCAGTGAATATCGGAGGAGCCGAGTTCGAATTCCAGTTGAATTCCCTGCATTCATTTACGCGTAAATATAATTGGGAAAGGTATTAACCCGTCTCTTCCCTGGGTTAAAGAACGGGATAGATTGGGTTCTATACACTTGGCTGGCAACCAATCTACCGCAGAAAGTAATGGAAACCTACTGTGGGATAATCTTCTGTTCAGTCAGTCATATCTCTCTGAAGACATGATCGGCCAAGCGTGTATCAAGTATGTCACTTAACTGACTGATATATCAGAAATGTACACACACACACACACACACACACATACACACACACACACACGCACACACACCCACACACACCTACACCTGAAGTATAGTTTATAAATATGTACTTATTCACATTCGGACTCATGTGCTATCATTATTATAACATTTCGGGTATTATCCACTATGACTTTCGGGCTCAGTTAACCTTCAGGTAATTTCGAACTAGAATCTTAATTTAATCTTCGTAGGTAAATTTTTCTCTTTTTATTCTCCATTATTGCAAATATTTTGCCTTGTTCTATTTAGTTCCATCTAATTTGGCACCTCTATAACCCGCTCCAAGGATTGAACTCACAATTACTATAGCATCAAATTCAAAAACCAATACTTTAATTCAGTAGGCTATCCAGAGGATCTATCCAGACGATTCCACTAAATCCAAGTAAACACTGTTCTGTTTCAGAACAATTACTTATATTTTACTTCTAAGATAAACATCAACATCACTTTTTTCAGAATGTTTGTGGTTGAATTTTACAATAAATAAATAAAAAATTACTGCCTTAGATTATGCCACAAAATATATATGCCCAACTATGTTTACAAGCATAATTTTGTAATATTCGTAAAGATTAATGTTAGAAATTCCTCTGTAGTAATTTGTTTTAGGTTAATTGCTATTATTATCCCGAAAAAAAAAAGAAAAAAAGAAAAAATAGTTGATGATTTTATTATCGTAAGATGATTGCACTTTGCATGAACATTTACGACGATGAGCAATAATTACGTAATTTATCAAAATAAAACTGATAAACCTACATAAAATTCTTATTTGAAACGAGAAAAAGAATAAAGAACATGCATATTTACAATATGTGGATTAGAAATTTATCTCAAATATTTGAATAAATTTCAATAGGAACCATTATAAACAAGCAAATGTATACAAAATTATTTTATAAATCTTCGAAACAGATTAGAAAATACTGAAATGTTATGTAATATCGGTCTTCTTATATGGGAGTGAATGTTAAACAATTTCGTCACAGATGAAGAAGAAACTTGAAGCAAAAGAAATATGGTTTTACAGTAGGCTGGTGAGAATACCATGGACATGAACAACGACGAAGTTTTAGAGAAATTTGAAACAAAAAGGACACATGTATAACTTCAGGAAGAGACAGTTAAAATTTCTAGGACGCATAATGAGAAAAGAAGGCTTAGAAAATCTGATGCTCACAGGTCAGGTTGGCAGCAGGAGAGACAGAGGAAAACAATGCCTTACCAAGCGAGCTTGAATAAATTGATGGTGGAAAAATGCTTGGAAGCGATAACAAAAAAGAACATTTATTAAGAGCTACAGAGGACAGGAAATTGTGGTGGGACATGACCGCTAACGTACTGAAGTGACACGGCACACAGAAGAACTTAATTTACTTAACGGGTGAAATTTTGTCGTATAAATAATAACGTAAAGTAGCACTGGAAATATAGAGACAACAAAAGCCCATAACTGCCAACGTTTAAAAATTTGTGAGGATAAGAATAAAATTATATATAACGGCATGAAACAAGGTTAAACTTCATACAGGCATATAAGTGATGACAAATAAAAAATAAGAAACAAAAGAACGACCGACCAGTTTCAATCCCGTTTTGAATCAGGGTTCAATTGTGATTTTCTTTTAATTCTTCATTATTTTAAAATATTAAAACTGAAGATGAATTTGACCAGGGCACAAAAAAAAAAAAAAAAAAAAAAAATGGGAGGCGGCGGGGCAGGCAATAATGTGGAGCCCTAATAGACATGGTAATAATGCTGAGTCCTAACAGACGGTAATAATGTGGAGCCCTAATAGACATGGTAATAATGCTGAGTCCTAACATACATTCTCTCTCTAGATGGACTAAGTTTAATATATAGAGACTCCAACGCCTGTATACATTAAACTTAGGAGACATCTCTCTGCAAGCAGAGAGAATGTCTGTTAGTACGCCACATTATTACCATCTAGTGCCTGCCCCAACACCTCCCATTTTTTTTGTCCTTGTCAAATTTATTTTCACTTTTAATATTTTGAAATATTGAAGAATTAAAAAAACTCTCTGCTGAAAAACGGGATTGAAACTGGTCGGTCGTTCTTTTGTTTCTTATTTTTTTTATTTGTCATCACTTCTATGCCTGTAAGTATGAAGTTTACCTTGTATCGTGCCGTTATGTATTTTTGTATTTTAAATAATTTATTATATATAGTGGACACTACATAGTGGTGGACGCTCTCGTCGAGGACGAAAAATGAGGGAGAAAATAAAGAGGCCGTATATGTATCTCCATAGCGATGCAGGTGTTTTGTAAATATTTAGATGGATAAAACATGTGGTTGAACCATTTTACTCGAATGGTTGGAGATCAGTTGGCACATGTTTTCACGAGTGGACAGCAATGCCCGCCTGCTTTACAGCGGCGTGCAACAAACCACAGTGGCAGGTAAGGCTGTGATTGAGAAGCTGCCAACTTCCCATATATATATATAGATATATATATATATATATATATATATATATATATATATGAATTATTTTGAACATTATTTTTACCGATACTCGTATTTAAGTAGATATTCTGTTTTTAATTAAACAGTATTTTATATTTATATCGACCGGCCTGATTATTTCACGATAAATTTTTATTGCGAAAATGTGTGCTATCCAGCAGGATTCGAACCTGCGACGACCCCTATTCATATATATATATATATGAATGAGTATATCAGTTATCTTTTCCCCTACCTACAAAGTTTTCTGTTCGGCATTTTCTCAACTTACGAAAGATTTTTCTTTCTAGTTTTCATTTCAACATTTGAAAAATTTACTTGATCTTCACATTTCTTTCTTCCATTTAAGGAATGGGAATTTTGACAGTAAAAGATAAATAACAACCATAATAACAACTCTTGTTAAAAATACCGTGGCTTTAATGGCAAACAACCGATAGGAAATGAAAGAAAGTTTGCAATCTACCGGACGATGGAAACCTGCTTTTATTTCCTTTTACTTCATTTTGCTGAATGATAAACAGACCAAAATTTATGCATTAGAATATCTGAAAATATTTTGAAACAAATCCACTCGGAGTAGACGACGTTATTCAGATCAAGTTGAAGACAGTTCTTTCAGTTTTCTTTTTGCTTTTTAATACCGAATGAATACAAAAAAATAAGTAAGAACTCAGGAATTATAATAATGATAAAAATAATACGATACGATTGTTACTTTTTCTAATATTACTACTATCAAAGGACAGTGATAATGCTAATAATATTTGATGGAAGTGAAAGAAAAATAACATAGAAAACTTTTAGGTAGAAGTTTGACGTTCGTATCAAGTCCAAAACCTAAATTGAAAAAAAAAAAAATCAACAAAATATACACATATAAATATATATATGTGGGTGCAAGTAGGGGGAGGTATTCGTGTGTGTGAGTGCACATGTGTGTTTTAGAGTGAACGTATATATATATATATATATATATATATATATTAAGCATAGCTTAATCTAGAACATGATTGTGACATTGGCTTACTTCCTGAAAATGCAATTCACTGACCAAGGTGTTGCTTTAAAGCATGCAACCCCCCCCACACACACACAAAGCACGTGATGTGTGTGCGTACATATATATATTTACACGCTCATTTATATCTTATATTTATTACTACCTTACATATATATGTGATTTCTAAGGAATCAATCGATTCTTATCCGACGTTATTTCCTACTACTGTCAACGTTATTTTGTGGATACTCATGTTTGAGTAGACACCCTGTTTTATTTTTAAACACAGTGAATTATGTCTACCGATCTGAGATCTCTTTCCTTTAATAATAATTTAAAATTTAGAAACATCTTGAAGTAGGATGGAGTTAAATCTCGATTGCAATGGTGTATATGGCGATGCCCTCTTTTACAGACATAAAACATGAGCAGGCATGGAACTGGTATGAAACATGATATATTAAAATGGCTGGTCATTTTCGGACAGTCTATGGAATCCCCAGATTATTATCTCCTTCTTGCACTGTCAGTCAACGATTTCCTATGATTGAAGCCTGAACATGTGAACGTATTTTCAGGTGTTCTGTGCGTTGAAAGCCTTCCAGAACGCAGTTGTATTTACCGGGTTCTTGGTCAAGTTTGAAAAGTCGGTACCAAAGGTAAATCTGCGCGTAGTTCATTAAGTCCGCTCTGAAAAACTTTCTTGTTATGCGAGTTGTTTATGACGAAACTTAATATATATTCCTTGTGAATGCTACGGTCACACAATACACATGCTCACTCAAAGGCTTCTGGCACACACACACACAGACACACATATGCATATGTGTGTGCGTGTGTGTGTAACATTTAAGTAGACAGTGTAGGAGGAATGGGAGTTAAGAAAACAATCTAGTTGGAGACTAAATGACCCCATAGGAGAATATTTGTTCATACATGCACAGTAATTTCCCCTCTGCTATGGTCAAGTATATATGCATATAATTCAAGATATGTACAGTCATCTCACCAAATAAATAATTTTTCATAGAAAGTTAATTTATATCTGAATTTCTGTGATGATGAGTAATCATTATTTAGATTATTTGTCTTCATCTTTGTTGATGTTATCACACCGTTTTGGCCGTTGTGCCTCCCGGCCTTCCTTAGTTGTATATAGATCTATATAGAATTCCGGATTTTTCAATTTGCTGACATAGTGTCTGTTAATTCAGTTCCTGGGTCGAACAGTGTTTACTTGGATTTAGTAGAAACAGGCGAGCAATACCTGAACAGTACTAAATAAAACGAAGAACTAGACGATATCCGCACCCATATACTAGACATGGGTGAGAACAGTCTACTACGTAGATTAAATAAAGGGTTCAGGTCAGAATTTCTTGTAGATTATGATACACCTGAGGAAGGCCTGAGAACACAACGGCTGAAACATCTGCAAACAGACATACACAACGCACACAAGCGTACGGACACACACACACACTCAGACATATATATGCCCATATAAAACCATATGGATGAAAATGTTTAAATAAGAACAGCCAAGTAACGAAAGAAATGAGAATAAGAAAAGAAAACGAACAATAACGTAAATTAGATATACAATATGAACTTTACCAATTACATAGGCACACATACATAAATACATACATATATGTGTGCGCGCCTGTGTATGTATTTAAATATGAACGAACAGAAATACTTGATTATTTTAAAATGATATATAATTAGCTCTGTCACACACACACACACACACACACACACACACACACACACACACACACACACACACACACGTATGTGTATGTGTGTGTGTGTATGTAACAAGTAAATAGACAGTGTTGGGGGGATGGGAGTTAAGAAAACAATCTCGTTGGAAACTTATAAGTATTTATAGAATGAAATAAAGATGAGGTAAAAACGAAGTCAATTCTTAAAATAAAAGTGAAATTCAGCAATAAAATGAAAAAGGACATTTTGAGAAATTTGAATACGTACTTTTTAAAAATTAAAAACAACAAGGTAATAATTGAATTTTCAGTTAGGAATTTAATCTTTTCCTCTTTTGAAATGAAAAAAAAACCTCTTTTATGACAGATTATATTCGTCATAGATTGAAAAGGCAACGTGGCTTGTTCTTCATTTTCCAAGTTAAACCGAAAGAAATATCTGCTTTGTAAATGCGATTGTGTTTTGGGGCTGATACTTATGACTGCGAGAAAGACACACACACACACACACACACACACACACACACACACACACACGTGTGTGTGTGTGTGTGTGTGTGTGTTTGTGTCAGCACTTACATCCGTATTAAGCGATAATCGCAGTCTTCAACTAATCCACAATGAAAAGCAATGTTGAACTTGGTTATTTTTAAAAGAGTCACTAGCACATTGTGAACGCTAAATGTGAAAACGTACCCCCCCCCCCCCCCCACACACACAATTATTTTAATAAATAAGTCAATGTTTTCATAATAAAATTAACACAAGCCAACCAATATCACTTAAGTTTTATCTCATAATATCAATCTTTAATAAAAATATTGATAATAATTTAGGGAATTTCACGGAAATGAATTTGAAGATAAATTTTCATTTATAAATATATCAATGAGTTTACAGGCCATAAAAACATATTTGATTAACACATTATTCAATATATTCGAATAAAGAAATTAATTAAATATCAATTTATATGTTTATGTGTGTTTCTTGCCATTCAACTTTTGTTTCGATTTTAATATTACTTGCAATAGATTTGATTGCGCTTCCTATGCATTTTATTTGCTTTATTATTATTGCTGCGTTCCATTTTCATATACACATTTTTTTAATGATAGGCAGAAAGCATTTTATTCGATTATACCTATCTACTCATCGCAATACTATCAATTTATAACTTTTAGTAAATACAAAATTAGCTAACCTTTCTATTATTGTCTTTTAAGTACTAAGCAATTTGTAGAAAATAAATTGCACATTGTAAATATTTGATAAAATACTAGGTAAACTGAATTTGGATTATCGAGGTGGTCTCCAGTGGCCACATTGGTAGCGGCAAACTTCAGTTATAGTGAATGATTTCCCTAGTGGAAATATGAATACGGGTTCGTTTCCTGGCGGAAGGTATATTTTTCTTTAGTAGGACTTCTTGAGGTAGACCAGTTGTTGTTAAATTCCACTTTTTAAAGAAAATAAAAACAAGGTCAACAACTCAAATACGCGTAGCCAGTAGAATTACATTTGTAGTTATAAGAAATATATGTTGAAGTATTAAAGTTAGCATTCACCGAGGCGTCCTTCGTAGTTGAACGGCTTAAAAGCACGCCTAGCTATATGGTGGTTTCCTTTATATAAAGAGGATGCAGGTTCGAACTCCGCTGAAGAGCGCATTATTGATAGAATAAAATAGCCATGTAAACTATTCTGTTAAAAACAAAACAAAAAACGGAGCTGTTTAGTGAAACAGGTGTGTTCACTATAGATAACATTTATGTTGGTATACTATTGCTGATCAATCCACTATTTATTTTGTTCTTACCAATATTTTTATTTATTTTTGTTATTGTTCTGTGATCATTGATCAAATTTTTTCCAACGTTTTCATTTCAGTCACTTGATTATTTTATAATATATTTTTCTCTTTTGTGGTCATATCTTTCTTATAATCCATAGATGTCTTTATATAATTGAAATGAGATTAAAAAATGAATATCAGTAATTATAGTAGTAAACATAATATATATTTAGAATACGATGAACGACTTTCGAGTTGTTTAAAATCTCACACCACCATATATTTTATTGCAAAATTACTACCATAATGATATAAATAGATATTCTCGGAGTATATTTATTATATAGATATAAGTATACGACATCATTTACATTATTTGGACTATTGTCCTCATGTTTACGACGTTTCGGTCGTTTTACGCTCCGGCCTTCTTTAGGTAGTTGAAATTTCGAACATCTGTATCCACTGGGCCACGTGTTCTCAAGGACGTTGATTAGTTTCAGTGACTTGACCAAAAAAGTTGTGAGTTCAATACCAGGCTACAGCAGTGGTGAACAAATAACTTAGAAGAGTTAAGTTAAAGGGAGATTACTAGATGACTACCAGATGTAGGATCGCGCATGGAAGGAGAATGATGTATCCAAGTGATCGTAATAAAGGGTTCGGTTTGAAATTCCTAGCATCTGAAGAAGGCCGGAGCGTACAACGACCGAAATGTCGTAAACATGGCAATAAAAATAAGGACAATAGTCCGAATAATGTAAATAGTGTAAATAAAACCGCATTTCAGAAGTATAAGCATATCCTGAAAATGTTACCAACATCAGTCTTAATGCAAAACAATTGATTTGCATAATAAAAACTGATACAGTGCAATCCATACAGTTATATATTTACATAGTAATACAGTTCTGTATAAGCTTACAAAATAATTTTTTTGATAAATATCTTTCATCATTTGTACTAGTGCCTTCATTAAATGTAAACATTCACAAGGAGTTTAAATCCTGAGTACGACAGAAAAAACAAAAAACAACAACAAAAAAAAAAAACACTGATGGAGGAAATTCGTCAAAGAACGCAATAACACATTAAAAAGAACCTTCACAAACGTTTTGTAATGTTAAACAATTGTATCCATTTTTACTCTTCCATATATTTTTGCGACTATAATTCTTGCATATTTTTCAAATTGAAAAAAGCTGTATAATAAGAGCAATGAAAAAACCAGTCATAGACCATGTGAAAAAGAGGACCCATTTTGAAATGTCCATGAAGTATTTATTGTAATCAGTGCTAAATGCATATTATTTTATGTATGAACATGTATATTTTAATGTTGTATACTAAAATATCCCACTTACTCTCTTTATCTATATTCTTTGCCAAAAGTGGTTTCCCTTACATAAAAAAGAAGACATTTACCAGGATAAGAAAGTACCCTCAAAATCGTTTGTCCAAACCAAACTGGTACACCTGCTCCCACACTCTATCCGAGCATATATGTATTATATCCGCAGCAAATGATGTTTCGCTGTACCACAACAAATCAGTATGGTTAATACATCCGATTTCCTTCCAGCCAGTATTGAAACCCGATCAAATTAACATCAGTCGGCGATTCTACCTCTGGGCTACGGGCGTTTGGTGGAGGAAGGTAGACTTTAGCGTGTTATATACATAATGTAAACACAGGTTAGTAGCCAAGAGTGTTCACATTCATTACTGAATGAGTGATGTGTAAATAGCGGTGAGTAGCTACTGTTGTTAAAAATAAACCATTTCTCCAAAGTGCTCAATCGGCGGCCAAGGCATATACGCATACACATACTCATTTTTGGTCTATCATCCGCATAAATTTTGTGGAGTATCTTTAAAATTTAAGGATAAAATGCAAAATAATTCTTCTTCTTTATATGCCATGTATTTTCAGGACGTAGGCGATCAGGGACCCTCACCATCCATTGTCGTTCTTAACACTTTTCCTCTTGGTATCTCTCCCAGACCTCACTCCACCATCCATTGGCTCAAGCCCATAAAAAATATCTCGTGTTGCTTTCTTCTGAATATCTCTCCTTCTATAAGTCCCGTGAGTATTAGATTCACCAAACCTTCCCTCCTCATTACGAGTCTCAGAAACTTCAGCTGTCTCTTCCTGATGCTAAGTATAAGTTTCCTTTTCGTTTTCATCCTCTCTGAAACCTTTTTGTTGATCATATGTTCGGTCCATGGTATCCTCAGCATCCTTCTGTAGAACCACATTTCTGTTGCTTAGAGTTTCTCCTTCATCTTTGAGAAGATCGTCCTGTATTAACTGACATATACGAGAACAGATATCACATAACAGTTTAGTACTCTTTTCTTTGTTTCTAACGAAATCTTCCTGTCTCTCAATACTCGGCTTAGCTTTTGAAATACGTCCTTGGCAATGCCTATGCATCTTCGAATCTCGGTGTTGCGCTCAAAATAATTAATGAATTTTAATAAAACCATGGAAGTATTAAAGCATAAAAAGTATGTTTTAAAGACAAATCTCTAGACACATAATAAAAACTACTCAGTTCGAGCCATTATTTACAAAATCACTACTAAGCAAAATTTATTGTGAGAAATATTCCTCTCCTGCTTTGTTGTTCTTTTGACTGTACTTCCTGATCATTAACATTTTCGAATATATATATATATGGAACAAAATAATGGAAACACCTAGTATCATAATAGCATAATTTAAAAACATTGATTAAACTGTCAAAAGCTTGTCTATTTTTATATTTGTTGATTTAATATTAGTATTACTTAATTTTTTTTTACTAAAATTATTAATTTATTTATTTTGTTTTACAAATATTATTTAAACAGGTTTATTAAAATCAACAATTAAGACTAAGAATTTTAAGTGTTCAACTTCATCCTATGGTTCAGGAACTATTTCCGGAGAGATATGCCATCTTTCAAGATTATAATACACCTATTTATACTGCTAAAGTTGTTGCTGAATGGCACGAGGAACATTCTAGTAAAGTAGAACATCTTATGTGACCACACAATCCCCAGATCTCAGTATTATTGAACATTTATAGTTCATTTTAGAAAAACAAGTGAGGAGTTGATATCCTCCACCATCACCATTGAAAGAATTAGAGACTGTTTTATCTGAAGAATGGATAAAAATTCCTCTGGAAACAATTCAAACTTTGTACAAGTTGATCCCACGCAGAAATCAAACTGTAATTACTGTCAAAGGCACTTCTACCCCAAATTGAAATAAATTTGATTTAAATTTTAAGTTGCTTCCATTATTTTATCCCCCCTCTCTCTCTGTATATATATATATATATATATATATTATTATTATTATTATTAGACATTTTATAAACGAACCAACCGGTTTCGCTCCTGCTCTTAAGGCCTTATCGGAGATATAAGATTGGACTAAAATAAATCATGGAATGAATCATGGAGAAAAAAATATGAGAGGGAAAGAAGTACTAGAGGCTAATGACAGCATGTCCCAACAAACATAGATAGACGGTTTGCGGGAACTGATATACAGAGCCTGCAGTACTTTTAAGTGAAATACAGAGTGTTACCGGAACACAACCGTGAACCAATCCACACTGAACTCAGCAGCACACAACCTGTTATTGAAAAGGTGCTCACATGTAGAGGAAACATAGGTTTTTGGGACAGGTTCATTCGCAGCCAAGGTATGATTCCTTTTTTTATTTGGAACGTGTTGTTTAATCGCACTGAGTAGTTCCTCCTATGTAGTTGGCTCCGCAATCAAAATTATATTTACGAAAATCTTTTTTTGGTTATATTTTTCTTGCGACCCATGGAAATGTTCATATTTCTGATCTTGAAAAAACACGAATAATTCTACTATTATATATATTTATTTGCAATGCGAAGTACAACTCACGAGGTGCTTAGTATCATCACCACATATTATATTGTATATATTTCTAATAAGATATTTGACGAAACAAAATGCTCAGGATATATTTATCATAGAAATATAAGTATTCTAGCTTTTTTTTTTACGAACTTTCTTTCGATATTTGCTGTTTTTGAATTTTTCAAATCAAACTTTTTATTTATTCCACTGTTCATACCTCGTGCTAAATTAAAAGCTTATCAATGTATTAAGAAACGGGAAAAAGTCGTTACAAATAAAGAAAAGATTCCTGACCTGCTATGTAATATCAGCTCTCCTATATGGAAGTGAATGCTGGACATTCTTCTCGCAGATGAAGGAGAAACTTAAGACAAAATAAATGTGGTTCTACAAAAGGATGCTGAACTTGTGAGTAACGGGAAAGCTTTAGGGAAATTGGAAATAAGAATGACGCTAAGTCACCTTGTTTCCAACCAGAAAGAGAGACAACTTTTATTTCTAGGGTACATAAGAAAAGAAGGCTTGGAGAAATGGACATTTACAAGGCATATTGAAAGCAACAGAGACAAAACAAAACTGAATAACGAGCTGGTGCAATTAGTTGGCAGAACAGCTATAAGGAGAGACGGCAACATACAATAAAAATATTAAGAGCCACAAAGGACAAGACGATATTCAAGCTATGAACTTCACGCTCTGAATGCATACATCACACACAAAAAGAAAAAGATGCCACTTTGGCTTAACCCACAAACCGATGGATTGAACTCACTATCAGCAGATACATTTATCTAGTACTTATATCCGTATGGTTACTGGAGTCTTAGACATTGAACCATCCCTTTTTACCATGAATATGCTGTTCTTTTACAAAGAATATCAAAAGATTCATTAGGTAAGTAAGCTTCTTTCATTATTTTCTAGTATAAAATAAAGTCGAAATACACGTGTTTCACTGCTTACTGGTTGATCGCTATCTCATATTTGAATGTGTTATTCTTATCACTTCCTGAAAGCCATACTTACTCAGTTTCCTATCCAAATTGCTTTGTTTATGTTTCGGATGCGAAACTGACCAAATATAGTTTTCGAGAAATTCTGAACGAATGAATTAAGACTAATAGAAGCTCACTTCATTGTGAATCTCTTCGTAGTCGAACGGTCAAAGGACACCAGATCGGACGGCGGTTTCTCTTGCAAAAAGAAAGCATGTTCGGATCCTGTCGGAGGGTACGTTATCTTTAAGTTTTCTCGAACGCGCACGCCGGAAGACGAAAGAAACATTGTTTAAAGAAAAACAGAGCGCCTACTCAAATACTTTTATCAACAAAAATAGTGTTTGAAGTCGTATATATATATATATATATATATATATATATATATATATGTATATTTATGCCTATTACACTCTCCCTATATATATATATATATATATATATATATATATATGAAAAACTACTAAAAAGTTGTAAGTTTAAAAATGTATGTTGTTGACAGTATTTATTTATTTCTATTATTATATATATATATTTGATATTTCAGACCGGCCTCGGCCTTTCATCAGAAACAAATGATTCTAAAATTTAAACTAGAAGCGTTCGTTATGAGGAGCGTCTGTCGCGAGATGTTTACATCACGTGACGTAGAAACCAATAGAGCTTTTGGATATTTTGAAACGTAAACCTAAATGTAATAATACTTTTAAATGTTGTTTTAAAGAAAATAGTATAAATGGATCTAAAAAATGTTTAAATATTGAAATATTTATAAAGATTCAAAATACCTAAGTCCCTATTTAACCCTAGCCTATATGTATTTAATTTTAAAATCCAGTATTTGTCTTTCTTTCTGCGTGAGTATGTGGAACTAAAATCGGAATCTATCAGTAAACATTTGCAGTTTTTTAATGTGTGTCCTGGTTGATTGAAGTGTTCAGCTATGGGGGAATAAGGGTTGTTTTGGCGTATGTTTAGTTTATGATTATTAAAACGGAATGTAAAACTGTTTCCAGATTCACCAATATATCCACTATTTGGACATATATATATATATATATATATATATATATATATATATATATATTCATCATCCATATACAAGCCTGTTTCGCTGTATCACAGTTCATCAGAGTGGCTCGAGATCCATTTGCTTCTGGCCGGAATTGAAACTTGACCGATTTGGTGTCAGTCGGAGTCACTAACTTCTGAGCCATATATATGTTTATTAAATATTCAGATCTAATATTATGATTAAGTGTACTGGAAATATTTTTTGTAATTTTTCGCTTCTTTCACACGCAGGCACACATAGACACACGGAAATAATTGTGGTAGTCACTACTATGCGGTGGTAACGTCATAGTCAAAACTAGTTCTCAATGGATGCCCCACGATATTGGCCGTGTGGCAAAGCTGGCTTATCTATCTAAATACAGAGTTAAGTAGTTAGGAGGAGAATGAAAGATATTATCTGTATGCCAATCTAATCTTTATATATTCACCACTATCACTTATCGTCACCATCATTATGACTTGTGCATGTCACCGTATTCATTGTAAGCATTATTCTGTTCCCCACTAGATTCATCTTAAAACAACAGCAAAGGCGACGCTAAAGTCGTTCGTGGCGATACACTTGGTGTTCGTAGTATGATGACGGCGATATGATTTATGATGTCTTCCTAAGCCAATGCAAGTAGTTGGGGGTCCTTTCTCATTCGGACACGGATAATTGGAGGCATCTGGTCCAAGCCTTTAAATTCGCTCGATTGCCACAAAGCGCTGCTTTACGACTTGCCAAGCGATCCGCACCCATGTCGGTCGGGACGCAGGCTGTTGGCAGTTTTTAATGGAAAACTTACACATACTGCAAATTTATTTCAAGGGGACGAGCAGGTTTTATGGTCATTCATGGAAACACCTTATCGTGATTTGGGAGAGGTGTTAGGGTGGGTAGTATGACACTGGGAATCATGCGATCAAGATGAAAGGGTAAGAGGAAGAAAAGAGATAGACTTGTTCGGATAGGAAGAAGATAATAGTAAAAATGAGTAAGAAAAGACAAAGAATGTTTGTAAAGAAGTATAAGAAATAATAAAAGTAAGACATTTTGAAAAAGAAAGAAAAAGAAACAATATTGATTGTGCAAGAAAGTGAGAAGGGGAGAGACTGAAAAGAATAAATATGCATTATGGGTAAAAGGTAAAAGAAGGAAAAGAAGAGAAATAAGAAAAAGAAAGGATCATAGCTGAAGAGGTAGTGGAGTAAAATAAGAATATAGGGAAATAAGAAAAAGTAAAAAAGAAAATAAGCAGAAGAAAAAGAGCGAGGAAAAGAGAAAAATAAGCAAGCATTGAAAGTAGGATAATATAATTATAGATGCTAAGAGATGTGGTATTTGTGACAGAGAAGAAGAAAAAAAAGACAAAACAACAAGGGAAGAAAGTTGATTTGTCAGAGAGAACAAAGAAATAAAGACGATGTACCCTGAAGTGGAGAAGAAGTAGAACTGAAAAAGAAATGAAATAAAAAAATGAAGAATATTAATAAAGAAAAAACAAGTCGGGAAAGAAAGGAATATTTTTCTATTTTCGAAATTAGGGGCGAGTTAGAGAAATGGAATGAAAGAAACAAATGTTGCTTTAAAGAAAACACAATACCTTTATTAACATATTACATATATTCAGATATTTTTCAAGATGCCATGTCTCTTCAGGACGTAGGTGATCATGGTTCTTCACATATTCCTTTTCTTTATCATTGGTAAGTTGCCACAACTTCTTGGGGACGATAGTGAAGACGGATTTCATTGACTTCTTCACAGTTTTCATTTCAGAGTTTTTTTTCTCTCTCAGATTGGTTGACACCTTTGAAATCTATAAATCCAGATTAAGGCGGATTTATGCCTCTTTTAATAACATTTGCGTAAAAGTGAACTCAGCAACTTGGTCGGAATTTGAACTCGGCTCGCCGATTCTACTTGAATGAATAACACAGTACCCGCACATATTGAAATCTATGAAGGGAAAATTTGCATTCAGGGTTGAAGTTTATGTTCATAGGTTGATAACTAAAATAAGTCACGCAAACCGTTATTAGTGCAAGACAAATGTAAGCTTTGTAAATATCAGCCACAGGAAGATTGTTTTAAGTGTGCATAGCTGATATGTCTTAAAAATGTAACTAGTTGATCAAAAGATTGCTTACTACTATTTACTTACTGTTGTATTAAATAGGAAAATATGATTGCAAATGCAGATACTTTTTGTTTTAGTTTCAGTTTTTTTTTCATCTTTCACAATTTTTTTTTATCTCTTTGAGTTCATAACGCACAACATTAATCATAATGTGAGAAGGGTATTGAAATGTTTTCTACCCGACTAAAAAGACAATAATGTGAGAAGGGTATTGAAATGTTTTCTACCCGACTAAAAAGACAATAATGTGAGAAGGGTATTGAAATGTTTTCTACCCGACTAAAAAGACAATAATGTGAGAAGGGTATTGAAATGTTTTCTACCCGACTAAAAAGACAATAATGTGAGAAGGGTATTGAAATGTTTTCTACCCGACTAAAAAGACAATAATGTGAGAAGGGGTATTGAAATGTTTTCTACCCGACTAAAAAGACATTAATGTGAGAAGGGTATTGAAATGTTTTCTACCCGACTAAAAAGACAATAATGTGAGAAGGGGTATTGAAATGTTTTCTACCCGACTAAAAAGACAATAATGTGAGAAGGGTATTGAAATGTTTTCTACCCGACTAAAAAGACAATAATCTAGAGCCATGAAATATGCTATTTCACATATTCACTCCAATCTTTAAAAAAATGTTCTAAGTTTTCTCAAGTTTCCTTAACTCTTAAAAAACCCTGATGTTTGGACACTGAAATATATTTCTACTGCTGCTATCATCTCAGAAATTTTAAAAAGTTTATTCTCTCTCAAACTTCTTTTAAAGTTTGAAAATAGATGAAGAAATATCAGGTAATTAAGATGGTTGGTTTAGACAGGCAAACGCCGAATTCTTAAAACTTTCATCGTAATACCAGCCTAATAATCAGGTGCATTTTCATGAAAAAAAATGAAGAAATTTCCGTAGTTTTCTTTCAATTCTTCCTTGAAATTAATGTAGTGTTATATATTAACTTTTTGTTTCTCTTGAAGATAGAGTCTTATTAAAACACTTTCTGTATGCATAGAAACCATGGTTGTAACCTTTGATATTTGGGTGTTTAATTTTTTGGCCAAAGAAAAACCCGAGGGCGGCCCCTGCATGGGTTGTTTGTTTATCTCTGGATCAAATGGAGATCTTTTTCCAAATATTTATCACAAGATCGATGAAGAAGCTGCAAAATTAAATTGTAAATTCAACTTCAATATCGTCCTAGTGGGCACTCGGATATTTTAATCAAAAATGCTCCTGAATCATAAACCTAATATATTTCCTAGATATTTCTTGTGTCTTAGTAATTCTTACCGAGTCTGGTCGGTCACCGTATGTTGAGTCATGAGCATAATCAACATTTTCAGAAGTTGACACGTTTGAAGGACATCAAAACTGTGCTGCATCTTGGATTTCAAAATCCTTTACTCTTGAAGTTGGCCCGTCACGTTAGATTATGATGGCCACTTGTCATCCAATATTCGCGTTATGTATTCTTGGATTTCCTTTAGATTTTTCTTCCACAATAATAGAAACTTCCCGAGAGTCCAAAGTTCGGCATTTCAAAATGCCGCACTTTCGATTGGCATGCTTGAGTCAATCCTCTAAAGCAAATTTGAAAGCGCAAAGAACATGCAAATTGGCACTTTACAATACAAAAGAGGATCTCTTTTCAGCTACAATGACAAAGTAAGAGTTTTTTGAAGAAAGTAGGCCGAGAGTATTTCAGCACAGCTCATATTAATTTCCTAACCTATGTTGTTTGGTTACAAAATGGTTGATGTTCAGAAATACCCAATTTTAATTTATGTTTTTATATCGTGCTCTGTAGTTGGGTATTCTGTGAAGAACTAACACTTCACTTGAAATGGTTTGACAAAACTAGATTATTAATTAATGTGCAATGGCAGACGTACAAATATATACGTGTATACGTCTTTGCCCACGAGAAATAAAAAAGTAGCTGGCATTGTCTTGTCAGCCGACTGTCTTGCATATTAAATATTTGAACCACCATTTTTGCTGGACGAAATTTACACTTTTTTTATTTTGCTTTATGCTGCTTTAAATTATGCATATTTTCAAGTGACTTGCTTTTAATAGAATTTAGTTGACATTGAAGATGTTTTCATTTTTAGGGGGGCTTATAAGGTTATTAAATTACAATGATAATAGTAATCACCACTACCACAACAACATGAACGACAATTTTTAACAGCAACCATATTGAAAAGCGGAGATCAAGAAATGACGCACAAATTAAAAATAATAAAGACATGCCAAACACAGGCAGTAGCTTATTAGTTCCTTATTTTAATGTCTCGCTTTCTTTCACAAAAATTATCATCATTATGACGATCTCAATTTTTGAAACACGTCAACAACAGCAAATAATAATAAAAACAATAATTTGAACTTCATCAGAGAAGTGAATTGTAGAAAATAAGAGTGTTAGTCGTTCTGAGGCAGAATCGAAACAATCCAGGTGAAAGCTATGCTGAGAACAAGACGATAACCGAGAAAATATTGAGGAGACTTGCTGCCATTTTTATCTTAATTGATTGGAGATTCTAATCTGTATATATTTTTTCTTGGTGAATTTTACGTGCAAATACCCTTAGGAAAAGTATTAGTCCATCTATTCTACCTCCAGCTATGGGTTGAATAGCAAGACGGATTGAGTACTATAGCTTTGGTTGGCAACCAATCAGAAATGGCAACCTACTGCGGGAAAATTTTCTGCCCAGTCAGTTCAGGGATCGAAAGCCCAAAGCATGTATCATGTATGATATTTAACTTATTGAGAGTAAATATTCCGTTTAGTACCACATATTTTCTAATAACATGCTCAAGCAAGTGATTAGCAAATCTATGGTGCCATAACCAGTTGGACATGAACATCTAGGTATTAATAACTTATTGTGCCTCTATGAACATCAGCAGTAGTAGAGAAACATCATGACAAGATGTCGAGATTATTGTTTTAAGTTTGAATGATGAGTTAGTTAAGGTGATTTGGAAATACACTCAATCGAATACCATCTATGCAGACTGCAGTGCTTGACATGAATGTATTTCTATCTGGGTCCCGCCTTCAATGCTTTTTCTGCTTTTATCAAAACCTGTCACCACATCGCGCACATTTGTCTGTAATGCATGTGCCTGGTATACCTTTATCAAACTGGGTGTCAAGATGGGTATATTGGCCTTCGTAAATGTTTAACCCAGCGTCACTTTATTGTCGTGCTGCTCTCTCATTTAATAATAATTAGCAGTATAGCCCGGCGTTGCTCGGATGTAATGAAAGCTTTAAAACTAATCCATGGTCCTGGAGCGCAGACTCTTTGGACGTTGGCACGAAAGACTAAAAAGCAATAGTTGTTTCCAGCTAAAGCGAAACCGTAGACTGAAAGAAAAATGAATGGATGTAAGTCAAATTTTGATTTCCTGCTATCGATATCAAATAAGTTTTTTTCGTCGTAAACGGAATTTTGAAGGCTAAATAAGTCCTCTGAGTAAATGGTATCATGGCTGAGGCTAAGAACTACAATTAAACCTACATAGAGCCAAACCCGAAGCAAAAACTAAAATAAAAGGGCTGAAAAACTGATTTTGCTCAGACCCGGTAGCTTGCCTTATATATATATATATATATATATATATATATATATATATATATATATATATATATATATATATATATTATCGATTTTCTGCACTATTGTAAGAACTGCAACCTTGAAACTTCTGAATATCGTTTCTCATGTCTTTGCCTGTGAGTGTATTAAATTTGATTAAAATCGGACCACTCCTTCTATAACCCGTTTTTTTCGATTATTGATTTTCGATATTTATCTGGTGTACCTCGACACAAAACCTAGCTAAGAACACTCGCAGCAGATGCTTATAGTACAACTGTGTAAATTTTCAAGGAAATCGGTTCAGCCGTTTCGGAGTCTATAGGTAACGGATACACACACACACAGGCACACACAGACACACACACACACACAGACACACACACAAAGTTCCATTTATAACTAAGTTTAGATAATAATAATAATAATAATAATAATAATAATAATGACGTGTTTTTCTAAAGCTCTTCAAAACGGACTTTTTTGTTTTTTGTGTTTTTTGCTTTGTTTTGTTTTTTGTGTATCTATGTGTTTTTGTTTTTTTGTTTTTTCTATTGAAATTTTGTTTTACTATTTTAACGTAAGCATGAATTTTTCTTTGTATATTATTTATCTGTTTCTTCTTTAAATGATTGTAATAGATTCATAAACTAGTTTTCTTATTATTCATATTTCTCTTAGTTGTCGATATTTCGAAGTATTTTTAAAAACTATGATAATTTTTCTTAAAAACAAAAAATAAAACAAAACAACAGAAAAATACGATGAAAAACTGTTTGATACAATTTCTTTGATATACTTTCTTAGAAAGAATACGTATTTATTTATTTATTTTATTTTATTTATTTATTTTGTGATAACCCTATTTTCGACGATTTTAATGAAAACATAACTGAATATACAATAGGCGAAGAAATTATTATTTTTAAATTTCATAGCAGTAATAAGCTTAAACGTATGTCAACTTTTTTATGCCATTAATTTTTATTAACAGTTATTTTTGTTACAAGAACTAGTGATGGTACCAGTTTTTTTTTAACAAAATACTCTAGTGTACAGTAGTGATGTTTTGTTTCGTTGAGCGGCTGTTACGTCCAAGATTTTATTTTAACTAGCGTCTTTCTCTTTGAATTCCAATCGCGTCTCTGTCAACTGTCGCTTGGCAACACATTTATGAGAAGGAAAACTCCTAACAACAACCCGCAACTCAAGGTGTTAATCGTGCCGAGGAGTGAATGGCTACTGCGTTACGAGGTCTCAATCCCCTACAGGCTTCGAAACCCTGTTTGTAAAAAGACCGTTACCCGACGTGTCGGGCAACTTTGGGTGGACTCGTGGGAGAAATATGGGAATTACAAATAGAAATAAAAACTCCAGTATGGCTCTTTCAGTGGATAAACAGGGAGCCCGTCCTTCAGGAGGGAACCTACCTGAGGTCAAAAAATCTGCCATAGTAACAAACGCCTACACAAAGTATGAATCTTCAAGTCCCCACAACCAGGATAATCTTAATGATGGCCCTGAAAATTCTAAAGCTAGATCTATAACCGTATATTTAAAGAAAGAAAAAATAAACTGGTCTCGTGAGGAGCACAAAGTCGTTATAACTGCATTTCATGAAGCGTTACTCAAACCTCAAAAAAACATCACTTGCCAAACATATGACATCTGGCGAGAAAAGGCTGGACAAATAAATAGAAAATATATTGACGAAAATAAATTAGCCAATGTACATCATGCGAGATAACCGATTAAAAGAGGCTGAAATTAATGAGATAAAAATAATTGCAACCAGAATAGACGAATCAACAAAATATGAAAGTGAACCGGAATCAAAAATAAAAAGTAGTAACATCACACAAGCCACAGGTCATAATGTAGAAATCGTGATACACACAAATCACTGTGAAGATAATGCTGTGAGTTTAGAAGTTCTGGAAAGGTATGATCTGAGTCAGTTACAATAAAACGAGTTCAAAACACATTGAACAGAATTATTTTACGGAAAACAAGAACAGTATACAAGAAACCAAGGAAAAAAAATCAAGAACCATATAAGTCAGACACAAAATATTGCAATGGAGGAACGAGAACAACTCCTAACATTACAACCAACAAAACATAACCTCGAAACTATTAAGCTCTACAATGCAGCACTCAGATTAATTTTAGATGAAGAAGGCACTCATATAAATCTCAATGAAACATTATATGCATCAGCAATAGTAGCAACAAAAAAAATTAAACATCAAATTAAAAACAAGGCAGTCTCGCAGACATGAAGATCCACCATGGAAAAGAAAAATAGAAAAAGAAATCGAACAATTTAGAAGTGAATTATTAATACTCGATGAACTGACAAGAGGAATAAATGTAAAAACTAGACAAGGCAGAAGAGTTGAAAGAAAATACAATATTAGAAATGAAAATGAAGTTCTATTAACTAAGGAAAAAGCAAACAATACAACTGAAGGCTCAAAAAATAAGACGCGCTGAGAAAAGATCAAGATTCTGCAGCCAAAACAAGATTTTTCAAACCGATGCAAAGAAATTTTATAGGGAAATAGGTAAAAAAAAGTATTGAAGTGACAGTTCCCCCCGCAAAAAAAAACAAAAAAAATATGGAAGAAGTTATACAGTTCTGGGAAGAAGTATGGCTTTCCCTAAAGAACATAACAAAGAAGCAGACTGGATTGCGCAAGAGATAGAACGAATGAAAAATAAACCAGAACAGACATGGGCTGGAATTACAGAAGAGGATGTTAAATGTGCACTAAAAAAGCACACAATTAAAAATTTCCAGAAATAGATAAAGTTCTTAATTTTTGGATATATTATTTAAATACAGCACATAAAAACTAGTGCAAGAACTTCAAGAACTGGTTAACGACACCACTGAAATACCTGAATTGATGACTAAAAGAATTACATTTCTTCTACTCAAGAATAGTGACACAAATAACCCAAAAAACTACAGACCAATTACATGCCTTCCGACAACATACAAACTATTAACATTTATTTTAACCAGACATATTTCTTCTTGATAAGAAATGACATACTACCGCTTGAACAAAAAGGGGGCAAACGTTGCTGTTACGGATGTAAAGACTAATTACTTATTAATAGGATGATCTTGGAAAACTGCTTCAATGCAAAGTAAAATCTTAGTACTGCCTGGATAAATTATCGTAAGGCATTCGACAGTGTACCACATTCCTGGATCTTAAAGACTTTAAATATGTACAAGGTATCACCCCTCATCATCAATTTCATCAAACAATGCATGTCGATATGGAAAACAACCCTTTACCTCAATCATATAAATGGAACCTATAAGTCTGGTGAAATAAACATCAAAATAGATATCTTTCAAGGTGACTCTTTGTCTCCCTTACTATTTTGCATATCATTAATAGCATTAACCAGTCAAATTAACAAGACAGAATGTGGTTATAAAATAGCTCAAAAGAAAATAAGACATCTATTTTACATGGAAGATTTAAAGTTGTATGCTAAGAATGATAATGAGCTGGAAGGTCTCCTGCAAACTGTAAAATGCTTCAGTGAAGACATTGGAATGAAATTCAATTTGAATAAATGTGCTAAAGTTACAGTTTTACTAGGATCTCTACAACAAACATCCTCAGTTAGCTTAGACCCTGTTGCAACAATAAAAGATTTAGAGCCAGAAGAAGCTTATAGATACCTAGGTGTAAATGAGAGTGAAAAAATTCACCATAAAAAATGAAAGAAATAGTGCGTAAAGAGTACTATAGAAGGCTACAAAAACTGAATTAAATTCTCAGAACAGAATTATGGCCATTAATAGCCTCTCCATCCCAGTAGTCGAATATAGTTTCAACATCTTGAAGTGGACTCTAAACGACATCAAACGAATGGATTCTAAGACAAGAAAGCTTCTTTCCAAGTATAAGATGCATCACCCAAAGGCTGATGTAGACCTACTATACATACCCCGTAAAGAAGGTGGAAGAGGTCTTATTCATCTAGAATTGTCATACAACTATTGGCTTAGTAACACACATAGAAACAACAAAAGACTGGATGATACAATTAGTCAAACAACACAAAAACAGAAAGAAAAAATATTCAATAATAAAAGAAGGCAGTAAATACAAACAAGATTTACATTTCGTAGATTCTGTAGAAAAGCAAAACAGAAGCTAAGAACCAACTATTGCGGCAAAAAAATATGAAAAAGAAAGTCAAGGATAAAGCTCTTGAACAGATGAAACTACGCTGGGAAGACAAACCTCTGCATGGCCAATATCCAGAATGTGCTAATAAACCCAATGTTGATAAAGTTAATACTCATCGATAGTTACGTGCATCTGGATTAAAGTCTGAGACTGAAGGCTTTTATTCTTGCAGCGCAAGACCAAAGTCTTTTCATTGGGAACTTTCAGGCAAGTATTATCCATAATAATGTGGTTCTGTGATAAATACCAAGAAACAATAGACCATCTAATCTCAGGATGTTCTGAACTTGCCCCATATGAATATAAAAATCATCACGTTAGAGTGGAGCAATGTTTACATTGGACAATGTGCAAACACTATGGAAAATATGTAAACAAACACTGGTATGAACATCACCCAGCATCGGTTCTAGAAATAGAAGATGTCACCATTCTATGGGAGTACACCATCTGCACTGACAAAAAATTGAAGCAAATAGGCCGGACATTATTGTTAAAAACCAGAAAGAAAACCATTAATATGGCTTGTCTAGCAGATTGTAACATAGCAACAAAGGAATTCGAAAAACTGTCAAAATATAAAGACCTGGAAATTGAAATAGAAAAAATGTGGAAATTGAAAACAAGAGTTGTGCCATTGATAGTAGGTGCACTTGGAATGATAAAAAATGGAACAAAACAACACATTGAAAGAATCCCTGGAAACCCCAGCTTAAGAGATATACAAAAAATTATCTTGTTAAGTACAGCCGACACACTAGTCTATGCAACGTTAGGGATGTTAGGGGAGATAGAAAAAACATGAAATGGAGCCGTAACAACACACCACAACCTGCCTTAAGTCTTCCCGCAGACTTGGTAAGTAGTGCGACCCATAGCTGGTGGGAAGAGACGTATTAATACCTTTCCCAAGGGTATTTGCTTAAATTCATGTGGTTGGCGTACCAAGGAAGAGGGCTTATTAGAACAACTTTTTTTTGTTTTCAATCATATCACTCCGAGGAAGGCGGTAATGCCACTGATGTGCAGGGGGCTACGTAAGAGTGAAAAGATTGGAAAAGAGAAAGCCGGAAACCACATCCTAAACAGGGAACAAGGGATGGGCCTCTACACCTGTTCAATAGACATGGGTGGAGTGTGAACCGGGCGATAGTTTAACTACCATGAAAACATCTATAAAAAGTTTTATTCGTTTAATATAACCACATCATTATCCTTAATGTTTAACTGTTTTATCTCAATAATATTCCTTTTATGAGTAGCTGATCTTCTCCGATTAAAAGAAGCTCCAGAAAAAAAACCCTAAATTTGGGAATAGCTAAATACATGTTAAAAGTTCCGTATTCGATCTATTTTTGCATTGAATAATTATATAAAATTTCACAATCAAAGTAAGTATAAGAAAACATGTGTAAGGAAAGTAATATATTATCCATATTGTTGCTCTTACTATGTGTTAAAGTGTATTAAGTTGTAATCACAAGTCACTTACTATATCTAAAAATATGGAGCTGATATTTAACCCAGCGCCCATACTGTGATGAAAGAACGAGTGTACAGTGAGTGACTAACAGTGATTTACTTATCGTACATCACACTGTACCACGGCCATAGGTAAAGAGCATTCAAGTAGGATCAATGGTAATTGATCTAGAAATACTTGTTTGTTAACGTGCCCAAGTTGGCTACTAATATGACGTTGATTATCCCTGGTGTTCATGAAGACATTTTATATTCACCTTCTTCGAATATGTAAACACTCACATGCAAATATTGTATGTCCCTACAGTTATATTGCTTTGTATCTTCTGTAGTTATTCTACGGCGAAGTCCAGGAGGGGAAAAAAAAAACAAAAAACAAAACAAAAGACAGATTGGCTAAATAACTATCAACAAGAGATACAGAAAATGCAGTTGTACACTGCAAAGCATATCCAAGTGCTGGCTGTGGAAGCGACCACATTTCAGTGATATGTAATCTAAGGGTGAAACTAAGGAAACAGAAGAGGACGAAGGCAGCGCTCAAATTGCAAAATATCAAATCCTTGAATTATCCGAATCTGAAGGAGAAATATATGGACAGTGTGAAAATCAGATACAAGGAACAAATGGAAAATGGTAAACCGAAATGGGATACTTTAAGAAAATCTTAGTAACATCAGCAATCGAGATAATCCCAGAGGAAATAAAACAAAAAATGAATCGATGACGATATTCTCGACATGATGAAAAGAAGAAAGAACCATTATAAGACATCGAACAGAATATAAAAAACTACAAAAAGAAATATGGAAAAAATACAGCCAGGCTAAAAAAGAAAAATTCAAGGAAAAATTTTCAAAAATAGAAAGAATGAGTATCGCAAATTAATCAAATATACATAAAAATAAGAGAACTAACAGGGTGAAAGACATACTCCTCAACAGGATGCATAAAATTTAAGGACGAGATAGTGATATTAGCGAAAGAAAAATATTTCAGAGATGGAACGCGTATATTGAAGAACTCTTTCAAGACAAAAGAGAACAACCGGCAATACACAGAAATACCGACGGTAGGAAATATTATGTTCTGAAGTGGAATCTGCACAGGTCAAATTGAACAAAACCAAGCGGTAAAACCAGACAGAATTGTAATAGAAATGCTGGCAACCTTAGATGATTTTAGCATAGACAAGATTACAGAAATAATAAATGAAATCTACAACGGTGGTGATATACTGGAACACCGAAGTATAGCTATTTTCATAACACTGCCTAAAAAGCCAGGTGCAAACGAATGCGAAATTTATCGAACAATCAGGCTAATGAGCCACATAATAAAAATTTTCATCCGAATTCTGGTGAATAGAACGCGCAGCAGAATCAAACCGGATATAGAACATGAACAGGGCGCGTTTGTCAATGACCCTGGAACAAGGAACGCCATATTTATACTCAGAATGTTATCAAAAATATCAATACAAATGCAGAAGTTCGTGTACCTGTGTTTTATAGATTATGCAAAATCGTTTAATAAAGTACGACACAAAGATCTATTACAACTGTTCAGCAAGTTTGATATATTCAGAAAGGATATTAGAATAATCAAAAACATTTATTGTCAGTAAGCAGCCCGCATACAGAGAGAAAAGTATTTCAGCGGTTGTCGAAAAATAAAAAGGGTGCAAGACAAGGTTGTATCTTCTTACCGGACTTATTCAGTCTAAACAGTGAGACAATTATGAAAGATGTAGCAGTCCTTCCAGGGTTCATTATTTGTGGCCAAAATCTTAACAGCATAAAATATGCAGAATACACAGTGTCGGTAGCAGACACAGAAAGAAAACTACAAAAACTCCTACAGAAGGTAGCAAAAGAAGCGAAAAGAAAGGACTAAGCAAAAACTGCAAGAAGACAGAATGCATGGTTGTTAGGGATGTGCGGATTGCAAATCGGAGATACCAAAATCAAACAAGTGCGGGAAGCGTTTTTAACAGAGGGCGGAAAGTATGACACTGAAGTACGAAGGCTTATATACGCATTCCATAAGCTAAGCAGAATGCTAAGAAATAGAAAATCGTCTCTCGAAACAAGGAAAACAGCACAAAATATTTACGGGATATATTTCCTCCAGTTTAACAGTGAGTGCTGGAGAATCTTCTCAGAGATGAAAAAGGGACTTGAAGCGACAGAAATGTAGTTCTACAGAAGGATGCTGAGGATACCATGGATTGAACATATGAGGAATGACGAAGTTTTAGAGAAATTGGAAACATACTTAACACCAGAAAGAGACAGATAAGGTGTCTAGGGCACCTAGTAATGAGGGAGGGTTTGAAAATCTGATACTCACAGGAGAGATTGAGTGCAAGAGGGACAGAGAGAATACAGTGCATGGCATAATTTTAATAAATAAATGGCGGAACAGGGTTAAGGAGAAATAACAGAAAGACAAAAGAGCTACAAGGGACAGGAAGGTGTGGAGAGCCATGATTATCTACGGCCGTTCACTGACACGGCACATAAAGAAGAAGATGCATCTGGAATTAAACATTAATCATTCAATAGGTGACATAAGAATTTGTGCGTTAGTGTGCTTTGTAGAATTATGGAAAGCGTCCACGTCCTTGTTGGTTACTAAGTCGACATAGACTAAAAAACGTACTGTTAAGGGAGGGCATCTTCGTCAACCGTTGAGAGAGTTCAATAAACATTTTAATTTCACTTTTTGCAGAAATAATACTGTTTTTATGCTTTTCAAGTTACCGTAATTATTATATAACTATCAACTGCAATTTATCGCAAATACATTTTCTACCATTTTATCCCATTGTCTGTTATTATTATTATTATCAACACTGGAATTTATTATCATCCATCTTTATAATCGGTATTTTTATACACATATTTCGATTCAATCTTAAATTGTAGAAATTTATGACGCTTTTTAATTCTTTGATTTATTTTTCTCTCCCTCATTCTCTCAACTTTGAAATTCGTTTTCATTTTCTTTCTTCTTATTTATCCGCTATCTTGACTTGGTTATTTCTAATAATTTTACCAACGTGTATTTTTCTTGTATTCCATTAACTGTTCATGATTTTTAAAGATCTTTTTATCGTTATCATTATAGATTCACCAATTCATCATCTTTGGTATTGACGGTTCTTGGATGATTGATAACAGTGGTTATACCAGTGACATGATAAATAAGAGAGCGAGAGTCGAGCGAGCAAGCGAGAGAAAAAGAGAGAGAGAGAGAGAGTGTGTGTGTGTGTGTGTGTGTGTGTGTACGTGTGTGTGAGAGAGAAAGAAAGAAAGAAAGAAAGAGAGAGAGAGAGAGAGAGAGAGAGAGAGAGAGAAAGAAAGAGCAAAGGCGGCAACCAGATATGGTCTTCATGCTGATGATGACATCGATTTTTTCAGCAGCAGATGGAGACGTGGCCTTCATAATAATCATAAGTGTAACGTTAATTTCATAACAATGATAATGATACGGATATCAATTGATAACAAAAAAGAACAAAATATGTAGGGATGTCGATGGTGTCCAGGGAAACGTTTTGTAATAATAATGGAAACTGAGGCAAAGGGCTGGGTGTAAGGTGTTGGTGTTAAGCAATTTCAGTGATTTAGCTTGAAGTCAATTGAAATGATGAAAACGATGGGAAATGACTAAAAATGGAACAGAGGCAAGAAGTAAAATGAAATAATTAAATAAATAAGAAATAGAACAAAAACATTAAAAAACAGAAAGAAAAATAAATAAAAATGACTATAAAAAGAAAAAAAATAGTTAAAATCTACTAATAAAGAGAAAGAAATGAAGAGTAAAAATGGAAAAAAAATAATTATGCTTCATTTATTTACAAAGAGGACCGAAGAAGAACATGAAAGCGAAAGAAAAATTAAAAGGGATACTAAAGAAAAAAAAAAGAAGATAAAAAAAGAAAGAATGAAGAAGAACTATAACTATTAAAGAAGAAGAAACAAAATCACAGACAAAAGAAGAAATTAATAGATAATCAAGAATAAAAAACACACGAAGGGAACGAAAATAGATAAAAATAGAAAGAAAGAAAAGTCAAAGAAAATATAGGAAGGAAGGAAGAAAAGAAGGAAGGAATGAAGGAAGGAAGGAACAGAGTGAAACTTCCTAACCATATTGAATGTAACAAAATACAAGAAAGAAAAAAGTAAAAAAGCGTCAGTCAGAGACGTCTGTAATGAACAAAATGGAAATATATTGCCGTCCGAAAACGAAATCCATTAATTTATAATATTTTAAACCTGTCTATTATTGTTAATCTAATTCCATGATTTACTTCAACCTGGGTCTGTCATATTTAAAGTAAGTCGAATTTTTTTCACTGTCGTTCATTTCTTGTAATGATTCATTGGGAGATCATACATTAGTCATGCAATGAAGTCGCGGGCTTAATGGGCCTCCTAAACACTCGTTACGTCAAGGAGAACAAAATTCAAACATTCAACTGAAAAGTTTAGCTCAGAAGCTCTGTAAAAGTCTCAAAGCTTCACAGTTAAAACATTTGCTACGAGATTCATGCTGATAGATAAAATGTTTCCTCTCTTGAAAAAATTGTACCTTTTTTAGTACTTCTAATAATGTTCATTCACTACTGTAATATCTTCCTAAATTTACTTGCGTTTTCAGTTATTTTCCGAAGACGCGTTTATATTTAGTTTCTTCCAAAACATTAAAACTTATACTTCATGTCAGAATTTCTGAGATGAGATGTTACTACTATTTACATTAGTTAATAATGTCCTTGTTTTTGTGGCTAAGTTAAAAATGTTTCGATCGTTGTAGACATCGGCCTTCTTCCGATTCTCTGTCGAGGTAATTTAGAACTGAATACTTAATTTTATCTACAGGTTTTGATTGTTCTCAATTTGCTGACCATATCTAAGAACAGATGCCTCTGAGGCAACAATATTCAACAGGAGTCTCAACTTCACCGCAAGCATTAAGCGAGTTTTATATTTTGATATAATAGTTCCAGTTGAGAAGACAACTTTGACGATCCCTGAGGCACAGGCGGATGAATTAAGACAAAAACTGAGACAAGTACTAGAGTGCCACTCGCTGAGCAAATTCCTGGTAGTTATAGTCAGGTTACTAACAGGAATGTAATCGTCATATATTAAAGGCGCAAGTCACTTCGTGAAAACAAGTCAGTGCTTCCGTCCATATCAACTGAATGTAGTGAGCATTCTCACCAGTATTCTTACAGATGGAGATCTCTCTGTAGAAACAGACAAGAATCGAAGCTTTCTTTTGAGTAACGTAGTACCATCCAGGAAGTTAACCTGATACATGTTTACATTCTATTTGCAGACAGCATTCTTCTAACTAGGGTTTGACATACCAAGAGGGGGAATAATTGGCTATGGGTTTGCTGTTATCACCAGTAATATACATGGGATATTTAAAAAAATATCTCTAGAAACTGCTCTATAAAGACAACAGTATGAATGAGATATATCTCTGTCATATTGTAGATAACAATGTCTTACACTAGCCTCATCAAGAGAATGCACAAATAGTACTGGACTACGTAAACTCGGTAGTACCTTCGATACAGTTCACAATGGAAAAGGAAACTAAAAATCAACTGAACTTTTTAGACATCCGTATATAACAAGCTTACCTTTCATTCTTATCATCTATAAAGCGTAAAGAATGGGATCCTATGATACTTACAACGTTGTGCAAAAAGACTTAAATGTTAACACAGACTCATACCAACATAAGATTATCAGATGTAACCTTCTGAGTAACTAGAAAGCATAACATTAGCTTCAGAAGGGCTGAGGAAAAAAATCGGACAACAACCACTAAAATATAAAAAAAGATTCAAAACATCTGATATTTTATAATATGAGAACAAAATTTAGATGCAGCTCAACCTTATTGAGCAATCTCTGCAGTCAAGTCTAAGTAATTAGGAGTCATAAAATGAAATCAGGTATGGCTCATCTCGTATGGAGGGAAACAGGGTGTTCACTAACCCCTTTGAAATGAACACTTACAGTCTCCTCAGTAGACCTAGCATTGATATAAATAGCACATAGGAGACATTAATTAAGAAAGAAAATCATGCCAGAAATATCAGAACTAATAACACCAACAACTAATAAAAAAACAAAGACAAAATACAAAACAAAGCAAAAAAGCAAAAAACTAAATAAAAACAAAAAACAAAACAAAAATAAAACAAACTGCATTGGCAAAAAAGAAGGCGATAAAAAAGAAAGAGAAACAGCTGTGGATGGAGCCAAGTAAGGTTAAAGCAGTAGCCGAATAAACAAGAAGAACATGTTGTTTTAGGTTGTAAGTTGGACGTTTAGGTTTCTCCCACAGGACAATGTCATAGGGAATTAAAGCATTTGTTAATGAATATTGTGACATAATAACCGTGCGCTGCCCCCTAGGGCCAGGTAGTACGGATATACTCCGGATGAGCAATAACCGAACGTTTAACAAAGATGCGATATCTAGAAATTAACGATATTGTTATTATTAATTAAGCTAGAACAGTTAATCTCTTCTTACTTTTATCACATTTTACATGCTTAAAATAAAATGGCCGATATACGTAGAGAAAATTAGACGCTTGAGCTGTTGCAACGTCGTAACAAAAGCAGCAAAGATGAGGCTAGCAGCACTAAGATATCAACACTCGATTTTTTTTGGTTTCTTCTCTTTTCAATGGCATTTTACTGTTTTCCTTATTATATACACTTATTCGTAAATTTAGTTAAGCAAAAGATTAAAATAATTAAACGTGCAACGGAATTCACTAACAATAATGTAAGAGACTAACTGTTTATCTATTGCTATACGGTAGTCTGTCATCAAAGAAAATAACATTGTTTCATTTTATTCAAAATTTTTTCATTTTGAAAAATGAATATGTATTTGCATATTTGAAAAACAAATGAATTTTGTTAGTTTGAAACTCTTCCTGATGGAATATGTTTATTATTAATATTGTAAAACTGAATAAAACATTTCCTTTTGTAAGTTCACACTTACAGAGAGACATTAGAGTAACGATCATTACATTCCTCGCTGAATATTCCATAAATACAGCTTTACACCGATTTTTGAAAATTCTTCATTACTGCCTCGCAGATTAAAATTAGAATATGAAAGAATCCCTTCAGTTGGTAGGGTGCATCTTTGATGAATTCAAACCAAACCTGACGGAATTATCCGTGCGAAAGTGAACGCAACGAACTCAGAATTCAAACTCAGTTTGTCAATTTCTAAGCGGTACACTACCCGCACATCCGATCAAGGCATGATAATCCTTTTATAAATTGGTGCATTTAATAATTTATAAAATGATTATCATTCATTTTTAGTCAGCTTAGGTGCCATAAGTACTTTGACGAAAAACAATAGACTTTGAAGAAATTTCTACGATTCACCAATGATTTTATCAACTAAACGAATTTGTTACTTTTGCAATGTTCTGAATGTGGAAAAAGTACGGTAAATCTTTTGTGGTTAAATATCGGTTATAGAACTCTTTTCCAACCTTGTCCAAAATTTGACTTATGGCTTTATTGTTAAGGAATGTCATCGACGGTGTTCATTCGTCTCTTTCATTAACGGCTACATAGGCAGTTAGCTAACTTGTGACAGTGAATTCAGACTGCCATTGAATGTGTGTACAAAATTCTGTAGCTACATAGGTGGTTTGGTACAAACAAATATCTTAATATCTCAATCTTTTTCAATCTTTCGCTCCTCTCTATTCTTTTCTTTATTTTTTTCTCTGATTATTAACTACAATCATGTACATCTTCCCAAACGCTATCAGTCCACCATTCATTTCTTCATTTCGCCTCATTCATCATCACAAACACTTTCTTTTTTTCTATGCTTTCCTTCTCCCCCACTCTCACTTTTTTTTTTAGTCTTTTGTCTTTCCTTTCTTTCCTTTCTTGTTTTCTTAATTCTTCCGCTCCTTCACTTTTTCTTTATGCCATCTTTTTTCTTTCCTTCATCTTCTTTCAAGTTTTTTCCGTTACCTTCTTTCAACTTCTGTTTCTCCCTCCTGTCTTTCTATGGATTCGATTTCCTTTCATTCTATCAATTCTTCCTTTTCGTTTTCTTTTCGTTCTCACAAACACTTTCTTTTTTTTCAATAAGTTCTTTCGTTTCTTTCTCTTCTTTAATTTTCATCGGACGGTTACTATTTTTTCTTAATCCTTGGCCATTGTCCTCATGACAATTCGACTCTAACCAGTATGATTTACGACAAGCGTGTACTGGACCAACCCGCTTGTGTTTGGTGCACAACTCTGTCGCCACTTTCCCATCCACCCGTTTTTCAAAAAGCAGGTGCGCTTGGCGTTGGAGACAGCTACGATAGCTGACGTCAATTTAAAATGTAGCTAGGAGAAAGATGAGGTGTTTTACTTAGCGAAATATTTCGTCCACGGACAAGTCCATCGGTCACTACCTGTATTATTTTCGCTGACATCGTACTTATGCGCACAGCCACCCGGCTAAACACATCGCGACTCTTTTTTTTTTTTTACGGGTGTCATTTAATTGTTCTCTATTTGCTTTCTTTGTCTGTTTAAAATGCTATTTTTTCTGTGCAGGTGTAAAGTCGGCTTCGTTTATATATTTAAAAAATCTACACTTGTAGATATTCGTGAAAAGTAATTATCTGTAAGTAAGCACCATTTTACTTATTTATGTGAGTACGAGTATTTATTTACAGGATTTTTATATTTCTTTGTTGATGATAAATTGTTATTTGAAATATCTTGGATTTTAGAAACATTTACATTGAAAAAGATGGAGATAGATAGATAGATAGATAGATAGATAGATAGATAGATAGATAGATAGATAGATAGATAGATAGGGAAGGTGACTGAAAAAGAGTTAAAGAGAGAGAGAGTGTCTAAGAGGGAAGAAAGTGAAAGAGATAGAGACAGAGAAATGAAACGAGAGGTGAATATTGAAAAGAAGAGAGAGATAGAAGAAGAAAGAGAGAATTTGCGTGTGTGTGTGTGTGAAAGCGAGAGAGAGAGAGAGAGAAAGAGAAAGAGAAAGAGAGTGTCTAAGAGGGAAGAAAGTGAAAGAGATAGAGACAGAGAAATGAAACGAGAGGTGAATATTGAAAAGAAGAGAGAGAGATAGAAGAAGAAAGAGAGAATGTGCGTGTGTGTGTGTGTGTGTGTGAGAGAGAGAGAGAGAAAGAGAAAGAGAAAGAGAGAGCGTGTCCAAGAGGGAAGAAAGTGAAAAAGATAGAGAAGGAGAAATGAAACGAGAAGTGAACATTTAGAAGATAAGAAAGGGATGGAAAAAAAAAGAGAGAGAGAGAGAGAGAGAGAGAGAGAGAGAGAGAGAGAGAGAGAGAACAATATATTCGTAATCGAGCCAAGCGAAACTTTTTTAAATCAGTTCTTGGAATGAAAATATTTATTTTTCTTAAAAGTACAATGATGTTGCTACTTTATATTAATAAATTATAATTAAAAATAATTCTACTTTACAGTTTATGTTTTATTTTGATAAGGTTTTTATTTAGTCAGTCATTAAATGATTATATATGGCCTGATCATTGCGTTCAAGCGTGAAACAGACTGCTACCACTTAAAAGGTATTTTTGATGGATGGCCATATTGGCCATATTTGATATATGCTCTGTTTATTTATTAGACAGTATATTTATTTATTTTCATCTATCGGCTTGAATATCTGAAAAAATCTCATAAGGAATATATCCGTTCTCCGACAGGATTCGAACCTACGTTCCCTAGAAGAAACCGTCATTAGATTTGATCTTATATATATATATATATATATATATATATATATATATATATATATATATATATATCCGCAGCCAGATTTGTTTCGCTGTATCACAGCTCATCACTCCCGCTAGATTGAACGAATTGACATCAGTCGGCGATTCTACCACTGGGCTATGGGCGCTGGTTAGGGGAAGACGGGCCTTAGTGTGTTATATACAATGTAAACACACGTCACTAGCCGAGAGCGTTCAAATTAATTACTGAAGGAAAGATGTGTATATATATTTAAGCATGTTTGATTAAATAATTTAAACATATTACTTTTATTTATTTTTAATTTAATCTTCACGGAGTCATGTATCTTATTATGGTGAGAGAATCAAAATTTAGGAAAATATTAATTGACAATACATGCATAGTCCATCATGAAAATAATAAACACAACTTAAAATTCTCGAAGCCGTCTTTATATAAAAGTTAAAACCGACTCTAAACAGTATTAATTATGAGTGTAGTAACAATGTTCTAAAATGCCTATTACAGTAAGTCATTAAGATATTTAAGTTGTAAGTGCTGGAAGAAAAACACAATTGTTTAAAACATGTAAATTGTAATCTTTGTAGAAATCCAAAAATATAAAATTAAAATCTATCTATCTATCTCCACACACATATATTAAATAATTAATATTTAGTGAAAGATAAGTGTTGTGTAGAATATGTTCCATTTAAAACTTTCCTTTTAATTATGATGTCATATTCTTAGAACAATTATTAGGAATGTGAACCATATAATTTTGAAATTGGAGCTGAGTTCTTACCTGTATCCTTAAAACTCCTACTGGTTAAGACAGAAAATATTCATAACTGATAACTTTTCATAACGGACAACTACATTAATTATGTCTTAACCCCTTTAAGATGATCTTGGATTAGACTGAAAGTACTTGGGAAAATAAAACTGATAAAAATACATACGGTGCCTTTTTGCTGGTTTTAATCATCAATCCAGGAAACATATTTGTGACAACGAGGAGATTAAAATAAAATTAAGTAGACATAATGTCGAAATTATTTAATCAAATATGCTTAAATGAAGATATGTAGCCTAAACACACACACACACACACACACACACACACACACACACACACACACACACACACACACACACACACACACACATATATATATTATTAGCGGAATCTTGACTAGAGATTTTTACTGCATAATGTTCAATCCTATAATCTAGGAGGAAGATTATATTGAAAATTATTTGTTATATAAAATAAATGCTTTTTTTCATAATATATATATATATATATATACTAGCAGTATAGCCGGCGTTGCTCGGGTGTAATGAAAGCTTTAAAACTAATCCATGGTCCTGGACCTCAGATTCTTTGGGCATTGTCACAAAAGATTAAAAAGCAATAGTTGTTTCCAGTTAAAGCGAAACCGCAGACTGAAAGAAAAACGAATGGATGTAAGTCAAATTTTGATTTCCTGGTATTGATATCAAATAAGTTATTTTTGTCGTAAACTGAATTTTGAAGGCTAAATAAGTACTCTGAGTAAATGGTATCATGGCTGAGACTAAGAACTACAATTATACCTACTTAGAGCCAAAACCGAAGCAAAAACTAAAATAAAAGGGCTGAAAAAAGTACAGACATACAGGCAGATAAACAGACACACACACAAACATCTTGTCTTATATATATATTATCGATTTTTGGCACTATTGTAAGAACTGCGACCTTGAAACTTCTGAATATCGTTTCTTATGTTTTTGTCTATGAGTGTATCAAATTTGATTAAAATCGGACCACTCCTTCTATAACCCGATTTTTTTGATTATCGATTCTCGATATTTATCAGGGGTACCTCGACACAAAACCTAGCTAAAAACCCTCACAGACGCTTATAGTACAACTGTGTAAATTTTCAAGAAAATTGGTTCAGCCGTTTCGGAGTCTATAGGTAACGGACACAGACACAGACACACACACATACACACATACACACAGAGCCGAAGTTTCATTTATAAATAAGTTTACACACACACACACACACACACACACACACACACACACACACACACACACACACATATATATATATAAAGTACGAAGAAAATATTAACGTTCAAAACATTAATTCAAAACAGTGCTCAATATAAAAATAGAGCTATGAATATTTATTATAAATTATAGTTTACAACATGTACAAATTATCATCTACTACCAAGTGTACATTTTGTTTCGACATCGAAAAGACAATGTTTCATCAGGTAGTGTGAAGGAATTCTTTTCCTTATATTGGTAAATTTTTTGTGAGAGGTAAGTGGGGTATGTATGTGTGTGTGTGTGTGTGTGTGTTTGTGTGCGTGTTTGTATATATATATATATATATATAAGCATGAATCATTTTGAATCGTATCATTATTGGAATAGTTGAAATAAGAAAATATTAACAAACAAAAAATAATTATCTGCATGAATATATTTTTGATTATAGTTATCCATCGAGAGGCTTGTAACATTTTAATAAAATTTCTTTCTTTAACTGGCATAATAAATACTTACACCTACATATATGTATATATATATTTAATATATATGCCCGCACACACACACACACACACACACACACACACACACACACACACACACACACACATATATATATATATATATATATATGTGTGTGTGTGTGTGTGTGTGTGTGTGTGTGTGTGTATATATATATATATATATATATATATATATACTAAGTTTTATATTCATAAATTAGACCAGTGGTTAAACTAAAAGCTGTCTTTGCTAATGTTACACTTCAAACGAAATCTTGAATTTAAAATGTTCTTCAATGTTGAAGGCGGATACTACATAATCTTTTTGCTTACAAACTGTCATTGTCCTTCTCGTACTTGAAAAATCTACACTACCTATTTCCATCTAGATATTTGCTTCTATCTATCTATCTATCTATCTATCTATCTATCTATCTATCTATCTATCTATCTATCTATAAATGTTCATTTCCCTCATCCTCCACCAGCAAAGTGAATTGTGAATATATGTTCTAACCTCCGGTATGTAGTTCCTTTTCCACCTTCTTCCCTCTGAGTAACAAATAGCATGTGGCTGACATCTTTAATTGCCTGTGATTGGTTCAACAGTCAGCAAGAGACGCCATCTTGTCATTAAAACGCCCATATTCACCCCATCGAAGGTCAGTTGACCTGGAAAGTATCAACATCTTGAAGTTCATTCTTTTTTTTTTTAAATTGCTTATAATTTTTTTCGTCATTTTATTTTTTTCTCTTTTTGTTTTCCATTGAAATTTACCGATTTGTTCCTTCCTGTGTTTTTCGAGAAACATTTGTTTGTGTTTTAATTTCTTTCTTCTTAAATTTTCAAGTTTTTATAATTTTTTATTTCGTTGTATTTTATATTCCTGCTTCATCAACCACCTCATTCTTTTCCCCCTCTTCGTCCTTATGTTCTTTTATTGCATTTTCCTTAACATTTTCACTTTTTTCCCTTTCTTTTTTCCGATTCCTTTCCGATTTTTATATCCTCTCCTTTTTATTGATCGTTTCCATCCCCGACCACTTCTGTTTGGCTTACAAGTAGGAACTAAGGAAACAAGGGAAGAAGATGAGGGAAACAAAAACAAAACAAGTGATTACCGATGATTGAAGAAATATAAAAATAAAAATAAGAGGATTAAAAAACTGGGCAATTTGAAACAAACATGGAATAAAAAAAAAGTTCATATGTTTATAAAAAGAGAAAAGAGCAATATAAAAAAGTAAATATGTTGAAAGATTTCACATAAAAACAAAAGAAGTAGATATGCAGAAATGGGAATAAAAGAGAAGAAAGGAATGAATGGAATCAAAGAAAATACTGAGTAACAAGAATGACAAAAAAGTCGTTGCGTGTAATACAACATTGATGGGACGATTTAGTGAGGCTAACAAGAAACAACAATTATAGGCTTACTTTTTAGAACAGTGCTGTCTGGGATAGGGAACAAATGAGAAAGAAGTTATATATATATATATATATACATATATATATATATATATATATATATATATATATATATATATATGTATGTATGTATATATATATATATGTGTGTGTGTGTGTGTGTGTGTGATGGGCCTGCATAGGCGATAGAGAAGAGTATAATGAGAGGAAGTGATCTAAATAGACACATCAATATATATAAAAATAGTTCAAGATTGTAATATTTATATGTGAAAATCCTCAATGTAGGAGATAATGCATTTATATTAAGAGAGAGTGTGAACATAGAAATCAAAATTGAATAGTGACAGTAAATTTCAGACCTGATCTGGGTCTGAAGATCGCATTTCGGCGTGAAAGTGACAATGCTGTGTTGATTCCCATGTTCACAATCTATCTATCTATCTATCTATCTATCT
>JBBBDQ010030076.1:0-112500 GCA_037127315.1 Ascarosepion bandense
TTTTTGTGTCACATTAAAAGAAATTCAGTCTCCATTTCGTACAGAAAAATACATTGATTTTGAAATTCTTGTAAAAATGAAATGCCGGATTTTAATGACATTTTCAGAGCTTATTCATAAATATATTTTAGGAATCTTTCATTTCTAAGTAAAAAAAATTCTTTTTGCACCTGTTTCCATCCACCTATTAATTTTTCTGCAATTTCAAGAAATGAAGTTTTATACGCAGAACACTTTGAAGAATTTAAATCATATATATATATTGTAAAACAGGACCCCAGTTGTCAAAAGGCTGCTCTGAATCATTAAATATCTAATAAAACTAAAACAATTAATTAGAAAACCTTTTACTCGTTTTTATGAAGCAATTTAATGAATATTATGAACATTATCCTCTTACAAAAATTTTTTGGGTGAATAATTAAGTTTTACAAGAACAGTTTTCATTATTTTTTTATTTTAATTAGAATAATCTGTAAATTTTTCTGTACTTATTCTGGTTATAAATACGAACATTCATAAACGACTTTATCAAAAATTAAGAACAATCATTATAGTAAATTGAAATCAAAATTCAATAAAACATTATATTATGGAGAATATCCTTCTAATTTTTAAGATGACTGGGTAGTTAAGAGTTATAAAAAAGGAGCTAACGTTATATTCCTCAATTTTACAGATATGTACTCCGTTGAAAAATTTAAACTTCCGTCTGTCTCTCAAGCTGTCAAGCTGGCAATCCCTGAAACGCCTTTCTCCCTGTTAAAAAAAGTATTTCAGCGATATTTTAAACTTAAAATAAAATTTCTTTCAAAGTAGATTAATTAAACTTTAAATCAGTTAATACTCCTCTAATGAAGTTTCAGTATATTGTTTTTGAAAGATTTTTCAATAAAGAATTACATTGTGGCAAGAATGGTGCTTCTTCTAGCCAATTTAACTTAATTTTCGTATGCAGCAAAGTATTTTGCTTATTGTAAATATTAAATTTGATCCATTAGCTTGAAATTAAAACTAAAATATAAACTTCAAGTAAGATTTTTCTTTTAAAAAATTAATTTTAAACATTGGGTATGATTTTTTTGGAAAAAGTGGGAGGTAGATTTTTACACACACACACACACACACACACACACACACACATATATATATATATATATATATATATATATATACTCCATCCATGTCTATTGAACAGGTTGTCCTTGTTCCCTGTTTAGGATGTGGTTTCTGGCTTTCTCTTTTCCAATCTTTTCACTATTACGTAGCCCCCTGCACATCAGTGGCATTACCGCCTTGCTCGGGGTGATACATATATGTATGTATGTATGTATAGTGTACATTGAAGTTAATTCTCAGGCGATAGTCTGCTTCATGCTAAACACAAACTTCAAACCATAACTGATAAATATGTATATATATATATATATATATATATATATATATGAATGGTTAGTAATAAATTACAAAAGAGGTTAAAAGATGTAAATCAAGATTTTCTTTTAAATCAAATATGTATATAAAGGGAGATAAATCCCTAAGGAATTATATTCTTAGGAAAAGTTGCTAACTGAAGCTATAACTGATAAATATACGAAATCACCCTCGGATTTCAAGAAAAATATAAATAAACAGTAAAAATTACATCAAAATAATAAAATAATATATATATATAGTGAAAATGAAAAAAATCATAACGATTAAAGAACTTAAAACACATTTCAGAAGTAGACACAAGTATACACTGATTAACCCACCTAAGATCCAAGTATGGATGATTAGTAAGGCAATTTTCGAAACGTTTTGAAGTATATTAGGTGTTAACCATTGGAAAAAGTACCAAAGTGGCCATTGTTTGGTTGGATAATATAGAAGAAAATAAGGTGTTTAGATTTCTGCAGTTTGATATTCGACACTTCTATTTTTGAAAATCTGTTAAATAAGGCTATAAATTTAGCTGAAGAGTGTGTAAATCTAAGTGAATACAAAAACAATCCTAGCCCACTGTCTCTATTGTTCTATGAAATATGAAAAACAAAGTTAAGGACTTTGACGTGGAAGCAGTGTCTGAATTAGTAACAATTTTGTTTATTGTGGAAACTATCCTATAAATAAAACAAGGAAACTGTAGAACCCTATAAAGATGAGCGACTCATGATAATAAAAAAGTAAAAGTTAAGAGGGTTAACGATAAGCACTGTCGATATTTAGATTTTTTTTAACAGTACTGGCTCAAAATAGAAGTAGAATTAGACCTTATAGAAGTGAACTACCTGGATGTAAGTTTAAAACTATCCACAGGAGAATGCAAATCGTACAAAACAAAAACGGAAACATGTCCTTATGCAGGAGCACCGAGTTCAATGATCCTACCATCATCACTAAACACCTATATAAATCAATAGCATCTAGCTTATCTACTAACTCAAAAAATGAAGGAATCTTTTAAAACACAAAGGAGTTAAAATATAGTAAACAAAACAATAAAAAATAGGAGTAGAAAAATATTGTTTAATCTACCATACAGTAAATGGGTAAAAACTAATATAGGAAGAATATTCCCAAGATTAATAAAAAATATTTTGCTACTTCTTAAATAAAAATAACATAAATGTGAGTTACATTTGCTATAAAAAAAAACACCATAAAATAATTGACAAGCATAAGAAAAAGTTTGCTCAATAGATTGTAAATAAAACAAACTAGATGAAATCGGAGGCTAAAAAGTCCTTGTCCCATGGAAAGTAATTGTTTAACGGAAAATGTAGTTTATTTGGTGAAAAAAGTAGAAAATAGTAATAAATTTAAGGGAATATATATATATATATATATATATATATATATATATATATGTGTGTGTGTGTGTGTGTGTGTGTGTGTGTGTGTGTGTGTGTGTGTGTGTGTGCTGAAAGGAACGTAAAATAACCTTAAGATGAACACGGTAAATACGAAAACGCTAAAACGCTGTCAGCATATTCCTTTTCTTATTCTATGTGCCGTGTCTCTTCAGGTCGTAGGTGAACATGGCCTTCCAGATCTCCCTATCACTTGTATCTCTTAACACCCCTTCTCTTGTTATCTCTCCCTAACACTGCACCATCATTCATCTGCTCAAGTCTATCAGTTATGTCACGCGTTGCTTTCCCCTGTCTATTCTTCTTTGTATCTATCCTGGGAGTAGCAGATTCAACAAGCCTTTCTTCCACATTACATTTCCAAGAAACTTCAGCAGTCTCTTCCTGATGTTAAGTATCAGTTTCCTTTTCGTTTCCAACCTCTCGAAAGACTCGTCATTGCTCACATGTTTGGTCCAAGGTATATTCAGCATCCTTCTATAGAACTACACTTCGGTTTCTTTCAGTCTTTCCCTCATCTTTGATGAGATTGTCCAGCATTTGCGGCCATATTGAAGGACAGACAGCACATAACAATCCAGTAGTTTCTTCTGTGTTTCCAGTGAAATTTTCTTGTCTTTCAATACTTTAGTCAACTTCTGGAATGCATCTTTGGCCATTCGGATCTCAGTTAGAATACATCCAAGGACTTTTAATTGTCGTACCTGCTTGATTTTAGTGTCCCCTGCCTATAGTTGGTATTTTGGGCTCTTCTTTTTACTTATAACCATATATTCAGTTTTCTTAGATTATATGTAATACTTTCTTTTCGGTTTCTTTAAGTACTTCCTGTAGGAGGTCTTGTTGTTTCCCTTCTTTGTCAGTTATCAGTACTGTATAATCTGATTAGTGTATTTATTGATTTGTGTGATTTTTTTCATTGAACCCGACATACAGTGCGGCCATTGGTATATTAACCCACCCACAGGCATTTTTTTTTTTTTTTTGCTATTTTTCCCCTGTAAAGGTGTGGTTATGAACGAGTTTTTAAAATAAAATGTTTTATTTTTTTCACATGATGCTTTAAGTTTGTGATTTATGGTCACGTGTTATATAAACAATTGCATTTGCGTTCAAGACTTCTGACGACCGCGTGAGCGTAAAATCAAGTTACAACTAGGGCCATCCTTTTATAAGAATTTATGTTGTTAAGCCTTTTTTTGTCTATAAAATTAATGTGTGCATATATATATATATATATATATATATATATGTATGTATGTATGTATGTATAGTGACGTAAATTAATAAATATATATATGAGGAGGGTGTACAGATGTATAGTATTAATATTCAGGTGTTAATAAAACAGTGCTCAATGTATGAACAGAGCTGTATTATATATATATTAATAAACATACATATTATCCTAAGTCTATGGCACGACTCGGAGTTTTATACGTTATGCAATCATCGTGTACATATTTCAAACTGACTGTTTAATATATTTTAATTTAAGTTTACTCGATGTTCATAGGAATTAACTCTTATAAAGTTAAGTTACTGCTTTTTTAATAATATTAAAAACTTAAATATTCTACGGTTACACGTGGATAAAAACTTAAAACTTAAAATTTAATAAAAATAAAAAATAATAAAGTAATAAAATGCAGCGAGAAGAAATCAAAGGGGCGTAAATAATGAGGAAGAAGGTCATGAGAAAGAGTGACAGGTTATAGGGGGTGTTAGAAAGTGGGTAAGAGAAGGATGAGAATACTGATGAGAATGGAGTGGAAGGAGAAAGGAGCATGAGAGAGAGGATGTAAGTTAGTGAGATAGAAGATAACTATTGACTTTACATTTAAATTCTTGGAGATTGTAGATGTCGGCGAAGCAACTAAACGGAAGGGAATTCCACAGGCGGGAAGTGCGAGAAAAGAATCTACTAGAGTAGAATTTGCGTTTGCATTTTATTGGTTTCACAGTAAAACGGGGGGACCTAGTTGCTAATCTTGCTGTTTGGGAAGAGTGGTCAAAGTTTGTAGGGATTCTACATTTTTAACTAAAATCTTATTTATTAATAATAGAATTTTAACCCGTGAAAATTTCGTGGTTTTCTTATTTGTAACTTCTGATGAATCTTAATTCTTAAGTTAATCATTGAATAAGCTCATGGTGAGTTCTACAACAATAAAATATCTGTAAAAATTCCCCTATCGTATTTTTACGGATATTTTACCGTTAATTTTTTTAGCTTAACTTTAACAGAATACTGCAATAACAATCATAGATATGAATGCTGGTCGTTATTTTAAGTAATAAGGTGGTAAAAATGAAAAGATTTGAAATTAACGGCTATTTCAATGAAATAGAAAAATTGTCAAACATTCTTATCTTTCCTTCTTTCTTTTATTTTCTGATTGAAACCAAGTAGCATCTTTGATATGTCTTGTTTTCTCTCGTGACCCAAACAGAATAGACTTCTTTATGAGGTATTGGCAGGGCATGAAAAAATGATTGAAAGATTTATTTTTTGACTTATTCAAATTTGCTCATATTTGTATTATTTATATCTATTAATGTACATAGTGGTGCAGTGGATATCAGCTCCGAATGAGAAAAAGAAGATCCAAGTTCGAATTCCAGTTGAACTCAATGCATTTACTTACACACAAATACCCTTAGGAAAGGTAATATTCCGTCTATAATATTCTATAACTTTCTAAATTATAACACATAGAAATGAAAACAATTCTTGTAAATTTCATTATTCATTGAAAAAAAAATTTTTTTCAGACTATGATATCCTTAATTCATATTGTTTATAAAAGCAATTAAAGGTTTATCTAAATAAAAAATAGCATAGTTTTATAGCATTTTTGTTTCTGCCATTCGGAGCAGGAGTTCTAAAAATGGTTGATTAGCATTTCCCAATGACACCTGAATGTAATTAAAGAGAATGCTGTTATGAGTTGGTACTTAAATGAAATTGGATAAAGTTGTGTAGGTTGCTAGTGATTCTTTGGGGGTGATTTGATTCCCCGTTGATGTATGTGTGGTTGTGTGAGTCCTTAATATATGGTTTGTACAGGCCATTGCTCAGGTCGAAGATGACATCTAAGAAATTTACGACTTTAGCGTTAGTTAAGGTGGTAATGCTCTTTGAAAAAATTATTAGAATTCTTTCTGATGCTCTTTGAAAAAAATTATTAAATCCTTTCTGAGTTTATCTGGGTTTTTTTTATTGATTATTTTTGCGGATGATTATCAATCCGTCGTCTCGGTAAAGCCCGGTGTTACATAACTGGAAGATGTTTCTATGATTCCAGAGCAAAAAGAACCCTACCAAGTTGCAGACCTCTGCAGAATCATACGCCTCCATAAAGATGCAGAAATCAGGGTTGTTCTTCTAGTACACAGGCATTCATCGTAAAAAAAATAGATTCTGTGCTTCTTAAATGGTCAGCGAAATATGCTGAATACTTTTTCACATGTAAGTAATTTTAATCTCTGTAAGAGAGATTTTAGTTCCAAAAAACACATGTAAGTAAAACTGTATCGGTGACTTCGTCTATGCTTCCAAGAAAATATTATCAATATGCATGATTCATACATATGCGTTAATCGTAATTCCAACTTCGCAAATTCTTATAACACTCCTAAAAACAAGGACCTTAGGAACTTTGAAGTATTGAAATGCGAAGTCCAAAATTTATAACAGAACGAACTAGACGCATTAAAACACTTCACTCCATAAAAATTTACGAAATGTAAAGAAATAAATGTGCGTTGTGGTGTAGTGGATATCGGCTCGGAACGAGAAATTGGGGAGCCGAGTTTGTATTCCAGTTGAATTCCTTGCATTCACTTACGCGCAAATACCCTTGGGGAAGGTATTAATCCGTCTCTTCCCTCCGGTTATGGGTAATAAAAATAACAGAACAGATTGGGTTCTATAGCCTTGGCTGACAACCAGTCTACTGTAGAAAATAATGACAACCTACTGCGGGATAATCTTCTGCCCAGTCAGTCATGTTTCTTTCAAGATATGATCGTCCAAGGGTGTATCACGTATGACACTTAAGTGACTGACTGAAAAAAATAGAATTGAGTAAAACTCTATATCTACAATGTTTGTTGTTAGATTTTTGTATTGGAAAATATTTCGCATGATAAACAAATCCATATTTTGGCCGATTAAGTTTCAACATTGCTTCTAACTATTGGTGAAATATAACACATTTCAAATCCACGAAATTCACAACTGAAAATAATTTTTGACGATGGTATATATATATATATATATATATAAGGGATGAAAACTGGCAAGGGAAAGTTTCCGCAAATAATTTGTTTAATGCTAATCTATTCCATTATAACAATACATAAAGAAAAAGATCTTATTTCCTTTCACCAAATTTTATTTTCCCAAACAAAATAATCTAATGATTTTTACAATTAAATCCCAAAAGTAAGACTTAATTGAATTTCCGTTTCCATTAAATCTTTTTATGGAAAAAATTAAGATAATATTTGTATTCGGCTATGAACACAGAACCTGTGATTAAACTGCTCATTTACACAATAAATTTATTTTCATTTTCATTTTCATTTAATTTCATTTTCCACTTACTTTCATTTTCACTTAATTACATTAAGGATGAGAATTGAGTATTTTATGGAATTAATTCAATTTATCTGAGCAAATGTTTCATAACATCGAACGATATGAACTCAGTTTTACTATTGATATTCTCCTTTCAATTCTTGTAATTTAATCTCTTTTACATTCCGAATGTTTTACAAATTGTATCACCAAATGAAAATTAAATGGCAAAAGATTGAATGTAACAGTAGTTTTATTATCTGAAATTACAAAGAATCCCCTTTTGTCTCTTTTTTCTATTTTATGTTATCTATTGTTATGGGCACTTACTTATATGGCACATGAACTCGTCCAAAATATATATAAGTAGCAGTTCTGCTTTGTGGAAACAGAGTAAGAGTAAGAGTGGTAGAAAGAGTGAGACCTGAATTTATTCCAGCAGATAACAGTCACGCTAATAATCTCTCATTGGTATATGTTTGTACTACTGTTTTTGTAATATATTTGTTTGACACTATTCCGTTTTTGTGTCTTTATTTTTGGCCCAAACAGATCCACAATAACTTGGCGTTGAAGATTCTTAAGGACTCTTGAGGACTAAAAAACTGCGAGGAAATTGTCAATATTGCTCCATCATTGTACGCACGAAATTATATTTTCGTCACACTGGTTCTAATCAACAGTACTTGGCAATCTAGAAAAGGAAACTGAACGAAAATAAAAAGTGTTACTAACTTACACCGAACTTGAACGCAAGCCGCTAAACTACAAGAATTCATGTTTTTCGAGATAAAAAAAAAACACTCGTGATTATCTGAGTGAGTAAGAAATTAAATTTATTCCCTTTAAATTCATTGTCATTTCGTTTCTGAGTGAGTAAAAAACTTTTTTTGTTATACAAAGAAATTTTTTTATTTGAATTTAGGTTGTATTTGGGCAATCCTAAAAAAAGACACGTATAAACATGGATAAAATTAAATCTGACTTGCTCGATTTTTTAAGTTCGAACTTGAACAGTAAAACCAACGAGAACTTAAATGGCAAGAAAAGCAACTTGAAATTCAATTCTTTCATTAGTATATGTTTGTACTACTGTCTTTGTAATATATTTGTTTGGCACTATTCCGTCTTTGTTTCTTTATTTTTAGCCCCAACAGGACCACAACAACTTGGTGACAAGGTCACAACATTATCATATTCATATATTAGCTAACAATAACGGATAGGCCAGAAACATTGTTTTGATTTTATTAGCGTTAATTATATATTAAGCTTCATTAAAAATTAGCTTTGATTGTAATGTGCCTATTGTTGCCATAACAATGTGCATTTAAAAGAGTGACGCTTATTGATTCTGACAGTGACACAATGAGGAATTATATTTTTATTAACTTTTTTTAAGGAAAGTACAAATGCAACTCAGCTGCCAAAAGAATTTTTGTAACTTCATTTTAAAAATTTGTAGCGTATGCTTAAACGTATTAAAAGTGGTTTGTAAAATTTCTCGATGAACACTGCGTCACAGTTTGGTAAATCAGTTGAGATTATCAACTATCAAAAGAAGAAATGACTTTACAATAATAAGCGTTATAGAATGCGGGAGTTTGTAAATCGATTTACATATAAACATTCTAATGTACAATCATTTTGTATAATATACACCCTTTTATACACGCACGCTTACAAATATGTATATACTCACAAACGTGCGTACGTGTGTGTGATCACTATCTAGTTGAAGTGGCTGAAGGTTTTATGACGTTGACATAGATTTGAAACATCACAATATACTATATAGATTTTCTAAGCGACGCTTAGATGTGGCACAAGGCCGAAAGTCTGGTGTACCCAGTAAGGATCAAAATCACTACTCAGTTGTAACAGCTTCTAGCGAGATAAGCTTGCTAACCATTACACCATCACAATATATTATAAGATTAAAAAATGTTTCACTTAAACAACAATGAAAGGCCCAGATTGTCATCAAATACTTTTAAAAAATATTTATGGATATAAGACAAGTATGCAAATATTTCTTTTTCTGTACTAACCTCATCTGTTCTTCTGGGTTGGCCAAACGTTTTATCTGAATTATAAACTGTTGAATTCTTGTAATACTTCTCTTGTTTCTTATTATGGTTGAAGACAACTGGCTTCCAAACCAAACTGCAGGCAGGCCTACTTTTCAAGTTAAGAATGATAAATAGCTATTGTACTCTTTCCAAATATGTTTTATGCTTTACTCTTCTGAATTTTTTGACAACCAAACAAACCCGTTATCTTGTTTTACTTCCTTTAAAAAGCATTTTATGTGGATATTATAGTTCATTTGATTTTGTTTCTCTTCTGCATTTTTACACCAGTGATATGCATTTTTCTGAGTGCTAAATATTTCACTACATTTAATGGGGGATTTTCTGCGTATTCATAAAAACCTGTAATCAGTAAAATATAAAAAACATTCTCCTAACATATTTTTAAAGAGGCGTTTTTCTTTTTAACAATTATTTTGGTATTTATCTTACCATTTACATGGTGCAATGTTATACATTTCCTAATCTAGAATACGGATAATTAATTAGGACCTGATGTTTACTGGTTAATGATCTAAGTTTTCAAATATATAGATTTTTTCTATGTAATTATAATTAAGAATATACCAATTTGTAAAGACCTATAACTATTATGACATTTCCTTTTCAGTTCTAATTTTCTTGAATCTTCTCGTTTTGATATTGTTTTCTTTTTTCTCATTTTGAATTTACGCTCATTGTTTTAGAACCTGTGATTTTATTTGTATTTTGTCACACCAAAATTATTTTTTATTTGACACTTTTCAACATCATATATTTCCTCACTATAATATGTTGACGTGTTTATCTGCATAATAGTTTCATACTATAGTAACTTATTAAGTTTGTGAGTTGACTTTTTTCATATTCATCGTATTGCTAGTATTAACATCATTATCAACACCAGTATCAGTAGTCATCATTTTATTTTTGAGTAGTTTTCTCCCCTGTCTTCTTTAGGGAATCAACTGCCATTAAATGTATTATTCTGTGTTGTCTCGTTTATATCATCGTTCAGATTTCTATTTTTTTTTTTTTTTTACTTTTTTCATTTGTTATATTCTTTTACTGTCTTATGGCAACCTTTTCTGTAGCATTTTATGATTGTTTTTTTGGTTTGTGTAATGTTAATAGCATCCAAAAGCAATCTCTGTAGTCACTTTAGTGTATCACTTGCATCTACTATTACTCCTATTCTTGCGTTAAAGATTTGTTTTTTATATACTACTAATATATCAATAATATTATATTCCTTAAACTATTGCTTCATGACAATCGTCTTAGTAAACATTTACAAATACGTTATAGATAATTGATTACTATGTATTTGGTATGTGGTATACGTTTATACACTAACGTATCAAAGTTAATTTTAAGTGACGCCATCGTTCCTAAACTTCATGGAAATGTCCAAATTTGTATCAGTTATGTTCTAACATCTGCTGTGTTAGTGTGAATACAGGATTCCCATGCCAAGGCAAATAAATTACATGAAAGGGGCATGATAATCGGAAAGAAAATTCCATTCACGGAAAGTTTTGGAATTTTCTACATCCACCGATCTAAGGTGTTACGTGTGTACTGCAAATACTCATGTATTATCAGTACACACGTAAGACATTATCACTCACTGTCGACAGCACACTGGCTGACCACCCGTCTTTAATGACCATTGGGGATTGCCAATTATATATGACATACTTCTATTTCCAGACCTGTTTGCAAAATGAAGGTGAATTTAATCAATTACTGTTAATTATAAACAATTTTCAAATGGAGAACACAGGTTATTTTTTGCAGTCTTCTTTAGTTTTATTATAGTTATGTTAAAATATTTGTTTGTTCCCACTAGCACAGCAAACCTCATCAGATCATCAGTACTTTTGTTTTATTATTCTTTCAAGCTCTATTATTTGTTGCCTGGGAAGTTTCTTTCCTTTTAATTACAATGTGTCCAGTGACATCGCTAATATTTTTCGTGCAGTTTCCAATGTAGAAAATATGACATGAATTTAAACCTCAGATTTTTTCTCTTCTCTCCTCTGTATTGCGGGCACAGCAAAACCTAACGCCTAGAAGACTTTCTTTTCTTATGAACAACAAACAAATTCTATTTTCTTGTTTAAATGAAGCGTTCAGTCTAAATCTTAAAATCCCAGAATATTTAACGTTTAACAGACTAGAAAAACTCCGGCTCACATTCTGCGAAGATATAGATAAAAATATAATTTCAAATGCCTTTCGCCTAATAATTAGTCTTAGCACCAGATGTCAGTTATTATTCTATGTGTCCTTCTTTAATGTCTATGATTGCTAGTGACAATTTTTTTCTTCATTTGAGAAAAGCGATAAAACCAATTTTAACGCGTAATGATGTCATCGTGTTGTATGGATACATTTTCGTGATTGTAACTAACATATACACTTACTGATGTTTTCATCTACAAGAGGAAAACTCACTTAGGAAGATTCTACAACGTTTTGTAGAGATATAAACAAAATAATTTTTTTATTTTGCTTCATAAGCAAACATTTAGAACTAAAAGACTTAGTATAGTTTCTGCTTTACAGAGAAAAATATCTCATCTTTGTTTAATCATCATCAATCATAGTCTCTTCTGGCAAAACACCATTTGTTATAAGCCGTTTCATCCTAAACAATACAGATACAGTGCCATTATGCTTCCATACATTCCAGTATAAATTTAAATTTTGGTTTCCAATAAATAGTGGTTTTATTTTACTTTGTTTACAAAGTACAGTTTATAATCGGAATGTTTAGTCAATCTTTAGTGAATGTTAACATGAATTTAACAAGAGTAGTGTGTAAAAGTTCATTGTGTGCGATAATTACATATAATTTCTTATGCAAATTTGCATTTATTAGTATTAATACTTATGTATTCACTTTTAATATTTATAACGTGTCATTCGGTCGATTAGGCTAATAAATTATCTCTCTAATAATAAGTGCTCTTTTTAGATATAACGTTAAGATATTTAAGCTCGCGTTTTTAGGAATTTTCAAAACTTTCAAATCGTGACTACAGTCAAAATATGAAAATATTTTGTATTTGCTGATGTTGGACTATTTTTCCAATTAAATAACAAACAGCTTCATCTGAAATCAATTTAACAAGACAAAATAAACGTTAATATAGATACAAAATAATATATTGGAAAATCTTGTTAGGTTTACGATTTCAATATACAACTCCTAATCATAGATGCGTATGTTTTGCCATAATCGTGTGTAATCAGTGAATACTATAATTATAAATGATTACTGTTAAATATCACATTTTTTAAAAATCTGTTGACACATGTTTTTAAATCTGCTTGTTCAAAGCATTTTTACTTTTCTTTAAAGGCCAGAATATGTTTATAAGCTTCCAAATTTTCACACGTAGTATTCAACATTTAATACCGCTCATTCTCCATAAGTGAAATCCTTTTTTGTTATATATACACGTTTACGACAACTTGATATTGGTTATACTTGAGCTGACAAAGAGACGTATCTTCCATTTCTTCGCAGTTCTTTTGGGGTTTTATCCTCCAAAAAATAGACACAATTACTAAATGCCTGATTCTTGGTGATAAGCAAACCTTATCTCTTCTGAAGACAGTAAAATCATCAAAGACAACTCACTGCATAATTTATTCTTTCATATTATATATATATATATATATATATATATATATATATATATATATATCGGCAGTCACACATCAACAATATATGCACAAGAGATTGTACTGTCATATAAGTATAATATATAATAATTTTTGAACGACTATTCTTTATTTTTATAGATGTTGAATTTTATATACATACATACGCACACCCATATATATATATATATATATATATATGTGTGTGTGTGTGTGTGTGTGTGTGTGTGAATAAACCTTATTTTACTTATATTTGATAAAAATATACTCAATATATTCATTTTACTATAAAAAATGCAAGAGAGCCGGATAATCAGTTTATGTATTAATAGAGTTTCGATACACGCTGGTCATTTTGTCGAATACAAAACAATGATTAAGTGTCTGAAGATTGGAGTTTTCTATTTTTGTATCCCCCTCACCCACCTATATGCACGCACACACTGCAGCATTGTTTTATTACTTTTGTTCATTGTGTAACTGTTTTGTAAATTCTCTGAAATATTATCTTGTGTAGTTTTTTCGGATTGACGGTTTTTGATCGGGTACCATGCGAGATGAACTAATGAATTTTTCCAAAGATTCTTGACAAATGATTATTTATGTATTTTAATGGTAGGAATGTAGAAAAGTACTAAGTTTATTTTTTATCTTTTTGTGGATATTGGCTGAGATTTTTTGTTTTAGCTAATCTTGGTTGCTAGAAAACTGATATAACATTTCTTTTATTTGAATATGGCAAAAACTTAGCAATTTGACCCTATATCAATTTTTGTAACATTTTTGCTCTTGTATATAATTACTTGTTACAAAATAAAAGCCTTGTATTTACCTTGATAAAGTCCCTCGGATGATGAAGCACATCGACTAAGATAAGTTTTCCTTTTGTCCTTATTTATACTCTTTTTTTACAGATATACACTCTGAAAATATTTTCTTTGTTCGCAATATGTTTCTATTATATTAGTTTATTTCTTTTTTTCAAATATCATATCTTCATACAATGTCGTTTTTTTAAGTATCACGACACCAGTTTTTTATTTATATATAAAATATGTTTTGTATGTTTCTTCCTAATTTTGATAACATTTTATTGGTGGATAGTTTTTATGCTTAATGCTTCAAGATTTAATATTTTATGTCATATATTTTTGTTTTATTATTAAAGGTTTGTATTTCTTGAGTTGTTGCTGTGGTGGTTGGGAATGTGTTGCAAAGATGGTGCTATAGTTCTATTAGATCGTTTATCACCAACCAATACACTATTAAAAAAAACGAGAAATTTTTATTAAAAAGTTGACAAATCACACACACACACACACACACACACACACACACATACGGTTATATATATACTAGCAGTATAGCCCGGCGTTGCTCGGGTGGAATGAAAGCTTTAATAACTAATCCATAGTCCTGGAGCTTAGACTTAGCCTAAAGAATATTTGTGTGAAGTTTGGTGAGAATCGGATAAAAATTGTGGATTTGTATAAAGGACATACAAACTGATAAACACACACACACACACACACACACACACACACACACACAAATCTTGCCTTTTATATATATATGTATTATCGATTTTCTGCACTATTGTAAGAACTGCAACCTTGAAACTTCTGAATATCGTTTCTTATGCCTTTTTCTATGAGTGTATCAAATTTGATTAAAACCAGACCACTTCTTCTATAACCACTTCTTCCATCGGAAGCTTTGTCTATTATTTCATCAATTGTTGTAAGAAGTTCCCTGACAGTGTTGCACAAAGTACTTTTATTTTGATTATTGTTCTTATGGCAGCAATAACTGTCTTCCATGAGTTCAGCATACTTAGGTATCAATCTAGACAATCCATCAGCATGACAGATTTTACTGGATGAGAGAAACTTCATTTTGTAGTTATAATTGAGGAGAATGGTTCCCCATCTTTGCAGTCTATTAGAAGTATGACAGACACTTTTTTTTATCCAAAAATAGTAAACAGTGGACGGTGGTCTGTTTGCAACAAAAATAACTTCCATGAATAAATTTATGCAATTTAGCAATTGGATTTACTGATGCATCCTTTAATTTGTGTAAAATGCACGCCTCGATGTCGTAGGAGCTAGCATCGCTGGCTCCAATAATGTCAAGGTTTCGATCGTAATGAGTCAGGAACAGATTTGATGTAAGGACCTCTTTCATTTTTTCAAATGCTTCCTGGCATTTGGTTGATCATTGCCACTGATTACCTTTTCTCAATAATTTATTAAGGGGAGCTCTTAAACTCTGCATTCTTGGGACAAAAGCGTTGTAATAATTAGCAAGACCTAAAAAACTTTCGAAAGCCAACACATTTTCTGGTGCTGGCATATTCTTTATTGCCGTTGCTCTATCTGGGTAGGGACATCTTCTATCTTTGTTAATTATTTGCCTCAAGTACATAATCCTCCGTAAGAAAAACTCACACTTCCCGTCTTTTAATTTGAATCCGTAATCCTGGATTCTCATGAAAACCTGCCAGACATGCAATTTGTGTTCCCCGATGCTTTCGCTTTTTGTTAAAGTCGTCACAAAATCCAGACCATTTAACATTGTGTCCATGACCTGCTGAAAAACGAAGAGGCGACCTTAATCCCGAAGGGAAGTCTCAAAAATGTATATTAAACCTTTCGTGTGTTTATACAAAGAAGTTTCGAGTATTCATCGTCCAGGAGTATTTTCAGATATGCATCGCTTAAGCTAATATTTTCCTCTACTGAGCTTACCGAATATCTCCTTTGGACTTGGAAGGGGATAATGATGATCAATTAGGGCGCTGTTCAGCCCCGTCAGCACATACACGAATTTTTCTGCTCTTTTTAATATAAATTGCGAGAGATGCCCGCTCACTACATTCAGCCTTTTCCAGAACTCCTGTTTCCTGAAGTCGTTTCAACTCCTCGTCAGTTTGATTTAACGAAGCAAATGTAACGTTACGTCTTTTTTTAAAAACTGGGTTTACGTCTCAAACTTAGCAGACATTTTTGTGCATTTTCCTAGTCTTCCACTGAAAACGTCGGGATCTTTTTTTAAGTTCACCAGATTTTTTACTTTTTGACACAATGAATTAATAAGCATATCCCAAAGTTGTTCTTACCAATCAGCCCTGAACTAATTCCCCGTATTCTTCATAATATAAGCCTTTAGTTTTAAAGTTTTATCTTTGAATGACACGTTCGTTATAAGTTCGCCCATAAACTTAATAGAGTTGCAAGCTATTCGGTTTGTTCTTGACAAAGTCGGCTTACCCACTTTTTCTGTTTGATAATTATTATGAATAAGTATGAACCCAAGTCAAGCTAAAATATTATATTTTTGCTAAAATTTGTACCTCAATATATTTCCTGATGTTACGGCTTTCTAGTTCATTAGACTTGGTGATTTTTATAAAATTATCTTTTTATCTTGTTCTTAATCCTGCAGTGGGAATCTTTTGTGTCTCAATTTACCGCTATTAAAACATTTTTTTCTTTAAAAGGACAATCTCTATATCAATGTAAATACCAAATCCGAAACATGGTTATGACGACAAATTAACATTATTATTTTTTGGTTGACCTTTTTTAATTTTTCTTGTGCGTATTTTTTTAATCTGACACTCACGAAACGTTGGAAATCTTCGGCAACTTGCCGTAAAGTAACGCTGGGCTTGATTTCAGCGAAAGACGCCGAAATACGTTGTTGTTGTTGTTGTTGTTGTGTGTGTGTGTGTGTGTGTGTGTGTGTGTGTGTGTGTGTGTGTGTGTGTATGTGTGCGCGCGCGCGCGTGTGTGTGTGTCTTTTCTTTTTTGTAAAGGATCCCTTTTCTGTTCATATAACTGTCCATTTAAACGATTTGGAGTTTCCCTTATGTATTTCTTTCGGCCAATATTCCATGTAATAGAGTAAATTCCTTCTTCAAGTTTAAGCCTATTTTGTTTTGTATAAAGACTTTTATTGTTTTAGACGTAGTTGTAGCATATTTTATGTTGAGTTTATTTTATGTTGTAGTTATGGAACAATATATTTTAGGTTTTTCAAAGAGGACTAATTTTCTATTTTTTAAATATTATATGAGCCTTTCTTTTGCAATGAATATGAAATAATTAAGATATTTGTGGAGTTTGAAGTATTTTAAACTTATTTATGTAATACTAAGGACTACAAACTTTGAGTCCCTTTAAATAGAATCTGATGATGAATCAAAACAACAAAAACTATTTTAAATTGTAAGCGTTTTTTTCTTCATACACATGTGCAACTGCATAAACGTAAGCATTAACTTAGTTCCATGATGTCTTAATTGACAAACTTCTTTCCTCTAATATATATATATATATATATATATATATATATATATATATAATGTTTTGTAAGCATGAGTATATAATGACTACTAAAACATTTGTTGAAACTCAATGCAAAAAATGTAACACTGAAACTCTTAGTACGGATTCATTTAACTTACCTATTTTATTTGATTAAAAATTGTATATATTGCTCATTACTATGAACGTTACTTTTATTAGACACGTGCGTCTAAATTTCTATGCATGTTTTTTATTATTATTTTTTTAAATTGATAATAACTGACCTAGATCGAGAAGTCGTAAAGAAAAATTCATCAAAAATTACTCTTGATTAGGTTTCGAGTATGAAGCTAGCTCAAATAGATTTTTAGAAATCCCAATGAGAGCTGTGATTTTCTTTATATATGTTATGTAAACTTTGCGATATCAAACTGGTCTCTTGTGGTCAAACTGGCAGCTGCACATTTTGGCTATAGAAGTAGTTTCCATGACAGAAATGTAGATGGAGGTTCAATTTATATCGAGAGGCAAAATTTTCTTGATCTTGACCAGTTGTTATTAAATACACTGCTTAAGAACACGAAGATATAAACACGGACATGTTTATCGACTAAAAATAGCGTTTATATTAAAAAGAAATTCTGTCGAAGATATAACTATTAGCTGGAGAGTACGTAGGCTGACCAAGATGTAAATATAAGTATATACTAGCTGGTAGACGAAAAGACATGCAAGTGCCTGCTTGCATTTATACCTTGGTCAGCCTATGAACTTCCCAGCTGAACCTTGTATGTATATACAGGTGGACAAAATAATGAAAACACCTAATAATAACATAATGGTATAATTTGAAAAATTCAGTTAAATTGTCAAAAGCTTCTCTATATTCATGTTTTTTTATTTAATATTAGTAATATTTCATTTTTTCTTCTTTGTTGATAATTTCTATTCTCGATATTATTTAAATAAGTTTATTAAAATCAACAGTCAGTACTATTTATGAATTTTAAATGATCATCTTCATCCAATGTTTCAGGAACTGTTAACTGTTCCCGGAGAAAAATGTCATCTTTCAGCTGGTAATTCACCCATTCATACTGCTAAAGTTATAGCTGAATGACACGAGGAACATTCTAGCCAAATAGAACATCTTATCTAATCCCCTGAGTCCCCATATCTCAGCATCGTTGAAGATTTATGATTCATATTAGAAAAACAAATGAGAAGACGATACCCTCTACCATCATCATTGAAACTTTTTTACGAGTCGATCCCACGCAGAACTAAAGCCTAAATTACTGCCAAAGGTGGTTCCACCCAATAGTGAATTAAATTTGCCTGAAACCTCAAGGTGTTTCTATTATTTTGTTCACCCCTATATATATATATATAGTATATATATATACCCCTATATATATATATATATATATATATATATATATATATATATATATACACACACGTTATTGACTTTATTATCTATCTATTTTTAACAAAATGTTTATTTCTAATCAGTGATTATTCGTTTTCATACAGTTATCGCCGATAGTTAAAAATATATATCAACGTATTAATTGCTTGCTGATTTCTTGGCTCTTTCCTAGGTGCGAGCATAGCCGTTTAACATTCTCATTTCCTTAAAAACATTTTTAAATGTATCTTTCTGCAAACAAAGTAGATTTTCGGCAGTACAGCGATTGGTAACCGACCAGTTTCCGAGGTGCTTCACGATTGTTGTCTACTGAAAGAAACAGCTAAACATTGCAAATATCTACAAAAATTGCGTGCTTATAGACTCACACACACACACACACACACTCACACACGAAGCGGATCATAAATATTCGGTAGAGGTAAAGATCAATGGCTTAATGGTTATTTACTTTAAAAGTGTCCTCCGTGAATTGTTTGTATTTTCCTTGAGAATTTTATGAATTAACTTCTCCCTGAGATTTGCATCATCGCCCGATATCTTAACAGAATCTTTAGCCACTATTTCATTACGATTGATGATAGAAAAGAAACCTTGTAAATCAGCAAACCATTCTCCCATAAATGTCTTACTTAGCCTTGTAGTAGCAGCGAAAAACTGTTACTCTTCCCCTCTCAAGGTATTTACGGAGACATGTGAATGGTTAAGAAGTCATCAATCTACTGAGTTGAGTTTACTCTCTATCAAAGTGAGAATCGAACTCTTCTACAATGGCTTTCACAACGATGTTTACTCTACGGCTAGTACCCCCAAAACAAAATAAAAAGAGTAACAAAGAAATGATTGAAGACGAAAGAAAAACATAAGCTAAAGACAAGAAAGATATTCATCGAGAAAAACAGTCGAAAGCAAGAAAAAAGTAAAATGCAAAGAAAATAAAATTAGAAAAAGACAAAAATAAGTTGGCCGCTTCGTATCAGTCGAGCATATATGTAACATGGATTTTTATTTATTTATTTATTATTTTTGTTGTAGTTGTTGTTATCCCCATCTATCATTTCTATATCAAATAGAATTATCCCCGGCTTTTGTATCTAGGAAAACAATCTGAATTAGATTCGCCAACATAGCTTTTGTCAATGATTGAATCAAGAATAGCGAGATAAAATTCTAAGACAGAACAAGCCGATGTTCATACACATCGGACATTCAAAGACAACTAATTTGATCCCGTACCAATCGACTCCCCGTTGTGTCAGAAGCAGACTGCCCTTTATTCGATATTTAAGATTTTTCCTTGCCAAAGCAAAACATCTTGAATCCCAATAAAGTAAGCTAATTGTTTTCACTCATTCTCCATCATCTATTCATGGATTGACTTCGACCATTTTTTCTCGTCTCGATTCAATTCCTCTTTTGTTTGATTTTGTTTGATTCTTTCGGTTTTCTTTCAAGTTATTCAAGCTTCGTTCTCTTTATTTCCTTATTTATCTGGTGTTTGATTTTACCTTAGGTTTCGTTTCCTATTCGAGATTTGGTTATCTCACACCTTTTTATAATCTATTCTAGTTTCTTCTTTCTTTCGACTTTCCTTGTTCTTTCTCTCGTTTTCTTCTACATCTTCAGCCCGATTTCTAGTTCCTAATCTTAAGTAGTCGTAAATACAGTCTCTTCTTTATTCGAACTCGATTTTCTTCTTTCTTGTTTTATTTATTATTTTATTTGTTGCATTTTTTAGACATTTTTGTTAGCTCTGTTTCTCATTATAAATTCCTGCCAATTTCCCCATTATGTCCTTTCTTTCATTTTACTCTTTTCTTTATTTTTATTCGCTGAATCTGATGATGTTATATTCCTTTCTTTCTTTCACTTCTTTTCTTCTGCATCCTTTAAACTTTGCAATGCAGTTTTCTTATGTCACTTTTCTTTATTCAATTATAAGACGAGTCTATTTTTTATTTATTTTGTTCCCCCATAAATTTCATTTTTAACTTGTGCTTTTTCTTTCTTTCTATTCTCACTTACTTAAAGCTTTTATTTCCTGTCTCGTTTCCTTTTCCCATACCTGTTCTTTTTTCTTTTACTCTATTCGCTATCTTTTTTTTCTTTCCCTTTTTGCATAAATCTTTTATACATCTTTAAGGTCCTTATTTCTTTCCTTTTAATCTTTTTCACTTCATGATTTCGACCTGCTTCTCTAATTTACTCTTTTTGCTCTTCTTTCTCAAATGGCAGTATATATCCTCTATGGCTTCATGGCTTTTATCAATCATCTTCACGTTGACTTCTACTTTCACTCCACGAATCATTTATTCAACACATCTATAAGTTACCCTGAAGGAAGAGTTCTTAACAAATTTTCCTTGTTTTTTTTTAAACATTTTTCTTTTTACAATCAATACAGATAGCTAAATCTGGATATATGCCTCAATTACAAATACAAAAACAATTTTAAAACACTCACATATAATAACATGTAATAAATCTGGATATATGTCTCAGTTTTAAAGACACACGCGCACAATAAAACAAATAAAAGCATGAATATATACAAAGTTATATAGGTATCAAAAATTGTTTGAATGTACGAGTTGTGCTCACATTTGTTGGAGATCACTGCTATGGACCTGAAATTTTGTAATTATCTGATGGAATAAAGTAAATAAAAAATTGAAAATATTCAACTGCAAATGCTCAATAAATAGCAACCCGACATGCGTTTTCAAAAATACAGACATACACACATACATACATATATACATACATACATACGCATGTACAAAAAAGGTATATATATATATATATATATATATATATATATATATATAGTGTAATAGTTGTTACAGTGGTTTATAAATTCATAGTATTACTACACAAAATTTTCGTGTCTCGAAGCTAACCTTTTTTTTTTCTTTTTTTTTAGGTGCTTCTCATCGGGTGATGAAGTCAGAATTAAAATTATCTGGTGAAAAACGGTTTATTTGTGGTGAATATGCTTTTTAAGTGAAAGTGAGGTTGGGAGCTTATTTTGGTTCTGTTGGCCATACTGTAGTCTTAGAGTTATGTGTTGGGGGAGGTGGCTTAGTTTAGGACAGGTTTCCTATTTATCTTGTCTGGATGTAGTAGTAGTGGCGTCGTTGTTAATGATATGAGTGGTGTGTGATTTTTGGATGGTCTAGTCGATTCTTTTATGGTTCTTAAGGTGCTGCTATTTGGTTTAGAGGAGGATATGTGTTATTTAGTTTTGGACAGGTCGCTTTTTTGCTTAGTTTAGGTTATTTTGTATTGGGATATTTGTTTTTTGTTTTTTTGTTTTTTGCAGTGTCTATAGTTTCTTTTATTTTTCGACCATTTACAGGTAGCTGGACTTATTGTTGGTGTGGTGTGGAGTTTGTTGTCTTTTATTTCTACGTTTTTTGTTCTATTTATTAATAGGGTTGATTATGTGTATTTATTGCATTTTGGGGGGTCGTTGGGTGGGGTGCTTTTATGGCCAACAGAATCAAAATAAGCTCCCAACCCCACTTTCACTTAAAAAGCATATTCACCACAAATAAAGCGTTCTTCACCAGTTAAATTCCATTCCAACTTCATCACCCGATGAGAAGCACCTAAAAGAAAAGAAAAAAAAGGTTAGCTTCGAAAAGCGAAAATGTTTGTGTAGTGATACTATGAATTTATAAACCATTGTAACAACTATTACAATATAACGCTCTACGTTTGCATCGAGCACTCTTTATAAAAGTAAATGCATGAACAGCAGGTTAAAAACCTACGAGTTCCACAACATTGTTACAATATATATATATATATATATATATATATACATATCTGAAAGCGTGTATATATATATATATATATATATATATATATATATATATATATATATATATACTGTAATTGGTATTATCTTCCATATTTTTAAGTTTAAAATATATGAATTTGTATTATACTCGAGAACTAAACTTTAAAGTTTTCCTGGCTAAGTCAGCTGCCATATTTCGTACTGTATAAGTAAGTTGACTAAACTAATTAATGTGTATCAAAGAGTTTATATCAAGAAAACACAGTATTTAAATAACAGTATTTAAGTAGATTCTTTGCTGTTCACGTCATGTCATCCTTTGAATGTCATCATTAGAATGTTTTTTTTATCATTGGTTCTTCTTGAAGTTTTTTAAATGTTCGCGTTTGAAATACCATGAAAATATTTGATACTAAAATTTATTATGAAATAATTTTTTTAGTCAATACAAACTAAATAAAAAAGGAGCAAATTTTAAATTTAAAGTTACATTCTAAAAAGTCAGTGCATGTGATACACGGAGATGATTTTTCAGATTCAAGCGTGCATATTATACAGAATTGTGAACTAATCACAAATAATTACGGTATACCCATATTTGTAGGTAATACATAGTATTAAAATCATAAGTTACGGTATTATGAGTAATATTAATACAGTGTAATACATATGCGCACAAAAATGTCACACAGAATTTGAAGTGAAAGGTGATTGATAAAACGAGACTCAATACGACCTATTAATTCAGTAACGGCTACAAAAATGAATTTATCATAAATTAATATAAGATTTGTCACAACAACGTTATGAAGTAAAGTAATTTAATAAGAAATTTAATCAACACAAAATAGAAATCTTGAAACTGAAGCAGAAACTTACAAGGTAGCCTGTAAAAGTGTCCTGACACATGCAAAGGTGAGACATCCTGTTTTGTAAAAAAAGTCCTTTAGGTTCATATAATCTTTTATTCTATATAAAAGTTTATATAACCATAAAATAAATTTTTACAAAAAATTACACTCAATATATTATTCGTTATTTCTAATAGCTGTGGCCATAATTTTGATGAAATGTAGTTTTGATTAAACATGAAGTTAATTTAACCTGAAAATATACTGAAAGTGCACTCATTTTTTAATCCCATACAGTAAATCTGCGTAATGGACCATGCAACATATCTCCCTTTCCCCAAAATATAGTGGTGGTACCTTGTTGGATAAAAAGAAAAACGATAATAATCTGAATCAAATAGGCAAAGTTAAACGTCTAGACGTATCGGACGTCAATTTTTATATTTAAAGCTGATCGTAATATGTAACGTAAGTGGAGAAAATGTGTCAAATGACGCATGGCAAACGAAAAGGTTTTGAGTGTACCCAAAAGGTACATGGAGAAGTTTAGGAGAAACAAAAACCCGCATCGACGACAGGCCTATCAATAACAAATTCAGAAATTTAATTTTATTTAATTTTTTGTGGGCACGAATATCTTCCAGGGATATGTAATCTCAGAATAAAATTACAGAAATTAAAGAAAACCAAAGCAGCACCAAAGCGGTATTATGACAGACTTCTGAATGACCCAAATTGCAAAGTGATGTATTCTGACAGTGTTAAAAGCCAATAGAATGGTTTTAACACTGAGAATGGAAATTAAGTGAGAATGAAAATTCAAAGTGAGACACATTAAGAGAATCTTCAGTGACATCAGTAAACTAGATCCTCGGAAAACTATTCAGCAAAAAAAAAAGAGTGGATGACATTTTAAATTCTCGGCATAATGAAAAGGAGACAGTAAACGCAAACAATGCCAAGATATGGTACAAAATATACTACATTTTATGAAGAAAATTGGAACAAATGCAAGTGGTGAAAAAAGGAAGTGATCAACAAAATATGTGTACTAGAGATACCCACGTCTATTGTACAGGTGTAGAGGCTCATCCTTTGTTCCCTGTTTAGGATGTGGTTTCCGGCTTTCTCTTTTCCAAATCTTTTCATTCTCACGTAGCCTCCTGCACGTCAGTGGTGTTACCGCCTTGCTCGGGGTGATATGATTAAAAAAAAAACTAGACATACATTAGAGAATAAGAGAAATAACAGGACAAAAGACGTTCCCCTCGATAGAATGAATAAAATCAAGAGGAAACAACAATAATAGAGTAAGAAAAATATTTCATATATGGATGGAATACATAAGAGAACTTTTACATGATGAAATAGGAATATACAGTACACACAAATGTGGAAGAACCAGTAACATTAAAGTCTGGCGTGAATACTGGCCAATTTGAACAGAAACTATACAGCAGAACAAGATAAGATTGTAACAGAGCTTTAGATGATTTTAGCATTGACAAAGTTACAGAAATAATAAATACAAGTGGTGATATATCAAAAGACTGCAGTAGATTATTTTTCATAGCTTTGCCTAGTCAGTCATGGATCGAAAGAGATATAATAGTCCAAGCGTGTATCACGTATGGCAATTAATTGACTGACTACCTAAGTAATCAAGTACAAATGAATGCAGCTTAATGAATCACAAAACGAAATTTTATCCCAGTTCGGATGAATAGAGTTCGTAGCAGAATGGAAATAAAAATACAGAATTGAACCAGAAATAGAACAAGAATGGTGTGGTTTTGTGAAAGACACGGGAACAAGGAACTCTATATTTATGCTCAGAAAAAGCAATATAAATGCTGGAAGATATATAAATATTTTATACAGGGTGTGATGGATAAATTTTCGACATTTGTTGGGTGCAATTGAGCGAGAGAACAACAAAACTTCTTGTAATACCAAAGTTGAACTGAAAGCAAGGATTATGGCAGCATTCACCAACTAAAACAAGGAGACTGTCCAGAAGAGATGCAGGAGGTTCCGAACTCGTTTGAAGGTGGTGCTTGAAGCCAATGGCAATTTTATTGAATAAATTTACTCTTTAGTATTTCAGAGTATTTTTGTGTAATTTTGGCAGATATATCTGTTAAATTGAGATGTCAGTGTTATTTTCATTTTTGCGTAATTTAAACAGCAATTTATCCATCGCAACCTGTAGATTATGTGAAAGTGTTTGATAAGGCATGACACAAAGAACCGTTAAGTGGGCTTGATTTTTGGAGGAAAATTTATAATAATACAGAACTTATACTAGTAGCAAGTCACCTGTATACGGATATAAAATAAATTCAGAAAATTTACAAAAATTGAAGTAACATAAGTCAAGGATGTGTCTTGTCATCAAACTCATTTAACGTTGACCGTGTGAATTTCCTGAAAAACTAGAAGTTTTACCAGGATTTATTATAGCAGCCTCAATTTTAATATAGGACATGTAAAAGACACAGTAGTGGTTTCAGATACAGAAAAGAAACTGCGGAAAACTCTACAGAAGGTAATAAAAGAAAACGAGAAGGAAAGACTCATTCTCAACTGTATGAAGACAGAATATATAGTTGGCAGCAAGAGGGACAAACGAAGATGGCAACTAAGAATCCGAGATAAATAAATCAAGCAAGTACAAAAAATAAAATATCTAGGAAATGATTTAACAGAGAAAAAATGTGATACCAAAATTAGAAGGCGCGATCAAATAGCGAATATGCTTCCCAAAAGAAAAGAAAAATATTAAGAAAAAAGAGATATAAATAGTGTTGAGTTGTTATACAATGTAGGTCCACTACATAACAGTGAATGCTGAGCAATATCCTCACAGATGAAGAGTCTTGAAGCAACAGAAATGTGGCTCTACAGAAGGATGTTGAGAAAACCATGAATGAGTAATAACAAAATTTTAAAGAAAATGGAAACGAAAAGGTCAATTATACTTAGAATCAGAGACAGCTGAAATTTCTAGAGCTCATAATGCAAAAAGAGGACTGGATAATTTAACGCTCACATGAGATATTGAAGTTAAGACACAGGAGAAAGCTGCGGAATACCCTACCCATGCTGTGTGCATGGTTGGCATAACAGGGAATAAGAGAGACAACATCAAAACAAATCTTTCTAAGACTACAAAAGAGAGAAAGTTGTGGAGAGTTATGATCATCCAAATCATGAAGAGACACGGCATATAGAATTACTACTTGTTGTATTTTCTCCCCATTTTGTATATCAGTCTGACTCCAACCGGTATTTGTCTGAAGGTCTTTCTAGAAATGAAACGCATCACTTATAAGTCTGTTTTAGTTCTTTTTTATTTGTTTTTCAATTTTCAAATTCAATTTCTCACTATTTATTTTGATATTTATACTTGCTTGTTGTATATTGCAGTACAACACCCACTAAAACACATAGTTTGCGAGAAAAAATGTTATGTGCATCACTAAACAAAGTTGCCTAAGTTTTTTCAATTTAAATATAAATGTGTACCGGGGAGAAAAAAAAAACAAATAGTTTCATGTTATGCTGAAAAGCTAAAGAGACTGATAATAAGATTGCTATTAGTGTAAGGATTTATATTATTGATATTTAATCTATTCTAAGGAAAATAATTAATAATTCTTATCCAGTGTGAAATTAAGAGTTTTGACCACGCATTTAATTAAAACTGTAATCACGTATGCGGTATTCCAGAAATATATAAACACTTCTACTTCTGGGAGATCTTTTCTATTCCCATGCACATATAGTAAAATAGAGATGCAGTTACAGATACTTGATGGGAAACATTAGCTTTTAATTAAACAATCATTTTAAAAATAAATATCAGGAGTACTAAAAGGTTTGCAGTACAACCGAGAAATCCTTCCATTCAAAAAATCTTATGCTTTATTGTCAGATTTTGGGATGTTGGCACATTTTCAGCACTTTCCTCGTAACATTAATTCTGACAATAAATGTTAGTTTTAAATGCTTAACATGATTATCCTTTAAAATTTCATTCTAAAAAGCAATGAAATTTTCAAAATCCACACATCTGTCACGGAACACCAAAGTTTAAAACCTGAAAAAATAAAACCATGGTCACGCAACAAATTCAAAATTAACAATCATTCCAAAGATGTAAACTAACACACGGACTTTAAATTTCATCAAATTCTTTTTAATTTTATAATTGAGGTTAGTCAAAGGCTTGGAACATCGACATTATTTATGGACAGTTACTTTTCACCTTCGACAATAAGTACGTAAATAATCCGCCGGCAAGAAAATCATTAAAAACATAATTTCTTTAATAATATGTCTTAATAATATTATAAAACATTATAAAAACCATTGACTCTTGAATAAATTTTATACACTAGAAAATGCCTGCTTGCTCGCTTATGACTATGATAATGGTTAATTGAAAGATTTAATTTAATGTTTCTTCGTAAACATAACTCTAAACTATATGCAACATTTAAAAAATCTTCAATTCCACATATTAAAGTGTTCTTCTTTATACGTGTATTCAAAAATCTTTCTCCTAGGTTGCATTCAATGATTCACAACGTTCTCTTTTAAGGAAGTTAAGAAATGTTTACTCCTATGTATATATATATATATATATATATATATCTGTGTGTGTGTGTGTGTGTGTGTGTGTGTGTGTGTGTGTGTGCAAAAACAGTGTAAATAAAGATAAAAGGAAAACCCTTCTTCACCAACCTATTTCATCCAGTGTGAGTGTAAGGAGTTTATGTTGCAAAATGTATTTATAAATAGGAAAAATTTATCAATTTATGAACGTTTTAAAATATTCCTAAATCGCTATAGTTTACCTTTACTTATACAAGTACGTTAAACTATGGAGGATGTTGAGTAATATAACTTAATACCTAGTAAACGAAAGTGAGTAAATGTGCATAATGTTGCTGAATTAGTTTCTGATGTAGTAATGCCTTGAGCGAAACCGACATACGATTTTTTTAAAAATATGAACCGGAGTTCGGTTGATTATTTTCTTGAGTACGAGTTGAATTTTGAGATATGTGCAATATTCAGTTAAGCAACCGATAGTTGGATCCACGAGCGCCAAGTTTCGAGTGTATTTCTATTCACAGTACACGTGCATGTTTATCTCACCCTGGAAGGATCTATTTCCATTGTATTGTGCTGTCTATTTTGCCGTTATTTTACAGTGAGCGGATAGGTAATAACTCCATTAATTCCAGTGGGTAAAATTGAGTTGAGATATTTGCCTTTTGAGTTACTAGCTCTGTCTTCGAACGAATTAAACTCGTCTCTCAAGGCATTACTATATGTACTGCATCGACTTAAAAAAATGCAAACTTTCATTTAAAAAATGCTGCACTCTTTAGGTAATAAGCATCAAAATGTTTCTAATTTTTAAATATTTTTTCTCTACAAACAATATCTGAAACTTTAAAAAATGTTTATTGCTTTGTGTAGTTTGTATTCTTGACATTTGAGAATTAATATTTGGACTTTGTGTGTTTCACAAATTTCAGCTGTTTAATATAGGAAAAAAGTGCAGTTATTCGAACATTTTCTAAAACAGAATTTTTGATAACTGAACTCGAACACCACATCGTGTATTTAGATTAGTAAATATAGGGCAAGAATTGCCAGCCAATAATGATTTTTACTCAATATTTATTGTCACTTTATCTTTATACACAGAGAAATTAGTGTTGAGGAATCATGTTTATTTACCCATAAGCAAAAAAAAAAAAGTGAAAAAAGAAACTATACTGATGTAAGGGAAAAAGGAACAGAAAGAAAAGTGAAGACAGGATGAACGTGAAGATAATTTGTGTTTGTGGCTGCAAGATTTTGATTGGGGAGAATTGATGTCTCTGGACCGATTCCAGTTTTGCAAGGCCATGACTGGAATGTGTGATGGCAAAGAAAGTCCATAAAGGGAACAGTAAGAGTTTTGAGAAGAATTACCGAGTAAAAAAAAAAGAAAGAATATTAATTTGTGTGAATGATAACAGGAAAGGTTTGAGAAATGAATAAGAAAAATATCACAAAAGTAAGCAGACGGCAATTTAGACGGAAATAAAGAAATCGATCGAGTAATGAATATGCTAAAAATCATGCAGGTAATCAATGATAAAAGATAGACAAAAAACGAACTGAGTTGGTACTACATGAAGAGACGTGTTTTGGCACACAGTGAGGATTGAATCCACAACAGTGTCTGTAAAACAAACTTGTAAAAATCTTTAAATATGCGCCATCATGGAGTTAATTTTTAATGTACCTACCTACCCCCCATATATATATATATATATATATATATATATATATATGTATATATACTTATAGTAGTTGAGGAATGGCAAATATCAGAGACAAGTGCCTGTAAGCATAGAGAATTTGGAAATAGGAATCATCACAGCAGAATGAGAGAATAACGCCAAAAGCGCAAAATAAAGCTTGAAACTGATAATCACCAAGCGGGAATGATTTATGGCTATACTATATATATATATATATATATATATATATATATATATATATATATAAGACAGAGCTTTACCCCCCTTTACCTTGTACACAAAAACTTGGCAAAATAAGGAAGCGAATTTTCCATCTCCCTTCAAAAAGATAGCCTTTACTACCTGATAAAACATTGTCCTTTCAATGTCGAAACAAAATGTACCCTTTGTAGTAGAATGTAATTTGTATATGTTCTAAACAATAATTTATAATAAATATTCATAGCTCTATTTCTATATTGAGCACTGTTTTAAATTAATGTTTTGAACGTTGTTAATATTTTCTCCGTTCTTTATTCACTTGTATATATATATATATATATATATATATATATATATATATATATATATATATATATGACTATTTATTTTCCCCTTCTCTTATTTAACTATCATTATTGATGTACTTGGAACAATCCTGATGAGCCTTGTAAAAATCTTTACAAAACCTAAAAATCCAAAGAATTATCAAAACTAGCGATAATTTATAATCGGTTATAATATTGTAGAAAGGGCTGGGCTATCAACAGACTTGATATCACGTGTGAAAAATCAATGTGTATATAAATACTGAAATGTTTTCCGTGCAATGAAATAATTTTATAATATAAACAGCAGTATTTCATAAGTTCCAGGTAAACTTCGTTTATCTTATTAAATGAAATTTAAAGAAAACAACGGATTCTATATATTTTTTAAATTTCTATATTAAATTTTTTAGACTGTATAATTACCTTTTTCTCTATTTTCTGACCCCGTGAGAATTAATAATAAAGCGAACGTTATAATTTATTTCTCCGATAATTTTTAAATATCAGAATAAATGGCAGTGTAATATGGCAATATGAGTAAAAACTTTCATTCAAACATTTTTTGCTAAATCATAAAAATAATGAAGCCTAGCATTATCCTGATGGAATATTTTAGCCTTTGTATTAAATAATTCCGGTTGTAGGTCTTGCGTTGATTGCTGTTTTAATTTAATAATAAATGTTCGAATCAACATTTAGGTTCTTCTGAGGAGCTCTTTGGTAGAATTAATAATGGTTTATATCATCTGCTTCACAATTTATAGCATTTTGCGTTGTTAGAAAGTATCTAATTTTCACCCACTGCCCAAATCAGTTTCTAAAATGGTGCCTGTAAATATAGACCTACAATATTTTTATTTCGCTTTTTTTATGTATACATCACGCGTATCAAAGCGAGTAATATAAACAGATTATCAATGACGTAGATAATTTGAATATCCTTTCTGTCTCCAGCGTCATATAAGTTTTTTTTATTTTATTTTCAAGTAATATCTTTAATTATCTCACTCAACTGTCTGACAAGAAATCACGAAATAACAATTTTCAAAAGACTTCCAAAACAACTGTTTTATGTGAATGAATCGCATTTTTATGCAATCATTCTTCAATATAACGAAAGGGTTGTTCATTTCATTTTCAGTGTTAGAACCAATACACAAATATACACTAATTTTAGAAGTATTTTTGAATGCACACTGATATAACTAGTGTCAACGCAGAATAAAAATATATAAATTCGAATGAAGTTAAAATTAAATGTTCGTCATTATATCTAAGAACAAAAATATATAGTTATATCTAAACTATGACAAGCTACAGGAATGTTTTGATGGTTGTAGAATACTTAGGTTGTTTATGAAGATTTTATATATGATGTATGATTATATTTATCAGCAAGAATAATTGAGGTAAATTTTTGCGCAGAAAAACCTTCCAATAGGCATTTCAGCAACTGTAAGTCGTATTTCAATGTCATGAATATTAAAATCTTAATTAGAATAATAATAAATAAAATCAGAATTATTGTGTAGTAAGTACTTCCACTCATTTTTGGTACCTAACTTTTAAATTGAATTTTTAAAAATAAAAAATGTTTTCTTGAAACATTTATTTTAGTTTTAATTGAAACATTTATCTTAGTTTTAATTGAAATCTAAATGATTAAATTTACTGTTTAATGATTTGAATTTCCAGTAAGCAATATGTAAATGATGTTTGGCGCAACATAGTGAACCAACTTTCGTAGCAGCAGACTTAGCAATTGATTGAATATATCATCCCACCTAATTTCAGTAGAAAATAGGCACACTGAGTTGCTCTTCTGAGAGTTAGAATGAGCCATCTAGATGAAAGGTAAAAAGAGTTCTTTAAGAAGATTTATTCTTTCCTTTTAGAAGTCTTAAAGTTAACAAATCATTTCTCGCCCCAGATTGTAGATTATTTTTTAGATTATTTGCCAGTTTGATTTTATCGAACTTATCAAACTTACTTTTAAGACAGGAGAAAATATTTGTAAATTAAAGACATTAGGAAGATCGTTGATGAAAACGTACTGGGCCCAAAAATAAATTCCTTAGATACGTCCGTATTAATGAAAAATGATCTAGAGAATTAGCCATTCAGGATAACTTTCATTAGGTGTTTTAATAAGATTGAGTCAAAGAAACGGTCAGAAATACAATATCCTCTCAGTGTATGAATAGCAGCACACCAAATCCTGTTAAATGTCTTTGAAATATCGAAAGCAACTCGTTCTTCAGAGTTTTATCAAAGGTTTGACACTATTTCAGCAATAATTGTCAACACATCAGCTTTTGACCCATAGAAGCGAAAGTAATGTTGTTTATCTGAAAGAATAACCTGTGAGGTGAGATGCCTAACCAAATCAGAGTTCATTAGAGCATCCAGTACTTCGCCAAAGAGCGATAGAAGATGAATAGTTTCAAAGGATCAGACGATTCTCCAGTTCTGAAAAACAAGAACTGCAGAAGAGGATTTCCATCAATCTGGAAAGCAAGAAGCAGCAAAGCATTTATTTTAGAGTTCGAGTAAAACAGTTCAGGAGCACATTTCCTCAGAAAAATTTCATGGATATCATCAAGCTTTGTGAGAATCAAAGAGGATAACTTTATCTAGGATTTCCGCTACATACACAGACTTGGTTCTAAGTGGAAAGTTAGAGAAAGAGACACCTGTCGTTCCGAAAGTAGAATTATAAGAAAATTTGTGGGCGAAGCATTCTGCTTTATTGACAGATGATAGCAATTCAAATTGACTGATTGATTACTCTTATTTAACACGCTATTACAGATTCGCTAATAGTGGCGAGAACTAAACTAATGAGTGACTATGTGGTGCCTAGCTCTGTCAGCGAACAATGACGTTCTATTTGAAAATATGTTTCCAGTTATTACGAGCAAACCGGTATCTGTTGTGATCAAAGCGATTACGTTGGTAAAACCAGAAAAAGTTATTTCTGTGGGTTACAGGAGGCTGAACATGCAAATGTCAGCCAAGAAGATCGTGGCTTTATCTGTTATTTACGAGAAGGCGCAAAACTCTCGATGCCGACTTGAATCCAAGAAGAAACTTCAGAGGTACAATTCTCAGTATCAAGACTAAATATTTCACTCAAATCTTCACCTTGAAACAAATGGTGAAATGAACCCCAATCTCATATTTTGTAATTTAAAAGCTAAGATATTGCGTAATATATTACAAATATAGAAGAAGACTAAAACTAAAAATATTGCGTAATATATTACAAATACAGAAGAAGACTAAAACTAATTTTTGTTAAATGATTACGAAAACAGGTTAAAACTTTCTAGATGAATGTTCATACAGTATGTTCTTACGTGCGACATTACGTTTCTCTTGTTCAACATGCTTGGCACGCCACAACATAAATAACCATACTTCTTAAGAGAAGAACAGTTTCTTAAATAATTTCAATTGTTTACTTCACGTGTATATTCAGATATTAAAGCAGGTAGTTCTTTCAAAACGGACCCTTACTATCAGTAATCCTAACATTTGTAATAGGTAAGTAGAATTTTTATTTTTCCTACAGGATACCTTCTATAGTTAAATCGTTTACATCCTAATACAACTTGAAACTCTCATCTGTTATTGCTATCAAAAAGAGACTCTACCACTCGCCTTACAGTGAATGATAACTATCTCCGATTTGTAAGTTTGCGATTCTTTTTCTTCTTGCCAAATCTAAAATCTTCAGATCTAAAAAGTTACAGGGATGGTGAGGGCAGCTACTTATCTATGTAGAGTATTTTACAAATCTGAGTCACCACCTGTTGGGACCACCCAATTTGATAAAGTAGCCGGTTACTATTTCCTTGTTGTTGGGCTAACCTCCAAGTCCTGCTCGGTTCAATTTCTTTGAGGAAAATTATCTTCGTTGTATCCTTACCAATGTTGTTATCACTTCAGAAAAGAAAGCGAACTTGCTTTACACAAGATGGATCAAATAACTTCTGATCTAAGTTGGTATGAATCGTGCAAATGAAATGAGAAAATGAAGTTTGATGGAAAATAAATTATGAAGAGAAACTGTCTAAGAAAATTTAGAGTAAATTAAAGAAGAATTGTAAGTAGGAAGTATATTTTTAAAAGCAGAAAAAAGATCAATATGGATAACAATAATGAAAATTGAAACATTCTAAAAATTAATCTATAAACATAAGTTTTATGAATGAGAAACCTTAAATGAAAATAGAAATGAATACAACCTCATAAAGAAAATAACGGAAATAGAAATGAATAAATAGAAGAAAATGCTGGGACGGAAATATTTATGGAATTAATAAAATTGAAAAAGGATATGGATTGAAGAAAGGAAAATAGAAATAGAAATACTAAAATATAACAGAAATAAAATAAAGTAAAATCTCGGAAAAATAAATAAAGAACAAATTAAGAAAAATGTATTTACAATTATCGTATGGTAAACAATATATGAAAAAAAATTTTAAATAAAGATTAAAATCTAAGTATCATGAAATGAAATATTTAACGCCAATACCAACTTTCAAAAATAAAATTTGACGGATGCTATGCAATTGTATTTTTTTTTTCAAATCAATTGATTAGAAATATTGAAATATATTTGTAAGATGGTTGCGATAAAATCTTATAAATGATAAACTAAATTTGGCATTTTCATAGTTAATTGTTTTATTTCGATGAGTAACCTTAATCTTTCAGTTTTTAAACGATATAGTAGAGTTTACATATGTTTCAAATATATTCTCAAAATAATCTAAATACTTATTAAACACATGTATATCATGGGATATGATACTCATCAAATCAGTTTAACAGAATTATACAGAAGAAGCTTTGTGGGGAAAATTATCATTATAATCTGAATAAACCAAGAATGTATAGTGTTTTGGAATATTTTTGCAGTGATCTGAAAACTGACATAAAAACACATCAATTACACAAACTGAAACAAAAATTGGCCTTAATGCATATTTATTTATGCTAAATAAATATTCTTGTATAGCTAGTATTCAATGACAATGTAGTATAAAGTACATTTTTTAAAAAAAGGGATGAAATTATTCTAACAACGTAATTGAAATAATCTAGTAAAAATCTCGTATGCAAATAAAAATTTCTTTCAAAGTAATTTATAATATTCCAAAAAATTAAACGATGTCGTAAACAGAAATTCAAAGTAAATTCAGTAACACACTTCAGATTAGTTTTATTTGTACGTGGTTCTTTGAAATTTCATATTTTTCACTCAGTTGCTTTGAAAAGGAGTTTGTAATAGTAATGCTGGAATACTATTAAATATTTACTGAAAAAATCGTGATAGTTATTTCTTTAACTCGTTATTGTTATTGATCTTTATAATTTTTACATTTTGATCGTAGATAATCGTAATCTAAATTTTTGAATGCAACACATTTACTACAGACACTTGGTAAAGCTTTATAACACACACACACACACACACAGAGACACACACACACAGAGACACACATATATATATATATATATATATATATATATATATATATGTAACTGTTCAATACAGCTCATTTTTAAATTTCTGAAAAAATGTCTTACATCTGTTGCTTAACTAAAATCGTGACTATTATTTTAAATGGTTTTCTATTTGTATGTAAATATGCATTGTGGATGGTGATTAAATGTTTGTATCCTCCGTAATATAAAGAGAAAAATTACATTTAGTAGGTGTTCACTGCATAGGTAAAAGTTTTTAAAAATTTACAGATAGATGAAAGACAAAATGGAAAGTGAAAAACTTATGACTATAAGCTATTCAGAAATAATTAAATGATCAATGTCAGACACGTGTATTTCCTTATTTTCTGGGAAAATGATCTATAGTTTGTATAAACAGAACACTTATGTGTATCTTTAACTATCATATCTGTTCAAAAGCCCATTTCGCATGTTGTTGGTTTTTCTTTTATATTCAAACAGGATTTTGAATATCTGCAGTGTATGCATATATATGGTGAGAGGGATAAATTACGCAAACATGAAAATAACGTTTGCAATAGATATATTTACCAAAATTACGCAAAGATATCGTAAAATACTAAAGTGGAAATTTATTCAATATAATCGCAATTGACTTAAACTACAGGATTCAGACGACTTCAGAATTTCCGGCCTCTCTTCAGCATGATCTCCTTCTTTATGTTAATGAATGCTACCATAATCCTTGCCTTCGGTTCATCTTTGTTGTTACAAGAAGTTTTATTGGTCTCTCGCTCAATTGCACTCGACACATAATAATCAAGGTGATTGCAATCTGGAGAGTTAGATAACGTGGTTGCAGAAACTGTTTGACACCCATGAACACCTGCTTGTGTGGCATGGTACAGAGTCCTGTTGCTAGACACAGAGTCTTCCTGCAGCCACTCTCTCGACTCATGGCAACACTACCTCCTCAAAGTATTTGATGTAGGCCTCACTGTTGAGCCTGAGGCTCTCACCAACAAATTCTGGAAGTCTTTTCTTATTAGAACAATCAGAGTGAGTTTTCCGTGCTGTCTTACCTTTGTAATCAACATTTGAATCCTCTGCACTTTCCTCAGATTGACACCCAAATTTTTAAATGTTCGTATTGAAGCTTCCGGTGGGAGTTCTAAGCAGTACAGTATACTATTTCCAAATTTTTGGCGGAGTGAATTTCGTTATGGTGCTCTTTTTCTCACAGACTTTGCAGTCGACAAAATAAAAAAGCAATGCGAATACGTGTCATTAAAAAATATAAAGTGGCGAAAATTTAGCCATCGCAGCTTGTATATATACAAGCTGTGATGGTTAAATTGTCGCCACTTTATATTTTTAATTACATATATTAATTATATATTACATTTTAATTATATATATATAAACTTTCATTTTTCAGTTTATATATATATATATATATAAACTTTCATTTTTCATTTAGTTGAAAACGATGAATGCATCACAATTTAAAAACAAATCATCTCTACACTAAACGCATAAATTCGATTTTGATGGACAGTGAAAGATTTCCGTGTGACAGGTTTATAACCGTCTTTGCGCCATCGGAGATTTTCTCTCCCATTTTTTAAAATTTCTCATTCAAACGTTTTAGCACACTTAGCATCTGATACCAACAACTCTTCTATACTTTTTTAAATGTGTTTTTATTTTTTCTTTACCATGGAATCCGCTCTCCTCCTTTGAATTTGACTAATTCCTTTCCTATTCATACTACCCCCTTGTATATTCTATAAGTACTCCACCAATGATAATCGCTCGCAAACACACGCCCAATTTCAAAATTGATAACCTTCCGGCCTGAAAATGTAGTAAAAATAAAAATAAAGATAAAAGTCATAAAAAAGGCAGTAATAAGAACGATAAGAAAAAGCTTTCAAAAAAGGTATTTTTTGTTTACGTCTTTATTAATACACATGCATATATACGCACGCATATATATATATATATATATATATACAACAATTCTTTTAAAAATTATCTTTCGTTTTCCATTCAAATTTTCAGTATTTCAGCATTTATTTTTACATTCCCGCATATTTCTATCTTTTTTAACTTCCAACCGACCCAATCATATTTTTGAGCCATCGATTATTCTTTTTATATACTAAATTTCTTTCGCTTTTCCCATATTTTTGAAGCGAATACTTTAAGAATATTTCTTACGCTTACAAATACTACTACATATATATGAATACATTAACATAAGCACAAACACAAAGATTTTACTGGCGATGCAAATATGCTTAGCCATGAAATATATTCATTTCTTCATTAAATCATACACCCACCCACACACACACACATATATTCGTGTGTGTGTGTGCAAACTCAATAGATTTAATATATCGGTGCTTGTGTCAGTTTATATACCATATAAGATTTGCATATATTTACGAACAATCTTATAGTATGAAAATCTGTGTTAATTCTACGAATTTCCTTCTTTCACTAATGCATTGTCACTTGAAAAAATATTTTACATTACCTTACTGTCTCTTTTGAGTGGTATTATTTTGTTCTCACTCATTGTCATTATCACGATTTATATCATTTACTTTTGGCTAAGACTAGCTCGATTTTTTTTCTATTTTTACATAAAACTATCTTCCTGTGCCTTTTCCATTTCTATATTCCTTTTCCTTTTCTGTGAGTAAAATTTCCTGAAATGATTTTGTTTGTTGTTTGCATTGAACCATCTCTGATTCTTTTTTTCTTAAAATATCTTAGTATTTCGTCTATCTTAGCAAGAACATACGTCGCTTTTATTTCTTTATTCTACTTATTTTAGTCAGTGTCACTATTCATAATCTTTGCCAACACAGCATCTATTCCGAATTATTTTACTGATGGTATCTTATTCGTAGATCTTATACCTTCTATTATATATGCTTATTTTACTTTACTATTAGTAAATATTCCAACTCACTTTTCATCTATCAAGCTCAAATCTTTTTGCAAAATTATTGAATCTATCATCTGTTTTTAATATCTTTGATTTGTTATTGTCAAATTTGTTGTTAAAAGTCGGTTTATTTTATGTTGTGTGTCTTGTAACATCACATTAGAGAATAATAATAAAGAAAATATTCTGTGCTAATGTGTATTTTTATACACGAAAGGCTTCAAATCGCATCTTATCCTGCATGTGAAAGCTCCAGAAGCCCTTAATATGGATATTGTCAATGGATTTCAACGGTTTATTGGATTTATTTTCTTTTATCTCCCTAATTTCTTCTATACTTCCTGTTATCTATGTACGTCAAGGTATTTATAGTGTTGTCTTGTTTATCTTTTAATCGGGTTCACCCAATACAAAGTATTAAAGCCACCAAGAAACAAGAGGTTACAGGGTGTGAAAAAATTAGGAACAGAAATATTAAAAATGAGCGGGATGAGTAAAAGGGTAATCAAAATGAGAGTAGATAGCGATTGACATTGGTTACAATTCGGTTGTTATTTCCATGTTGTGCTTTTAAACACCACCTTGCGATTCAAATTATTTACTGAAATCCTTCACTATATACAGCAAAATTTCAAGTTTTACTGCGGTTTCTGATAATTATTTTTTACTACATGTACTTGTTACTTTTATATTGAATTTTTGAAATGTAGCAGTCATTAATATTAAAACATAGTTCATCATTGATTAATAATGTTGCATGCTTTCTTGAAATCAATCTGCTCATAGAAATTTAAAACGAATATAATGCGAGAGAGTGTCAAAAACATATTTTTGTGCACTGAAAATTTGAACAAATATCATTTTTTGTTCTCGAATTGTTTCGTCAGTCTCAAATTTGCTGCATCGCTCAAATACATATATATATATATATATATATATATATATATATATATTATGACCAAAACCTGATTATATATATATATATATATATATATATATATATATATATATATATATATATATATAAATATAATTATATATATAATCAGGTTTTGTCATAATTAAATTAGACCAGGACAGAGTTGTATTAAAAAATGTTCAATATATTTGTGTTGTAGAACTTTGGAAATTAGTAATTTCCACATCTTAGGTTTCAACCTTTTGCTATCTTTTGGCGATTTACAATAAGTACTTTTTCTGTTTTTCAAACATACAACAGGGATATTTTACAAACGCGCTTGAAATTTTTAAACAATAAAAATTTTCAAAATTAGGGAGGATTTAAAAACACTTTCATCTATGTTTGTATGATCCTAGTATGTATTTATAGGTGTGATTACATCTGGACATTATCTCTGATCTTTCATTTAATAAATTTTGGGTTCTGAGTACAAAATTATGGTTAACTTTTCCTCCTGGAACTCTCTGCATACATCGCAAACCTTTTATAGTTTAGCTATTTTCACTATACTCCAAGGAACTTTTCCATTTTTGAATTTTAATTTCCACATACTGGCTAGCCAGTTTGATACAATTTTTGAGGTTTCTAGTTTAAATGAAAATTTTTTTATAAGCGTTTCACCCCGAGCAAGGCATGTCACTGCCACTACTGCGCAGGGCCGACATAGAGTGGAGAAAGGATGATTAAATATAGGAAATGTCAGAGGGTGGGTGATAGGCGGGTAGGGATACCAAGAATGGTTAAATATAGGAAATGTCAGAGGGACCTAGTTGCTAATCTAGTATCTCGTGTAAATTCGTGCTTAGGCGGTACCAGTGATCTAAGCTCATCGGAGCAGAAGCCATGAAAGTACTTGTAGAAGAGGCACAGGGAAGCCACATCACGCCGGTGAGAGAGTGGTTGCAGCCGGTCTGCCAAGTCAGTATCAACCACGTTACAGATCCTCCTTTGTACTTTGTCAAGAAGTCCAAGGGGAGCAGCAGGGGCATCCGACCAGATATGGCAGCAGTATTCAATACACGGGCGGATGGTAGATTTGTATATGTGCAGAATAGATTCAGGTGGTAAATACTTCCGGGCTCTGCACAGAGAGCCGACTTTCATAGCAGCAGATTTGGCAATGGATTCGATATAGTCATTCCATTTGAGGTCCGCCGAACGTGTAAGGCCAAGGAGGCGTAGTATTTTACTCTCTGGGAGGCTAGCCTGTCCCATGCTAATGGAAGGTAGATGCGATTGTCTATGGTGGTTAGTTGATAACAGCTTCGTTTTAGAGGCATTGGAATTTACTAGCCATTTCCTACCCCAGGCCACTACGGATTGGAGGTCCTTTTCAAGCTCGGCAACGAGGTTCGCTTTGTCGTCCACACCTGGTTTTTGATCGATGCGAGAGTAGATTGTTGTGTCATCGGCATACATGCCAACTTGGGATCTAATGGCGTCGGGAAGATCATTAATGTAGATCAGAAAGAGCGTGGGACCTAGGATAGAACCTTGAGGGACGCCCGCGTTCGTATGGTAGATTTGGGAGGCATGCCCATTTAATACCACCTTCAATGTGCGGTTAGAGAGGAATGACTGGATGAGGTCAAACAGATGTCTAGTTATCCCGTAGCTCCGCAGTTTGCACAAGAGGCCAGCATGCCAGACCCTGTCGAACGCTTTAGAGATATCCAAGGCAACGGTTCGGGTTTCGCCATTCTTGTAAAGTGCCCGGTATATGTACTCGGTAATGGTCGTTAGCATATCAGCAGTAGACCTGGTGAAGCGAAACCCGTAATGTTTGTCAGAGAGAAGCCTGTTGGCCGTGAGATGCTGAATCACCTTGGCGTTAATAATGGCTTCGAAAACTTTGCCAAAGATCGGAAGGAAACTAATAGGACGGTAATTGGCGGGGTCTGAAGATCCGTGATTATTTCAATTACTTTTAAAAATGCCTTTTGCAGACCCCAAGTATATTTTTCTTTGACCATTTATGTCATGTTCCTCTGCGTTGTAAAACCATCTCTTCTGTTTTAAAAAGTTCGTTATGTGGGGATTTGTTGTTGTTCCAACTGTTACATTCCTTGGTAGTGATGCTATTTTGAACGTTATTATTTAGGTTTCCGACGGTTTTGGTATTTTATGCAATTTTCATAATAGTTGGATCAAATCTAACAATCTATAACTTAATTTAATTGAATTTCTATTGAAAAATTTGTTTAATTCTCAGTTTTTTGGGGAAGTATGAAATAACTAACTAAGAAAAAACACGGTACAGGGGACGTCGAAGAAAGGATAAGAGAAAGATGGGAATCAAGCCAGAAAATGGTAATTGACGTTGTATTTAAACTTTTGGAAATTGTAGCTATCAGGGAAGCAAGTATATGGAAGTGGGCGAGAAGTGCGAGAAAAGAAACTGTAGAGTAGAAGTGGAGGTCAAATTTTAGTATTTTGGCAAAATGGTGGGATCTAGATGTCAGTCTAGTAGCACAAGCAAATACATGTGGTCGTGGCACCAGTGAATGAAGCTCAGATTTGAAGCCGTGAAAATATTTGTAGAAAAGACAGAGCGAATCTACATCTCGTCGGTGAGAAAGGGACTGAAGTCGAGCTGCTAAATTGGGATCGATTAAACCTTTGGATTTTGTTCAGAACCCTGAGATGAATGGCAGGAGCACCCGGCCAAATATGGCAATAGTATTCAATGCATGGACGAATGGTAGATTTATAAATCTTCTGGATGGATTCTGACAGGAAAACCTTCCTGGCCCGACACAGTAACCTAACCTTGTTAGCGGTAAATGTCGCTATTGATTTGACTTAGTCGTTTCACTTGACATCAGTTGAGAAAGCGAGGCCAAAGAGGCGCAGTCTGTTACTTTATGGGAGTCTAACATCATAATGATAGAAGGTAGGAAAGCTTCTCTATGGAATTTAAAGGGAGCACCTTCGTCTTGGAAGCATTAAAATTTACGAGCTATTTCTTACCCCCAATCTATCACAAATTGTAGGTTCTTTCCAAGAGCAGCAACGTAGTTTACTTTGTCAGCCTTACTAAATTTCTTATTGAGACTGAAGTAAACGGCTGAATCATTTGCATAGATACCTACTTGTGAACTGATTGTATCAGGAAGATAGTTACTGAAGATCAGAAAAAACATAGGACCTAGGATAGAGCTTTCATGGACGCCTGCATTATTATAAAGGATCTAAAAGCATACCCGTTCAAAAGACTATCATTTCACCAATTTGATAGGAACAGTTGGATCAAATCTAACAATCACCCAGAAATACCATAGCCAGCATTCCAAACCCTGCCAAACGCTTTCGATATACCCAGTGTAACAGCTCGAGCTTCGTCGTTTTTATAAAGATCTTGGTATATATATTGAGTGATGGCCGTTAGCACATCAGCAAAGTAGAAGTCATACTGCCTGACGGAGAGTAGGTTGTGGGATGTGAGATGATGTACCATTTCAGCATTGATAATAGCCTCGAATACTTTGTCAAAAAGCTCTAAGAGTCTGATAGAGCACCAGTTAAAGGATTCAAGAGACTGCCTAGTGTTTTTAAAAAGAAGAAACCACAGAGGAGGACGTCCAACAAGCAGAAAAATGATAGTTATTAGTAGATTACCAAAAAGATAAACAGTGCATACTGTAAAGGGGATACATATTGAAAGATATCATTGTACAAAAAAAAAACGCATTAAATCCAATATAAAATTTTATCTCAACTGATGACATTTGAATTTATTTTTAATTGAGTTCACTCCATGCAAGATAGTAAAGCCACTAAGATACAAGGGGTTAATGGTGGCGGAAGAATTAGAAAACAGAAGCATTACTAAGGAGCGAGAACAAAAGAGTAATCAGGAGAATAGTAGATAGCGATTGACATAGCATTTACATTTTTGAAGATTAAAGTTAGCTGGAAAATATTGAACCGGGAGAGAGTTTCACAAACGAGAATGCGCGCAAAGTATATATCTTCTTCCTCTGATGCATTCCTATACATGTATATCTATATTTACTACAAAGGAGATTTATCAACACCTTCTGTTACTTATAAAGAAAATTTGTGGTTGATTTCAGTATTTATTCACTCTTCTTTAGATTTTAAATAGAGCAAATTTCAAGCGAAATAATGACAGAGAATAAAATCTACAGTGTAATAGTGTATAGTATTACAAAGCAAAAGTTGTGTTAAATAATAATCAGTCAAAGATGAAGAAAAATATTTCTGACTCTCCAAAACACATACCTAGAATACAACAGGTCATTAAAATATGAACCAAACTTGTAGTCACTCGTCAGCTGATGAAAAAGACAATGGGTTCATCTTATCAATTTGTGTGGCTTAGATATAATCAGGGTGAAAAGTAAAAAGAACAATGAAAAAATCAGGAAATGAAAATTATCGATGAAATGTTATAAGATATACTTTCAGTGTCAGAAAAACTCAACCCGGTTGTGTGTATAGAAAGCTTTAAAAACATTGTCAACGCTTATTTAATAATTGATGACTTTGAGACAAACATTTGAGATTTTCAGACAGTCAAAATATCAAAATAAAAAATGGATGTTGTACAAAAAGAATAAAGCAGGATCTTTCAGAAGAAACAAAAGGACAGCTCATGAATTAGCAAGAATATGCAAGTAAAATTGTATCCAACATTATTGGTGTGCTTCAACCAGACCCGAACAACCTTCCGAATAAGCTAAAAGAATGAAAACTATTAAAACTGCAGCAAAACAACAATCATCGAGAAAAATGTGGTAGTGATAATACATATTTTAATTGATCTTCAGTAAAAAACCAGCAAAACTCAACGAGTATAATAACGATAGTAATAATGATTCATGGCTTCTGATACATAACTGATTGGAAATGTTAATATGTTTTGTCTTAGTGAATTAACATGGGCCACAGCAAGTATCCAGATCAGTACTACAGATTGTCTTCTTCTCCTTCATCAACTCGGTCCCAAATAATTCCTCGGGCTAGGGGAAAGCAAAAATTTAAAAAAATCAGAAAAAACAAACAAATGCTAGAGAAATAAATAAAACGGTAAACTATATAATCACTAAATGGCGCAAACTGGAAAAATAGAAAGGCACGATAGAGTGACAATAGACAAATACAGGAAACTAACAACTAACACATCACTCAATAAATTCCGGGCCTGACATATAGATGGCACTACTAAAAAAAATCCATATGATTTTTATGTGATACTAACCTTCAAATAGTAGGTGAAAACATTTGGGCCTAATCAGATTATTAGTTTACAAATTACAGTTGTTTAAGTGAAGCTACTGTTGCAAATTTTCAAAACAATGGAAAAATCTTAATTTCATGTGTTGATAAAGCATTGCTTTCTTCTGGGAAAAATACTGTTCAAGCAAAGCAATATCTAGATAAATGTTATTCGTACTCTGTTCCGTCTGAATCAACGACTAAGAGGTGGTGTGCAGACTTTAAACGCGGTCTTACAGACACAAATGACGCTGAAATCAATTTTTTAAAGCTCTTCCTAAGAAGCCAGGCGCAATGAAATGCGAACTCTACGGTTTGATGAGCCACATAACGAAACTCATTGTCCGAATCCTGATGAATAAAGCAGGCAGAAGAGTCAGGCCGGAGAGAGGACAAGAACAGTGCGGTCTCATCAAGGACACTGGAACAAGGAATGCGATATTTATGCTTAGGATGCTATCATAAAGGGTGATACATATGAAAAAAGACGTTTACCTGTGTTTTGTAGATTATGCTAAGGCTTTCGACAAAGTACGCCACAAAGAATTGATAGAAATACTCAGCGACCTCAACATATTTGACAAAGACATTTGAGTAATCAAGAATCCCTATGGGCAACAAACTGCTTGCATACGTACAGGAAATAAATTCAGCAGATATACAAAGATACAAAGGGGCGTAAGACAAGGATGTGTCCTTTTACAGGATCTATTCAACTTGTATAGCGAAATTATTCTGAAGACCCTTCAAGTTAAGATTCGACATCGGCGGTCACAATCTGAACAACGTAAGATACGCAGATGATACAGTGCTGATAGCCGACACGGAAAGAAAACTAGAAGACCTCCTAAAAAAGGTAGATGAAGAAAGTTGAAAGAAAAGAATGCAAATAAACTATAAATAAACTAAACGAAAACCGAATTTATGATCATTAACAGAGGAACTCAAATTGCCAATTACAGGTTGGGGATATTAAAATCAAGCAAGTACAAAAGTCTAAGTACTTGGGAAGTGTAAGGGTTCTAACGGAAGACAGAAAGTGCAACACTGAGATACGAAAGCGGATTGGCATGGCAAAGGACGCATTCCAGAAGCCGAGCAGAGTATTTAGAGACAGGAAAATTTCACTAGAAAAAGAAGAGAGTTTTTGATTGCTATGTGATATCTGTCCTTCAATATGGCAAATACTGGACAATATCATCAAAAATGATGGAAAAACTTGAAGCAACTGAAATTCGGTTCTACAGAAGGAGGCTGCGGATATCATGGATTGAGTATCTGAGCAATGATAAGGTTTTAGAAAGGATGGAAACGAAAAGGAAATTGATACTGATCATCAGGTAAAGACAGCTGAAGCTGGGACATGTGATGAGGAAAAAAGGATATAAGAATCTGATACTTTATAGGTCAGATAGAGGGAAGGAGATACAGGGAAAAGCAGCGGATAACATATCTGACGGGCCTGAGCAGGTGGATGGCAGAGCGGGGTTTGGATAGGATAACAGGAGAAAGCGTGCTAAGAGCTACCAGGGATAGAGCAACATGGAAGGCCATGATCATCAAGGACCTGAAGGGACATGGCAAATAAAACACTGGAGGTTTTTTCTTCGTCGATTACCTTGATAGAGGAAGAAGCATCAATAGCGAATATTATATAGCATTATTGTTGCGTTTGAAGAAAGAAAACGGCCACAAATTAAGAACAAAAGTGATCGTACACAAAGACAACGCACCGTGTCACAAGTCGATCGCAACGATGGCAAAACTAAATGAATTACACTTTGAATTGCTTCCGCATGCACCTTATTTTCCATAGCTGTCCCCTAAAGACTACTGGCTGTTTGCAGACGTCAAAAGAATGCTCCAGGGAAGTAGATTTGACTTCAATGAAGAAGTGATATCGGAAACTGAAGCGTATTTTGAGGCCAAAGACAAATCGTTCTACAAAAAAGGCATGGAATTGTTAGAGAAGAGTTGGAATCAATGTATCAACCTAGAAGAAGACTAAGTTGATGAATAAAGTCTAACTTTGCCTAAAGAATGTTGTTTTATTAGTTAGACCCGAGACTTATTGAGTGACGTGCTATAAAAATATTATCTGCAGAAACAAGTGGCTACCCAGTAAAACCAAAATCATCACATTTAGTTTGAAAGAGGATGAGGAATTATTGAAATATGTGAACTTTACCCGGGAACTGAGAAAAGTACGGAATATGAAGATTAAAATCTTGTAACTGTGTTCAAAACGCTGGAATCAAGATTGGCCATGTTGGAAATTTGAAGTAGATTTTAGACTGTACAGATTATGGTGTCGCTGGGAATAACAAGGATGCTAAGAAAGGTGCTGGATATTTGTTGACACTTCAGTGATGACTAAGAGATATCAAGTGTGAACATGAAAATACATAAATAATTACTAATAATGGTTTTAGAATAAATTTTCAGTTAAATATGCAGCAAAGGATATTATCTTGTCTGAGAATAATTGAATAACACTGTTATTACTCTTGAGACTTTTAAACTATTATTAAATATCGGTCTGCTATTTTCTTTATTTTTTCTCATAAAGTATTCTTCTTAAATAGTAATTTTGAAGAAGCTTTGTATTTGTTTTCATTATGATGGTAAATACAAACGTTAGGGAAGCATCATCAGGTCTGTCGATATGGCAAATTTTGTTAAAATAATGAAATTACATATACAAAAAGACAAGCAAAAAATGACTGGCTTATTTGCTTATTTTGTTGTATTAACCTCTTTATGATTCAGCTGTCTGGCTTACCAATGTCCTTTTATATCCAGCATTCTTTGTTTCGCTAACAAAAATGTAATGTTACACCAGAATATGTTGTTAATAGTTTTATAGATAATTATTATCTTGACATTTTTATTGAAAGTTTGTTTCCGTGTGCTAGTCTTGATCACCTGTTCACATTTTCTGCCCATGGATGTTTCAGGAAAAGAATGAAGTGGTGATTATTATTATTATTATTATTATTATTATTATTATTATTATTATTAGTCTCAAAAGTAAAATTGTTTCTTCTTCTCATATGTATACGGATAAGCTGAGTATAGAAATTATCATTATTACTTATTTTTAACCGCCACGGTTAAAAAAATAATATTTTTTATATTTAACAGCAGAACTTGAGTTAAAATGATTTCACATCAATCAATCATCAATTCATACTTGGCACAAATCTTGAATGTGTTGAGTGTATGTGTGTATATGTAGGTATATACGCCAGCTAAAAATCACCAATGACTTCAACTTGCAACTAAAATTTTCACACCGTTAAGTGATCATCAAGCAATGCACAGCGTAAAATCTCGCATGTTAGAGTTTATTCATCTTTTTTATCTTGTTAATACCGAGCGGATGTTTGTTGTGGTGTAGTGGATGTCGGCTCAGAACAATAAATCGAGGAGCCGAGTTCAAATTCCAGTTGAATTCCTTGCATTCACTAAAGCGCAAATACCCTTGGCAAAGGTATTAATCCGTCTCTTCCCTCCAGTTATGGGTTAAATAACAGGACAGATTGGGTTTTATAGCCTTGGTTGGCAATCAGTCTACCGCAGAATGTAATGGCAACCTACTGCGGGAAATCTTCTGCCCAGTCAGCCATGTCTCTTTCGAAATCTTCTGCCCAGTCAGCCATGTCTCTTTCGAAACATGATCACTCAGTGCGTGTATCACATAGGGCACTTAACTGAATACTGAGCAATCTTTTCATAAATTCTACCTATTTATATTTATAATACTTTAAAAATTATTCTCTCATATATATATATGTGTGTGTGTGTGTGTGTGTGTGTGTGTGTGTGTGTGTGTGTGTGTGTGTGTGTGTGTGTGTGTGTGTGTGAGTTGTCTGGCTGTTTAAAGCAAACCGATTTAGACGGTAATTTCCTCGATAAAGTGGAATGCAAGTTCAGACCCCTGTCAGAGAGCACATTTTCTCAAATTGCGGAGGCCGGAAGATGCAGTTCATACTTAAAAAAAAAAGAAAACTGGATGTCTGCTCAAATATATAATATTTAAGATAATAAGAAATGTGTTAAAATAAGATTAATTACTATATTATTATGCTTTTTCAGTTTTTTGTTTATTTTTTATTTACTCCCTACTACATAATGTATTAAGTTGGAAATCCGTGTTTATAAAACTTCGGTGAAGTAACTTAAAACTTTTACAACTTGCAGTAGGATTTACATTTACACTTCAAGCAGGTGATTTGGTTAGGTTTCTTAATTTATTCCTTATAATGTTCAGAAGAGACGATAGAATCTGAAGAAATGATGAATGCAGAAATAAAGATATTCAAAATCTGATTCAACAGAAACAAGACAAAATGAATATATATATATATAGTAATTAAGAGTAATATAATTATTATTATGATAGCATATTGCAATTTAAAAGGTACAAAGTTTCGGTGTTAAAACACCATCATCAGGCAGCAGAATGTGGTTAATTTATTTTGTAATGTATAGATTCACTCAGTAATGTGTCATACGTGATACATGCTTTTGGGCGATTATGTCTCTAAAGAGACATGACTGACTGGGCAGAAGATTATCCCGCAATAGGTTGCCATTACTCTCTGCGGTAGACTGGTTTCCAGCCAAGGCTATAGAATCTAATCTGTCCTATCATTTAATCCATAACGCAAGGAAAGAGACAGATTAATAACTTCGTATTTGTGCGTAAGTGAATGCAAGGAATTCAACCGGAATTCGAACTCGATTTGGAGATTTAAAAATATAAAATAACAAATAAGAATAAGGAATAAATAAAAACATAAGAATAAAGAGATCAGATTAATTAAATGGGGTGGAATCTTATAACATTTTAAAGAATAGTGTCTTTATGACTTAATTGACAGTAGTGTTTCAATGTTTTGCCACAGAAGGCCAGACATCAAAAATTTTAAACCGGAAAAAGAAAAAGAAAGTAAAAAATAAATAAAAGGGAGAAAAAGAAAAAAGAAGAAGACAAGAGACAAGATAGAAGAGGAAGAAAAAGAAAAGACTAACAAAGAAAAATTTAAACATTAAAATAAACAAAATAAATATAAGAAAATAAAATCGAAACCTACATAAAAGATGAGAATAAAGATGAAAATGAAGTACAAATAAAAGAACAACAGTAATTTAAAAAATGGCCAGTTCAATAAGCACAATAAATACATTTTAGAATAAACACAATAAAAAAAACTTTTAAAATGACATTGATATTAGTTATAACCAACGTACCATAATTAATGATAATAACACAAATTCTTGCAATTCTCATAACCCTAACATATGTTCTATGCAAAAGAAATGCCTTACAGATTCCATTATATATCAAGCTACTGTCTCTACTAATGAAAATCTTTATATTACAAAACATTATATTGGATATACTAAAAATAGTTTTATGTGTCAATTTTACCAGCATAACCTATCTTTCAATGATAAGGCATATAGTAGATTCCCTCTTTAAATAATACTGGCAATTGAAAAATGCAATTAAAACCCATGCAGCCAAAAAGAAAATATTAACTAAATTAGAACATGTAAATCGTTACATGAAATATATTTCCTTTGCTTACAAGAAAAATCAATATAATAAAATTTTAAAAAATTGACTTATTGAACCAACTTAATGAAATCATTAAATTTTACAACCATAGAATTTTCCATACACTTAAATATATCTGAAATTATCTCTGATTTATATCATTATTTTCACTATTTGCTCGTTTTATAACTTATAAAACTTTATAAACGTAGCTTATTGAACAGACAATTTTTTATTTTTTTTAATTACTCTATTATTCTTTTACTTGTACTTAAAGCAAATTCTTTAAGAATATATTTTAATATTTGATTTTTATTATTATTATTCTTATCGTTTATGTTGGTTTTGATTTAAGGGTAAGTGTGGTTTAAAATTAATTTATGAAATATTAGTTGTATCTCAAAAGAAAAATTTTAGTATTTTTAATTTAGATTTGATAAATCTATGAGAAAAACTACTGAAAAATTGTTTTCTGCATTTGGTTATTAAATAATATACAATATTAACTTTTGACGGTACGTGTGTACCTGTACGGATTTAACATCACATGCACACACTTTTGTTTTGCCTCTCCATATTTAACAATATATCAAATGATCCATTTACTCGTCCGTAGACAGATTTTGTATCTACAAGTAAATGCTCGTATGTGACTACGTTTGTGCAATATCTGATACGTATTAAAAATTCACTGTACCGAAACCTTTTAAAGACAAACCGTAATTAAGTTGAGATTTACATTTTATATAAGGATTTAGTTTCATGTACAGATGATTGTGTGAATATCTTTTTTTTTTTTTTTAATCATTTCACCCCGAGCAAGGCAGAAACGCCACTGATGTGCAGGGGGTTACATAAATGTAGAAAGATTAATTAGAAAAGAGTGAGGAGTACAAGCTAGTTAGAAAGGAACAATAGAAAGCTGAGAAAGCAGGTGCAATGACAGATACATGGGCGGAGAGAAAGTGAAGATTATACAGGGGAGGGGAGAGAGCTAGAGTTCAGTGGTTAGTAGGTGAGTATTAACTTTGCTTTTAAATTTCTGGAGGTCGTAGCCGTCAGGAAAGCAAGAATACGGGAGTGAGTTCCACAGGCGGGAAGTGCGAGAGAGGAAGCTGCAGGAGTAGAATTGTCGTCTGCATTTGGCTAACCTGACTGTGAATGGGTGGGACCCAGTTGCCAGTCTGGTTGCACGGGTAAACACCTGTTGAGGAGGCATCAGTGACTTAAGCTCATCCGAGCAGAAGCCATGAAAGTATTTATAGAAGAGACAGAGGGAGGCCACATTTCGACGATGTGAAAGTGGCTGCAGTCGAGTCGCCAGATCAGTACCTATCACATTACAGACTCTCCTTTGAAGCTTGTCAAGAACACTGAGGAGAACGGCAGGGGCACCTGACAATAAATGGCAGCAGTACTCCATGCACGGACGGATGGTTGACTTGTATATATGCAGGATGGATTCAGGTAGAAAAAACATCCTGGATCGACATAGTGAACCAATCTTCTTAGCAGTAGATTTGAGAAATGCAGGCATGCACATGCTATATCTATACTTATCTCTCATTATTTAGACACAATGGCTAGGGCATAGTGCCAGCCAATGTTTTTACAACAATATTAGTAATAAACAGCCAATGTTATGCTTTTATATTTATCTCCGTTACAAATATACCATGTGAACTGAATTATATATTAAATTTTGATTTGAAATAATTCAATAATATATCTTATTTGAGATTTTATTAAACAACTTGAGTTGTTAATCATTTTTTAAATACATTTCTTTAATAGTATAGTTATTAAAATTGATTTTTAATTTCAGATAATATATAAAAGGAGCTAATGGTCGAAAGAAAGGTGTAATTTTGAAAGGGAAGTAGAGACAATGTAAAAACTAAACAAAAAATTCACAAAAAATTGAAAATATTGGTAAAATAATAAAATAAAAATGGTTTTAAGATTAATAAGCAAAAGGACTGTATCGACGAGCAAGAAAGTACTTGATGAAATTGGTCTTACGAATATAAACAGAAATATGAATTTTAGTGAGCCGTGACAGAAGAGAGCAATCGAAAATATACAAGGATGAGGACGGACCGTAAATATTAAAGTCCGAAATGGAAGCTGCAATGGCCAAACTGAACAGAAACAAAGCAGCTGGTCCAGACGCCAGTGTAATAGAGCTGCTGATAGCCATGGAAGAATTCGGCATAGAGAAAATTACAGAAATAAAAAATAAATTTATAATAGTGGAATAATACCAGACGACCTATGCAAGTCGATTTTTATAGCACTGCCGAAGAAGCCAGGTGCAAATGAGAGAGAACTACACCGAACTATCAGCTTAATGAGTCACATTACAAAACTGATTGTCAGAATCCTGATGAATAGAGCGAAAAGCAGAATCAGGCCAAAGATAGAACAGGAACAGTGAGGGTTCGTCAAAAACACTGGAACAAAGAATGCCATATTTATGATTAGGATGCTCTTCGAAAGGGCAATACAAATGAAGAAGGACTTGTATCTATGTTTTATTGATTATGCGAACGCATTCGACAAAATACTCCACAAAAAATCGATCAAAATACTCAGCAGCCTCGATATTTTGGGGAAAGACATTAGAGTAATCAAGAATCTCTACTGGCAGAAAACTGCCTGCATACGGACAGGTAACGATTTCAGCAGATTTACAACGATAAAAAGGGGCGTAAGAAAAGGATGTATCTTTTGACCGCATCAGTTTAATTTGTACAGCGAGAATATTTTGAGGACCCTAGATGCTTTGCCAGCATTTGTTATCGAAGGCCGCAATTTGAACAACATAAGATATGCAGATGATACAGTGCTGATTGCAGACATGAAAAGAAAACTACAAGACCTCCTACAGAAGGTAGTTGAAGAGTGACAAAAAAGGACTAGAAATGTAACACAAGAAAACCGAATGCATTGCCATCAACAAACAGAGCAATCCAAAATGCCAAATACAACTGAGAGATACTAGAATCAAACAAATACAAAAATTTAAATACCTAGGAAGTGTTCTAACAGGAGTTGGAAAGAGCGACACAGAGATTCGAAGGCAAATTGGCATGGCAAAGGACACGTTCCAGAAGCTGAGTAAAGTACTAAGACACAGGAAAATTTCACTAGAAACAAAAAAGAGAGTGCTAGATTGCTATATGATGTCATTTCTTTAATACGGCAGTGAATGTTGGACAATATCATCGAAGATGAAGGAAAATCTTGAAGCACCGGAAATGTGGTTCTACAGAAGGGTGATTCGAATACCATGGATATTGAGGACCGAGCATGTGAGCAATGATGAAGTGCTGGAAAGAATGACAACGAAAAGGAAATTAGTAATGAGCATCAGGAAGAGACAAGTGAAGTTCTTGAAACATGCAATGAGGAAGGACGGCTTGGAGAACCTGATACTGACAGGCCAGATAGAAGGAAAAAGAGACAGAGGAAGGCAGCGAATAACATATTTGAAGGGTCTGAGCAGATGGATGACGAAACGGGGGTTGCGTGGTTTGACAAGAGAAAACGTACTAAGAGCCACCAAGAATAGGGAGACGTGGAAAGCCATGATCGCCTACGACCTGAAAGAACAGACGACTACCTGATGGCTGGACTAGACTTGGGTCCCTTTACCGAAAGAGTTAACTAAAATCACTGAAGGCACCAGTATGGTGTGTAGTAATGTTTGGGCAAGTAATGTAACCAATAACATTATAGACACTTTTGGATTTGATAATATTTTGTAGATAATTGTAGTGAAGTATTATAAGTTCTAGGACAAAATGCTTTGTGAATGACACAGATAATGACAATAAAAAAATTCAGCAAGCAAGTATAGTTCTGTAAGACATTGCTGCTTCATATTCTACAAAGTTGACCATTTCTTAACAGGAAAATGTTTAAAAAATACCAATGATCCCGGCTTCAGCAGTAGAAAACTTATGTTTTATCATTAAGGTAATGCTAAAGAGTATACTAGTAAAGATCTCTGGCAAGCAATAATATCTGCTACAGATTAAATCACGAGCCCATATTAACTTGAAAATAAAATAAGTCATTCAAGTATATAAAATATTGTTAAATAATTTATATTCCCGATATCTTTTGTATTTATATATAAATAAAATGTGTTGCAATAATTTTCATTACATATTAAGATCAGAAACGCTTCTAAGAAACTTCGAAACCCTTTAGTTCAGAGGAGAGGTAAACAAAGATTTGAGAAATGAGTTAAAGTCCCACACTGATACTGAGATAACCTTAAAAAGCATTGTACGTGAAACTAGACCCGTTGGACGAAATAAAGGGTTCAGTTTGAAATTTTAATTACCTGAGGAATGCCGGAGTCTACAACGGCCGATACGTCATGACTATGGCATCAAATATGAGGACAACAGTCCATAACGTAAATAGTCTAAATTATATATACTACAAAAGCTTTGGCTTTTGTAGTATTTTTTAGGATGATTGTCACGTTAGTTCTTTAAACACATTAAAGGTTAGTTCTTTAAACACATTAGCGCTAACCCCCATCAACATCCCACACACAACTCGCCAAATATAAGAAAAGAGGCTTTCCATTCCTTTCCACACCACTTTATGAGACATTGTAATTTCAATGTCGAAACAAAATGTACACTTTGTAATGGATAAAAAAAAATTGTACATGTTCTAAAATATAATATATATATATATATATATATATATATATATATATATATATATATATATATATATTATAAATTATGTTTTAGAACATGTACATAATTTCTTCTATATATGTCCTCTTCTCTACAATCATATGGCTGTTTCAGTGTTTGGACTCAAACACTTCATCGGGAGAAATAAAGGTTTGGAATCATTCTCTGTTTATATTTGGTTCGTTGTTGTAGTGGGGGTTGGTTGAGGTTTATATATATATATATATATATATATATATATATATATATATATATATAATGCAAATCCACCCAGGTGATTTATGAAGCCCGCATTTCTCCATCTAACAAAAAAAAAACGACTTCAGGACCTATATCGGTATGTCCGCCGGTCCTTTCAAACAAAGACTGTATAACCACAGGTACTCCTTTTCGAACCCCGGTCAGAGGTACCAGACAGCCCTTTCGCGGGCATTCTGGAAAATGAAAGAGGAAGGGCTGAATCCTGAAATTAGCAGGAAACTCATAGGTTCAACCCGTATTCCGAGGAATTTTCGTGATAGGTGCTGTCTATGCTTACTGGAAAAAATTTACATATTAAAATACCCCCACCATCACCGGCTACTGAATCTTAGGAGGGAATTCATCAGTAAGTGCCGCCACAAGGCAAATTTTTCGAATACTTAAATTTAGAATTTAAATCCCCGTTGACTAGATGTTAGAATATAAATTTAAAAAATTCAATTTAAGTTTTAATCTTAATTTTACCCTAACATTAACCTTAAAAAGTATTTTAACCCTCTACCCTCCTATCCCAAGCTCCTTTAATTGCCTATTTTTAGAAAATATGGATTCTTTTACTAAACCCCTTTTTCCTTGGTTAACACATATATGTATATATATGTTTTTTTCTCTAATATTTTTTCTCTAATATTTTTCTCTAATAATTTTTAACTTCCTGTAATTGGCATTTAGCTCGCTTCTACCTAAAAGGTTTAATCAAATAAACTTAAATAAAAAATTTTAAAATCTTATATTGAAACCCATTCCTTCTCGCCTAAATAGACCTCTTCAAACAGCCCAAAATCTTAACCTTAAAAAAGTAATTTAACTCATTTAGTTGTCTATCTTTATAAAATATGAACTCCTATTCCTCCCCTTCCTAAATATACCGTTTCAACACCCTGTAACCACGCGACTACCAGCTCTGTCCTTTTCTACTTTGTGACCGTTGTTAACCTAAAACCCCGCCACACTCTACCCCAGGGCCTTCGCCATTTGGAAAAAATAATGTCGCTGACGTGACGTAGAATCTCTATTAGAGATCCTATGTCTAAATGTACATCCGACACCTTTGAATTTTGAAAATTTTCTCTAATTTATATTGGCTCTGTATTCTTAATACATTGAGCCCTCTGCTTGCATCACTTTTTAATGTTAAAAAAATTTTAATGTTGATTAGGATCAGGTTCTTGGAATTTACTTTCCTACTCTTCCACTTCGGATTAAAGAAAAACAATATACATATAAATGGGTTTCAATATAAGATTTTAAAATTTTTTATTTAAATTTATTTGATTAAACCTTTTAGGTAGAAGCGAGCTAAATGCCAATTACAGGAAGTTATCAGTTTAAAAATTATTAGAGAAAAAATATTAGAGAAAAAAATATAAATATATACACACACATGTATATATATATATATATATATATATATATATATATATATATATATAATAAAGAACAAATAAGTAACATTTCGAAATCTAACATCAGAAATTTATTATTTTGTGTGTTTCGTTAAGCAGACTTTACTTGCATTTGACTCGTCAAGCAGCGTTTGTTTGTATGATTTATGTGTGCATGTGTATCATATTTCTCGTTTGTTTGTGCAGGATTCGAATGATTGTATGTCTAGTGGGTATGGTGGTTATTGATTGGTTGTCAGCACATTGATTTGGGGAAATTTTTACGTCAACGCAAAAATAAAAATACCAGATTTTTACATATTTCATTCTCTGATGAAGCTTTAATAAAAGTGTAACATGTTAGATTTATGAACATTTCCTATTTGTTTTTCATCAGATCTTTCTGTTGGATTCTTACCCATATTTGATACCAATATATATATATGTATGCACGCAAATATAAAAGTATTAAAGTATACATTTTTAAGGGTGTGAAATATGCTGTGTGTCTTGAATGGTAAATACATATAAGATATTAGGTATATCTGAATCTTGTCTCTGATAGTTTTTGCCCACGTTATGTGATACTTGTTCTGCTGATAGCTGACAGAAACGTCGTCATCTCCAAACAAAAGTAACGGTCACTTGCCACAATTTAATCCGTAGGTCATTCCTTTTCACCATTCCAACATTTGATACAAGTGAGAGCCACCTGATTGTTGCGACCCATAGCTCAGACTTTTGTGGGGTCAAAGATTAAGGAAGGTGGCAAACAACTCTAGGTTTAAATCTAGCATATGAGTGATGCTCCAGTGTAAAAAGATAGTGTGGTTGTGTGTTGTAGAGATGAGTGCGCAAGATACAGGAAGAAACATTGGAAAGAAGATATAGTGATTGAGTAAAATGAAAGTGCGTTTGTTTGTGTTTGTACAAAAATGTACGTGAATTTTCGAATACTTGAGTGATGGATAGTTAAAGCGTTATAAAAATAAAGTACGGAAAAGTGGATATAAGGACAAGGAAATGGTAGAAAATTAGAAAGGAAGGTTTGAAGCAAAGAAAACAGTAAATAAAAGGGATAAAAAATACGTATGATAACAAATCAGTAAATTCAAATAGAAAAAGAAAAGAGAAAAAGAAAATTAAAAAGTAAATGGAAGAGATAATAATGAAACAAAGAAAAATAAAGTAGTAACTTGAAAATCAATAAAAAAAATCCCAAAAAATAAACTTTGAACGATATTTAAAAACAGATAAAGGGAGAAACAAAACGAAATGAAAGGAAATGAAGAAGATGAAAATGAATGTTGAGTAGAAAGCAAAAAGAATTTTGTGTTTCTTCTTCATAAAATAACGTGAAATGAATTTCGAAGAAGAAAGAGACGATTTAGTTCACCTATGTTTAACAGTTGACTAAATATGGTCATCACTTGTGGAAAATATGTAGCGTTAATTTTGTTCATACCTTCTAAAAAGCTTTGATACAGGTAATTTGATCGTCTGATCCAAATACCAGAGGAAAACCTCTACCTGATAGGTCTACAAGGCGACAACTATGTTGAGCATAATAAAATGAAACTATTAAAATATTCTTCGATGATTTGCTCATTCGTTGTAAAACTTTAAACAAAATGAAATCTGTTCTACCGAATGGTCTGTTGGTCATGTATAAAATCTGCTATACTGAAATTTATCTTAATACATAAGTAAATAATTTAATAAGATAGCCACTTGGATTCAAAGTCCGAATCCTAAAAGGTATTTCTGAGGACATATGTAATGATTATTTTACAGTTATTTTATTAAAAACAGATAAAAAAAATGCATCTTTTTTGTTTAAAATCTGTTTTACGCCGGGCATCGGAAAACTCTGAATTTTTAAAAAATAGTCAATATGAATTTATTGCTCTTTGATATAATGTCCGGCACTCATTACAGATACTTTCCATACATTTTATGAAATTGCTTAGTAATTTGTTTATTTCTTAGTTATTGTTTCTTTCAGCTAAATATATATTTTCATATATGCCTAGATTTGAAAATATATCTATTAAGTGAAACCTAGTTTGGGATAGAACAATAAAGGAGTTTGCAGTGACAATTAGCAGATTAGCACATATTATTCTTATACCATTTCCATTTGTATTAAAGAGAAGAGACAAATATTAAAAATTATTCATTCTTATCTGGTTGAGTTTAAGGTTTGTAAAATGTCATTTAAATATTTATTTGGTTTTGTATCTAAAGTGATGATTAATTATTGATACCATCTGTTCACTTTTGTGAACTATTTCTTCCTTTACTTTTTGCTTCAATATTTTTCCTTTTTAATTAAATTTAGCTTGCTTGCATAAAAATGTCCATTATTTTGCTTCCTTTGTCCGAGGTTGGGGGCTCTTCTGAACTTTTTATTATATCTTATATAGTTTAAGCAGTGAACTATCATGAAATCTTTGTCAGAGATATCAGCTTAGGACGAGATTAGCCGAAAACTAATCAATCAAGTTGTAATTTGTTTTAACAAAAAAAGTTATGAAGCTTCACGAAAAAATAAACTTATTTTTTCTTTGAATAGAACTAAGAAAAGATTTTAAAAATGATTTCAGATAGGAACGCGTTTCTTAGTGTATTCATCTGATTTTAAATTTATTAAGGAGTATAATTAAAGTGAAGTGCTAAATTAAACATTTTGGACATATTAACCGGTTAAAAACAGAGATTTCAAAATGATATCTCGAAAGATATTTTTCTGACCAAGGACAAAACAAAAGCTGACCGAAATTCAGATGGAATGGAAATATATACAGTTGATAAAAGTACGATAGCTAACTCTATATAAAAGACTCAACTAGACCGAAAATTTAGAAATAAATCACTAAAACTTTCAATCCACTATATGTAGGAATAGTATAGAGTACTGATGCCGAGATATATAGACAACAGCTCACTGAACTGATTTTATATGTGCGATGCAGTCGGTAAAGAGGTAGTGTGCCTGTAGTAGTCATGAAAAATCAACAAGGCCGGTTTACCGCGGAATGAAAGTACTTTCCATTGCTAAGCCAGCAATTATTGCAGGCTTTTCTTGAACAATATTAACAATGATGAAGTCTTTGAATTCCGAACAGACATCCGTGGTATATGAAAACTATTATTGCCCACAAATGATTGAAAAAATAAATGCTAGCGACCATGAAAGACGGTAGTAAACCAACAAATATCCAAAGTCAACGAAGGGTACAGTGTACTTTTCATTCCATGCTTTTTTGGAGTTGTATACAAACAAGTGTCATTTAGAGGATACGGATCCAGTTATGGAAGCTGGCGTTGACCTTGTAATGATATGCGCTTCTGGAGTTTGCAAGGATTACTCGTAAAACTGGCTTCTGCCTTCACATGTATTACATATTACTCTTGTTGCAGGCAATTTGCACACAATTCTTAACGTGCTTTTCGGTGGTGATATTTTCTTCCAGCAAGATAGCGTACCTTCCAATGTGCACAGATGATATAAAGCGGGTTTCAAGAACAATTAGAGAATTTGCATTCACTTTATATTGGCTCCGGTTTTCAAGATATTTAAATCCCATTAAGTATCGAACATTTTACAGACCTCGCCAAATTCCCTAAGTTAACTCTGTTATGATCAACCTTGAAACATGCTTTGATATGCTCCCCACTGACTCCAGCAACTTGGAGGCTCCTACCATTTCATATAATATAACTAAGGGATAAACTACACTGTATTAGATATGTTTGTCTAATTTTAGAAAAGCAAATGCATTAGAAATAAAGATAAATTTGATCAACAGTGACGCTGAAAATCTTATTGAAAGTTTTGACAATTCTTTTACAAATATTTACTAATTATTTATGCTTTCTTTTAAAAATAAACATTCAAAATTGATTGATGAAGACTGACTTGTTCAAATAACATTAATAGTTAGCAATTTAGTCTTGGAGAAAGGGTTTCGGTTTTCGTGAATTTTACCATCGCTGCAAAATCAGAGCCTTAAGAGACATAACATTTCGTTAGAAACAAAGAAAAGAGTTCTGAATTGTTACTCCTGTATAGTAGAGAATCTTCTCAGAGATAAAGAATGGACTTGAAGCAACAGAAATTGGGTTTTACAGAAAGATGCTGAGTATACCATTGACCGAACATGTAAGCAAAAGCGTAGTTTTAGAAAAAATGGAAACGAAAAGAAAGCTTATAATTAACACCAGGAAGAGGCAGTTGAAATTTTTTGGGTACATAATGCGGAAGTAGGTCTTGGAAAGCCTGATACTCCCAGGACTTATAGAGGGAAAGAGAAACAGAGGAAAGCAGTGCGTAACATACTTGATTATCTTGAACAAATAGATGGTAGAACATGGTTTGGGTGAAATAAAAAAGATAAAATTTATTAATAGCTACAAGGAACGGGAAGACGTGGAGGGCTATTATTGCCTATTTCCCAAAGGAACATGGCACATAAAGAAGACTTTAACAAAGTATTTAAAATGTGTTAACAAAATTGAAGAAAAAACACACACCGCGTCAAGCAATGATTAAAAACCTTCGCAACCGATTACATTATATCACTCATTTATTCATAAATGTACATTTTGCTCAAAATATTGTTTTACTTAAAAAACAGGATATATTCTAGTGATTAATATGTAGAAAGATTTTAATACTCCACATTAATACTTTAAAAACTAACAAACATAATCTCTATACGAAATTCTTAAAATTCCTTAATTTAAAACAGGTGTCTATATAGTATTATTTCATATTTAGTGTCTGGTAAGTTTTTCATTATACATGTTGTTTATAAAATAAAACATTATTAGTTTAAAATTCGGAATGCATTGGTAGTTTGTTTTAAAAGTTTGGCTTGTTTATTTCCTTTTATTTCTTTTTGTCTAGCATTTATAATTTAAGCATTCTTCTATCGTCTGGATCACTCCGTGACAAAGGCGCTGTCTGCTGGGAAAAGTCCCTTTCAATTTTTTTGTTAATTCAATGAGACATTTTGGCAGTTGATAATTAGACACCATCTTGTTTGTTGGCAAAGAGAAATGGTAGGGAAAAAGGATTAGCGTCAGAATGAAGATCAAAGTAAAGTCAACGAGAGGGTTGGTAGATGTAAAATGGTAAGATGAAAATATAGGAATAAACAATAAAGAAAGAGAAAAAATGAAAGGAACATATGTCTATGTATTTACATACATAGATATATTTTTCATACATATCCCTTTTATACATACACACACACACACACACACACACACACACACACACACACACACACATATATATATATATATATATATATATATGTATATATATACAGAATTTTGGTCAGTAATGCCAATATATATTACATTATAGGAACCAATTTTCAAATATATATTACACGCGTGCAAAAGTTTCCAGCTTCCAGTTTCCAGGATGCTTTTATGTGAAAGGTAACGGATAAATGAACAGAATTAAATTTTAAAATTTTAAAATAACACGAGTGAAATACCTCAACAACATTCTAATTTATTAATTACAGGCACCGCAACTCTCGGTGTCTTTCTGTATGTGTACATAAATAGCTGTATATATATATATATATATATATACTGACACTAAATCGGTCGAGTTTCGAACCCGGCTGAAAGCAAATGGACGTCTAACTCAACTGATGAGTTGTGATACAGCGAAACCAGCTTATATATATATAATTTGATTAAGTTCAATCGACAAGGTTTTGTTATTTTTGTTGTACTTTCCTAATTAACCACTAACTGTATATTGGGACCAATATTTTGGGTCAAATCTTCGTTTCTATCGTTTTTTAAGTACTTTCAATGCTTTCGTCCATTTTCAAGAACCATGTGGTGTCTATTGGGTAGACAATGTTCTTTTTGCTATATCCTGCTAACATTTAGAATCTTCATCAGTAATAATGCTGAGAAGTCTGTTCAGTAGATAACACTTTGCCGACAAGAGGGAGAAAAGATATCACATGGTAATTCCTACATACACCCTTGCGTAGGTAATGCCCGTAATCCAACTTCTGTTTATAAAGAATAACTATTAGTGAATCTTTCCATACATCTGCTACATTTTCTTCTATCTAAACCTTTTGGACTAAGTAAAAGTTGATACAGATTTTACTTTGTACATTTCAAAATCTCAGCGTAAATACCATCCATGCCAGGTAAATTACCAATATTCTGATCTTTTATACCATTTACGACTTTAAATGCGTTTAAGCGTTTCTTGCACCTGATAAGAATGTCATTTGAAAATATGATTACGAACTGTGAATGGCAAAGAATTAAAAGCAAAATGTCTGTAAACTATCGTAACAAGTTATACAGAAGCTTTCGTATTATTAAAATCAGATGAAGATTGAATCTTGTCTACTTTATCCTTTCACAAACTGTATTGTATGTTACAGAGCCTACTCTGTACGTTACAATTTATCTTCTTGTACAGGATTCTATTCTGACTCATTTCTGCTCCTCCTTCTCCTAGCACTCACGTTAGCGCTATATTCTTTTTAATAGCATTTGACTATCTTCACTATTTTCATCTAACCAGGCTTTATGTTTTCTTCTCATTAAACCTAGAACATCTTTGGAGACACCATAAATAGATTATGTGAAATCTTCCAAGGAGTCATTGCATTGAATATCACTCATTCTTTTCAAAAGTTACTCCTTAATGATATCCTCTATCAGACCAGCCACATCCAATTTCTTTGGAATAATAACATCCTAGGTTCTTACTTTCGGTTTTACAAAAAACAAAATCAACCGACGACGACGATGGTCTGTCTGTCCAACATTCAGTTCTACGCATAATGCGGACACAACAAACATCTCGAAGATCAAGCCTACGAACAAGAATGCAATCAGTCATGATATTGTTTTGAACCTGGATGCATCCACGTTGTTTTGCAATTACCACAGTGTTCGCTATAAAGAAGTCCAATTCCTGACACATTTTCAGTAGTGATAAGCCATAACATTCCAACTCCATGTTTTCCATTTTTTATCCCAAGTTTGATAATCCTTGCCATCTTGAATATTGAAGTCACCAAATATGAAAACTTTATCAGCACAAGGAGTGTTATGAACATGCCTCTTTAGCAAGAGATAAAATGAGAGTTTTTCATCTTTAAAATATATGAGTGACATTAAAGTAACACATCTTTTGCTTGACAATGGCATTCTTATTGAGATCATGCATTGAGTAATTTCACATAGAAATTTTCATCTTAGATGCTATGTAATTCTTCACCGTAAAGGCTACAACAGCTTCCCCTTTACACGCGTCTGCTCTCCTGTTACAATAAAAGGTATAGCCACCAGCTTATTCTGTGAAGTGACCCTATTCAGAGAGTTTCGCTTCAGATAAACCCATTACATCCAAATTGTATCACTGTAGAACTTTTGCTACAAGTGCTGATCTTTGTTTAGGATGTTTGATACTAGTAATGTCTGAATATTCCAGCAAACAGTATTCAAACGTTTAAACTTTCTCTCAGTAGTAGAAAGACGATTGGGTCCTGGCTGCAGTGTTCTGCGATATTTACCAGATCTGAACCTTTCATTATTCATTCCAGAGTCCTTATAATCACTCATATTTTTTAAAGCTTCAAATAAATTAACTCAACAAATGATGTAAAATATATCCCCGTAGGAAAGATAATCAAAGATATGATGGCAACGTTATGTAAAAGGTTAAGCAAAAGTAGTAAAGAAACAAGAATACGGATTGCATAAAATTTATACAAGTGTTAAATAAAGAAGTGTTAAAAATATATCGAAAAGTTAAATAACCAACAAGCCGAAAGAAAAATGACATAATGTGATAAATAAGTTGCACTTTATTTAAAGCTTATAATAATCCAGGTTTATAAATCATTATCTATACAATAATATACTATAAACCAATAAACTATATTATAGTTTGATAGTATTAAGCTAATATTAAAATTAATAAATAACGGGAAAAATGACGAAAGGTTGTTAATGTAAACGACTGATAAACAAAAGTAAAAACAACGGAATACAAATGTTTAGAATAGGGTTAAAAAACAATATAAATATCGCAAATTTCCACTTCGTAAAAGAAAGTTAATAATAAATTAGATAAATTAGATTTTAATTAAATCAAAGAGTATATTACATTTAATTAACATTTGAGTTTTTCTGTTTGCATACCAGTCTTTAGACAGAATGCAAGTCAATGAGAGGAGTTTGTCACTAAACTAGAACCCAGCCTCAAGTAAAAGATCTTGACTAACTGGAGTACTTATTGCTAGTCTTTGCTGTACGCGTGCGTACTCACGTACACACACACACACACACACACACACACACACACACACACACACACACACACACACACACACACACACACACATATATATATATATATATATATATATATAATTAGGTGTAATTTGTCAACATTTTTATTTAAAGATTTTTTACACAATATTCAATCAATATTTTTTTGTAAAATATTTAAGGAAATAGTGATTTCAGAAAGAAAATGAACAAAGATATTTACAAGGATAACAGGAAATTTAAAAGGACGTGAGAAAAACCCCGTAACAGGAGCTGAATGTGGCAATGCAAGATATGCAAAAGATGCAACAGCAGAGAGGGTGCAGATTCAATACATGATGAATTATGGCGAAATACTGAGTCGTTAAGCAAATAAATGAAATAAAAAGAAAAAGAAGGAAAAAACATGTTAAATTAGGAGAAGGTAAGTTAAAACGACTTGTCAAAGATAAAAACATTTTGGTCATCACGTTCGAAAATAAGAAATAAAAACAAAATAGGGACAAAATGAAATAATAGCAAGACTAGAACAAAACACCTAATATAACAAAAAAACGACGATGAAATACGTCATTAAAAGCAAGACAAAGAAAAGAAAATGAAAAGGTAAAAAGAAAATGAGAAATCAATGTAGACAAAAGATAAGAAACGATTGAAAGGAAAGCAGAAAAAGAAGGAAAGTGGAGTGGGGCGCAAAAAAAATGACAAGGGATAAAAGCGAAGAACAGGCAAGAAAAATTTGAAAACAAGTAGAGGATAAATAAAAGATGGATCAATGGCTTAAAAAGAGATTGATGTTCAAAGAAGCTGTCGAAAGTATCCAATGATAGTTGTATGCTTAAACGTGTGTGTGTAGTGGACATGAAAGAGGGATGTGTAAAGTATTCTGGTTTTGCACACTAGTAGAAAGATAGTGACGTACACGTTAGTTTCGTTTCGTAAGTATTTACACACACATACACACACAGAGACACACATACAATACCAGAAAGGACCGTCTTTAAATGAGAAATGCCCTAAATATTTCGTTACATATGTATACGGGAATCTATGAAGGATCTACGTTTGGTTTGGATGCGCAACTATGTGAACAGTCATAGGATTAAAGGCTATACTCGCATTAGAACGATTAGGTGAAGAAAGGCTCGCAAAGTCGGTTTAAACATTAGAAGTGTGTTCTATAAGCGGAAATGGGGAGATTCGTTCCGGCATAATGCCTCGAACGATAACAACTCACTTCTTCCTCACTAACTCGACAATACATTATGCTAAGTAGTCTATATTGTTTCTATGCCGTTATTTAATTACAAATGTCATTGTAAGCATGGTTGGTTCAAGATTGAGCCTATCACTGAGTATCTTGACCATGGTTAAATCTCATTTAGTCTGACAGCTGATGTCAATCTGATCGGGCGCGTAAACTTGGTGATGCAAAATATATTTGCCGTTTGTTTTTAATGACTCGTTCGTAAAAGATTTACTAGTGAATTTACAAATAGCATTTTATTAAATTTTACTTTTACGTAAAGAAGAGAGATTTAGAAGCGATAAAAAAAAGCTAATACGATACTTTTATTCGAACCCAGACAAATAAAAAACTTTAAATTTAAATAACAGCTGCGTTTCTCTGAATTTTTCAACAATGAAAAGTAAAACAAAATTAATTACCATTAGGAAACTTACGAAAATGCAGTATATTGCATAAAATAGACATTGACCAAGTTTTCAAATGAATTATTTTATAAACTTTTATCTTATGCATCTCGAAGAAGAGAACTGAAATTAAGTTTACAAGCAGGTACAACAATAAGCGGATTAGTATGTACTACATTGAAGATATGTCAGTCATTGAAGGTATTGTCACTGCATAGAATTAGATTTATTTTGGCTGTTCGGATCTAATACTAATATAAAATGCTTATCTCTGTTGTGGCATCCTAATTTTAACTTTTTAATTTATCACACTATTAAATACGATTGATATTTTATTTAAATTTTTGAAGGTCAAAGTTGACTGGAAACCAAGAAACCAGAAAAGAGTGCTACAAACGAGAAGTGCAAGAGAAAAAACTGATAACAGAAAATTACATGTAGCCATTTCAACTACCTCTATATTGATGAGACCTTTCCGCTACTCTAGTACTTGGTGTAAATTCACAAAGTCTAGTATTTTTCTATACTTTTGAGATGAGGTAGTATTTACATTATTATTTACATTGTTCTGGCAGTTCCAACGAACGTGAAAAGGAGGCTGCATAAGAATAACAACTCTTAGAAAACAGCCTCGGTCTGCCTACCATATCTGGAGAAGTTATCGGAGAAAATACAAAGGATTGGGGTCCTTATAGCATCAGGACGACTTTCAAAGGTGGTTTTACACTTCGCAGTACATATTCCTCGTAAGAATAATAGAGGAGAACATGACTAAGGAATCTGTGAACGCCATTCTATATAATTGTGGACAGAAATATAAAGAAGAAACGAGCCGACCCCTCAAGGTAAGGCTGCAAGAACATCACAAGGCCGTAACACGAGGGGAGATAGAAAAATCAGACATAGCTGACTACACGGAATGATGGAAGACAAAACGATTCTCTTTGACGATTAGAAGAGCAGTTTCGTTTTGGTAACATTAACATCAGAAATGATTTTTAACAGAATGTATGTAATTTTTGAGAAGAGTTGCCAGTTTGACCTTATCAAACCTATCTGATTTAACTATTAAGACAAGAGTAAATGGTCATCAGCATAGATACAGAGTTGAGAATTTCAGACATCAGGAAGAACGTAGATCTAAGGATAGAGCCATGGGGAAGAACTACCTTAATCAAAAAAAATATAGAAGATTGGCCGTTCAAGTCAATTTCCTTTTCGGGATTTCATAAAGATTGAATCAGATCAAACATTTGTCCAGAAATATCATAACATTTCAATTTGAGAAAATGTCTTCGAGATATTCAAAGCAACAGCTCGAGCATCATAAGTCTTATTAATGAAGCTTGAGCTGTTGCTTGATATACTGTTTTAATAATAATTGTTAATACATCAGTTGACCTAGAGAAGCGAATGTTATATTGATTATCTGAAAGAAAACCCTTTGGGGTCAGATGCTTAACCAATGTAGAGTTGATAAGAGAAACTAGTATTTTGCCAAAACAAAAAGAAATAATGCATATTAGAAGGTTGAGACACTTTGATTAAGTTTTTAAAAACCTGGAATTACAAAAGAGTATTCCAACAAGCAAGAAAGCAAGAAACAGCAAGTCATTTATAATAGATTTATTTATAAATACGAATTTGTTGAACTTTGCATAATAAAACCAAACACCCCAAAACAAAAATTATTGTCACTATTTCTTTTTATAGGAATAATATTTCTAATAATAGATATTAAAAATTGTAATTCCCGGATATATATATCAATATATCCTGAACATTTTACCATCCTCCGTTGGTTAAAACATTTTTTATTCTGAAATCTGACCCCACTTAAATGGGCATCTAAATAATAAATACATTTATTTTTCTCATATATTCTTACACACTAATTTTATATTACCAGTCTTTAATCAAATACAATCACGTAAAGAATCTTTTACAAATTTGCTCGTATGCACATTAGTGAGTACAAACATGAATACATCTATATATTTAATCAAACAAGACCACACTCACGCATGTATAGAGGTGAAGCAGGCAAGAAACTGGAGAATTTTAACCTCAATACGATGATTTCACTTTTTCCAATATTGAATCTTGTTTTATCCGATTACATGCTGTGAGATACTCGAGGCAAATTTCGTTGAAGAAACCGTTAACTAGGTGCATGCACGTGTGTCGGTCGACAAAACCCTTTACGTTACTGCTTTCTTCGATATTACAGTTGTATTTATTATTTATGTTAACGTTACCGTCATCTACTTCTCTTCTTTTCTATCATAATTAAAAATTTTATTATTATCACTTCTGTTTCTTTATTGAAAAATTAATTAATTTTATTCTTAAATTTTCTTTCTTCGGGTTTTATTATTATTTGTACACAATGTGGTAGTTTTCAATGAAAATAACGTGTGTAAGACTCTTTAGTATACTATGAGGTTTTAGTAATTTTTTCCTTTGAAAGATGTCGATTCTTTGCTCGGCTTCCTACTTCTTACAGCGTCTTTATAAAGTTTTTGGGAACTTTCCCAAGTATGCCCGTCATATAGCCACTTTCATACTGTACTATTTTTTTCAGTTGTCTTACAAGCTTATATTTATACAGTTATATTTGCCCTGCTTTTCATTTTATCGCACTTTTACTCTTTGCCGCATTAGAACAGCAACAATCACTGACGATTTCTTGATTTGGTCTTCTGGATTGGATTGTGTCAGATAATTTTGGTTTTATTCCCTAGCAAATATACTTTTAATTCCCAATCGATCGACATCACTACCCAGCAGTCATATTTGTTATTGTACTCTTTTTAAGTAAAGTAAATCCATTCCCTTATAATATACTTCCCGGTTTCATATTTTAGTTCCACAGACTTGCAAATTTTCCTTTTTATAAAAGTCTTTTTTTAGATCAATTTTCTTTTTCGTCATCATCCACTTAGAATGGTCGATTCCGTTAAACCTTTCAGTAACTGCGATATTTTTCTACAGCATAACACGCTCAATAGTTCAATTGCACCATTTACCTATATATTGTATGTGTACTACTTTATGACATCTAGTGACTTCAAATGACTTTCCTTATCTACTACCCATAGCTTATAATACAATCAGATGTCTATTGAGTCTTCATGTCCAAACCTAAGTCAGTGGCCTTTGTCCTGAAGATATGATATGCACACAAAAACATGCAGAATCCACCAATATTAGTAAAATTTTATTTTTCTTAAAACCAATTTTTTCTATGTTATTATTTATACTATTAGTATTTTAGTTATTACTACTGTTATTAATTGGATAGTTGGTATATTATGAGCTAGCTAAATATTTACTTATTTCTATTGTGTTTTTAATATTTTGTTATATTATTGGTATTTTTGAAGAGTTTACTGTATTATTTATAATGAATTCTTAAATAATTCATCTGAGACTTACATTCTTTTTAAAAGACGAAAATTACTAAGCTTATTCATTGTTGTTCACGGTGAGGTTATTCGTAGAGAGACTTTTCGAATTCATATGCATAAATTATACAACTCATCGAAGCGCGAGCATTTACTGTCTTTATTATGTTTAGCATTTTTATATTATTTCAGTCATCATCACCAGTGTTATTACTAATACCACTATTAGTCATTTCCTTTCTTCTGTCTTCTTCTTTACTACTTTACATGAAACACGACAAATGATAAAGAACGGATTATTTACACAGTTCATTCATGAAGAAATAGCTGTTACTAAATAAAAAAATCATATGTCTCAAACAAATGCTGCAGTTCTTTAATTTGATTGGTCTTTTTGGTAAACAACATTAGTGCTTCTATCAAGTATTATTACGCGCGTTGTAGATGATAACGGGAACATTCTTTCATATCACTATGCTTTAGAAATTTTCTATCAAACACAAATGATTATATTTTTATACAATATATTATTTCTGTATATGGCAGCTTTTACTGTTCAATTAGCCTCCGGCCATTAAAGTAAGAAGTCAGATTAACCAGTAACGAAACTTGAACTCGCATTCTATATGCCCAGAGCTCGTTTTTTATGAAAAATGTCATAACTAATATCATTAAGAAAGTTATAATGAAAACAATGTAAATAGTGCAAATATGCATCCATCAGTTTACTTTTCAAATGTTTCTTTCTTTTTAAAATTTACTCTTTCTACTTCCGTTTTTTTTCATAAATATTTCATAGCTAAATGCTTTTCCTTCTTTACTTTTACGCTTATATAATTGCATTCTTCTTATTACTGATGTTGTTATTATTGTACCTACTACTGTTTCATCAATATTCATCTCGCTATTATTCTTTTTGTTGATAATGTTCTTTTCTTACTTCTTTGAAATCCCTATTCATATGCCATTTCTTCTTTTTTCTGTATGCCATCTCTTCCGTTATTTCCTTCACAGAAAATTTCCCTTCGAAATGTTTTGACATTTCTTATTTCTACTTTTTGCTCATCTATATTTTATTTATTCGATAATTATGAAGTACTTTTCAATTGGCTTTTCGATTTTCCAGTAAAGCAAATAGAATGAAATCTAATATAGGCTTTTCTTCTTTTAATATATGGCGTGGAAAACAATCACAACATTTCCCTACGTTAAATATTCTAGTTTGTGCAAGATGGAAAAAGTGAGAAATTTTGCTTTGCTTCTCAGCATAGAAATTGCGAGTAATTCTGTTGATGGAGGAATCTGGTGCAGCTTTTATTGGAAAATAACGCTATATGCGAAAGAAAAAAAAACAGTGGTGTAAAAAGAAAAATACAAAAGTAATCATAATCAGAAAGAGATTGCAAAAATGAAATTCGAATGTTAAAAGATTTAAAAACTAAACTAAACTTAATTATTGTATGCTGACGAGAGAAAAAACTAAAAGGCCATTAAAAAAATAAAAAATAAGTATGTATTGTTGAGACAGAAAGAAATATTTAAATAATGAAAGCTTTTACGAATAAAACTGATTCTTTTTCACAATTATATATATATATATATATATATATATATATATATATATATATATTTATGTCTGAATATGTTAACATATTCTTTTGATCTTATAACAATTTTTGAATCTTGATTAGAAACCTAACTCATCCTATCTCAAACACACAATGAAATTGTGTAGGGTTTTTCATTATTTTTGAGACGCTTACATATTTAAGAATCCAAACATACGAGTATATTAATAAAAGCAAATTAGAAAATTCTCTTTTTATAGACATTTCCATCAGTCGATTTAAATAATACATTGGTATAAGTTTTACGTTTTGTTTAATTTGAACATATCCTAATTTCTGTGAGTGTGTATATATAAATCCGGATATATATATATATATATATAACCGAAATTTTTATTTGTTTTAACATTATTTTTGAGTGGTAAGTATGCTTATTGTATATATATATATATATATATATATATATATATATAGTTAAACAGTAAGTACATTATAATTTACACTGGCCTTAATCGTTTGAGAAATGGTTTAGAAAATATTAATCTTCCGGCAAGAATCGAACCTGCATACACCCACACTGGAGAGATGCGGTCTTTAGATCAGATGTATCTTATCAATGTTATCTTTGGAAGAAATGGTAGCTTGGTACATATCATTAGTAGATTTTCATTTACCATCAACTTGACAATGTTTTTTTATCTGCAATTACAGGAGAGTGCAATACCAGGTTTAATATTATTTTCATAGAAATTCTTTAAAATCTGGTTATTATGCGGACTGATGATGTTATGCAAATTATTATTAAAGGAATAGCTAATTTTAATAGTTTTTCTTTTAAATATGTTGTTAGAGTCTTATCCTTGTGAAATTGTTTACTTACTAATTTAAAAATAAACTTTCCAATGTTAATATTTGATAGACCACAGAACTGAAGGTAGAATCTTATATTTTTTTCTATGTTTACTCTTAGCCTTAGAATTACTAACAGGTGTTAAATGAGATAATTTATCTTTAAAGTCGCTACTTTGGAGAACTTTATTATTTCATTAAAGATCTTAATGTTGGAAGATAACCGGCTAATTCTAGTAATAAGTGTAGTAGGTATCTGTATTACGATAGCATTGTGATGGTTAGAATTAACGATAATGTAGTTGAGAGTTTTATTTCTTTTATGGTAAGGTTTGGAGAAATTGTTATTGAGATTGAGGGTTATTTCTAGACAATTAACAATTTTATGGTTAAAAGAAAGTTTTAAATGCTAGTATTTAAAAGGCTCTCATGATTTTCTTTTGGAACTTCGTAGTCAAAAGATAATTACTATTAGGGATGAACATAAGTCCATCGTCTCGGTACAAGCCTATTTGTTTTGAAATTGGGTAATAAAACTTTAGAAATAAGCATCGTTAAAGATAAATTATCCTTTCTAATTAATTCAAAACATTTCCAACTGATAAAAACAAGGTGCGATGGATGACTTGTCGTCTTAATTACGCCAGATTAAAATAATATTGGCATCTCATTTTTATAGATACATTTACTAAAATTACACAATAATATCTTGAAATACTAAAAAGTAAATTTATTTGATAAAATCACCATCGGCTCCAACCACGCCCTCCAGGTGACTTCATCAACCCCTGGATCTTTTCTGGGTGGTCTCCTTGTTTAAGTTGGTAAATGCCTCCATAATTCTTACTATCAGTTCATCTTTGACGTTACAGGGAGTTCTGTTGATCTCTCGCTCATCTGCGTCCCACACATAATAATGAAAGCAACTGCAGTCTGGTGAGTTAGGTGGCCCGATGTAAGGGGTGATGTGGTCTACATTGTCCTCATATTGACATCTAAATACTCTGAAATGTTATTATTGGGGCTCCCGGCGCGAATGCCAAGCCGAACAGCAAGTCGTTTCCAAATTTCTGGCAGAGTGAATTGCGTTATGCTGCTCTTTTTTTCACAGATCGTGCCCAACTGACCCTAATATACAGTCGACATAATAAACATATAAAACAACGCACATAAGAAAAATTAAAATCAGAAATGGCGACAATTTATCCGTTTCATCCTGTAGTTTACTGATTTCAAATGAGGCATAGTTTTCGTTTTTTCTTTCATAATGTTTTACGAATTCCATTTACACTGTTGATTTCTATTTCGTTATTGATGAGCAGGTATCGAAAATTCACGGATACAAACATTTAAAATGGAGCGGAAATGGTCATCAAAACAGAATTTAACAAGAAATTGTTGTTTACGTCTATTTTTTAAAGTTATAAAATAGGTTGCTTGTTTATTTATCTTAGAATATTGCTAATTATTTTCAAAAAATGAACTATCAATGCAATGAACTGATCATGAAAGTAAGAAAATATACAGATAGTCACTAATAACTCAACAAATAGTTTATAAAGCAACAAACATTAGAGGATGTTGCGAAAAAAACAAAACTTGAATCATTTCTCAGCACATTTCCTCCGCCCATAAATTTTTAGATGAGAAATTATCTTTATTATATAGATTTGCTCGGACTTCATCAGGGTTATTATCATCACAAAATTTGTTGTATCTTCCAACCTTCTTTCGGTCCCCTTTCAGGAATTCCGAGCCCATTATTCAAACTTCAAGGGTACATTGTTCAGTTAATGCAAAGAAAAATAATTTGTGTCACTTAATTCTTTGTAATTATTGTACTTGATGGCATTAAGACGTATTTCTTTTAAAAGTGTTTAAAAATATCAACCAGAAGATTAAATGCGAAGTTGATATCTCTGTGATATATTATCTCCTACGTTTACTGTATAACTTTAGTTTAAACGGTCATTTTTACCTAGTTCTAATACATTTTTTTCTCTCAAACAAAATTATTATCATTATTATTAGTGGTACTCTAAAATTAACTATAATAACAAAATACTGGCAACGTTCGTCGTACGAGCTGATTAATCAATATGTACAGAAATTTCACTACAAACAAAAATTGCCTGCTGATTATGAAAAAATTGTAAATTTTCCCTGCTGAATTAAATGTATTTAATGTTCGCGGGCCTTTCATATTAACAAATATGCTAATTTGCCCTTGCTTACTTTGTTTATTTCACTGAGCCAGATTAAATATTTTGTTTTTACACTACCAGACCGAGAGATTGAACTATCAAGTAGCTCTGTTCACTTAACCTATGATTTTGTCCACTCAGCTAAATACATTATTCGATGACGGAAACATGTAGTTTTGATCTAATGTTGATTGTTTGCCTGTTCAGTTAAACTGGAATATATGGATGTTTACCTTACCTGTCGTTTAACAAGGTGATGGAATTTTCCTCCATAAAATCTTCACATTCTAAAGATGAGGAACTTGGTTTTTCACCTCTTCTTTTTTGGATTTGATTCACGTATCTTTTATGCGTTAATTTTTTCCCTTTGATAATATACATTACGCTTCCAATTCTGCTTATAATTATTCCTGGCTCCCAATACGCCATATTTTATTAAAGATTTACTTTTCACTATTGTAGATGTATTCCGATTATTGCTTTTGCCTGGTAATAATTTCTCAAAAACCGACCGGATTTTTCTGGCAAACATCACCTCGGCCGGTGACAATCCTGATGGTATGTTCTGGTTTGGCGTAATACGGTAGACTTGTAGGAAGGTTTTTTCTGATGGTGTGTCTATCGCTTTTTTAACGCCCTCTTAAGCGTATCTACAAATCTTTCTGCAAGTCCATTTGATCGTGGGTGATAGGGAGCTGTTTTTATATGTCTTATTAGGTACATTTCACAAAAATCTTTCAAATCACCTGACGTAAATTGTGTACCATTATCTGTAACTAAAACCTCAACGACGCCGAACCTTGCAAATAGTTCATGCAAACAGCTTATAGCATTGTCAGTTGTTGGGTGTTTATATCTAAAAACTTCCGGCCATTTACTAAAGCTGTCTACTACTATAAAATAGTAGTAGCCATTTATAGGTCCTGCGTAGTCTGCGTGTCTTCTTGACCACGGTTTGTCCGCCTTTGGCCAAGGTTTTTGTATAATCGATGGCGATTTTGCTGCCACAGTGTAAGGGCTGTGCGGTGGCAGCAAAATATGTGCGATATCATCATCCACTTTTGGCCAGTACACATAGCTTATCATTAGTGCTTTCATGCAATTTTTCCCGGGATGTCTAACATGAAAGTCTTCTAAGATTCTCCTTTGAAGTGACTTTGTTATCACGACCCTTTCATTATACAGTAGTACATTGTCCCAAATTGAGAAACTATCTACCAATTTTGCGTCTCTGTCTTCATTTTTTTCTTTATCGTGTTAATAAATCCATCCGCTTCTGCGTTTCTTCTTATCTTTAGCAATGTAAACTGTAGTTCTTTAACCGTGTTACTTAGTACTTTCATCCTCAGCTCCCAGTGCAGCTATCACTGAGTCTTCCAAGGGTTCACCTTCCTAAGGAATCAGCCTCGATAGTCCATCTGTGTGCCCTATTTTTTCGATGGTAAATATTCTAGTTTAAAATTGTAGTTTATTAGTATGTGCCCCATCTCAGGAGTCTACTCGCAGTATATAGAAGTAGTCCTTTCTTGCCATCATCTGCTGAAAAATCGCAGGCGCTACTGTTATCCCGAATGATAGACTGTTGTATTTGTATAGACCTTTGTGCGTATTTATGCACAGTAATTTGAAACTTTCTTCCGTAATTAGAATCTGCAAGTCTGCTTCGCTTTGGTCAATCTTTGAGAAAATATTTCCACCATTAAGTTTAGTGAATATTTCTTTTGGGCTAGGCAACTGATAGTGATGGTCTTTAATTGCATTATTCAGTCCCGTTGAAAAATCTGCACACACGCGGTGCTCCCCATTCACTGAAGTTAGTTTTCAAAATAATCCCAGTTTGTTCTAGCCAATCCAATTCTTTGTCTACTTTGTCAATTGTGGCGAAAGGTACCTTTCTCTTTTTCCTAAATACGGGTTAAGAATTCTGTTTAAGCTCGATTTTCGCTTAAAATTTGTTGCAACGTCCTAAACCACTTGAAAATACTTCTGGGAATTCTTTGTGCAATTCCTCCTTCAGTTTTCTGGCTTCCAAAAACTCACAGTCTATTCCTTTACAAAACGAACTAATAGGTAAATCCCATACATTGAATTTCTGCATCCAGTCCGTTCCTACTAGGTTGTCTGTATTTCTCATCACATAGATTTTTAATTTTTTTATTTCTCCCTGGAATTTTACGTTCACTATAATTTCGCCTTCGAAATTTATCTTTTTCCCCGTTACGGATTTAGCAATTTTTTTAGCTTGTAGCATGGTCAACCTATTTAACTTCCGCCATGTTTGTAAGTTTATAACCGTCAAATCAGATCCCGAATCCAGTTGCAATTTAATTTTTTTATTCAGAATTTACATTTCAACGTATTTTCTGATATTTTCCTTATTTTCATCCTCCAATCTAGTAGACCTAGGTTGATTTTTATTTCTTCATACCGTAGCTTTGTGGCCCATCTTACCACATGCTCGGCAATTTTTGTATTTAAAAAGACAATTCTTAAACCAATGCCATCAACCACATCTGTAACATGCAGAAGGGGGGATTGTTTTTTGCTAGATTCTTGTCAACCGTAGTGCGGTATATTTTCTCTTTGGCATTATAATTTTGTTTTGTCTGTGGGGAGGATACAAAACGTAAATTTCTTTTTACCTTTCGAATGTACGCTACTCCTGACTCTTCAATGTCCTTGCTATCTTTCTTTATGCTGAGGCATTTCTGGCAATCTTCTGACAATTTTTGTAATGTTAGACCTGGCTCGTTTTGCAGCTTGGTCAGCATGCGTTTCCTCATTTCGCTGTCTTTAGCAGCAACTGGTCCTTGGACAAATATGAGACACTTGAAATCGTCTGGGGTAAGTTCCGACAATTTAAAATCGTCGCAATGTTTATTGACGATAGCTGCAAATGTAGAATAGTCCTCGTTTTCGTCTTTTCTGAGATTAAGGCGTTTCCACCTTTTATGGAACAACGAGATTTTTTAGCTAACTAGCTCTGTGAGGCCTGTCACTGCCCCATCGAACGTTAGATCATTCGTTTTTTTTAAGGAGAATATAGTCTGTGTTCGTCTGTGCCTAATTTCCTGAGTAGAAGTCTTAATTTTTTCTTCTCACTCCAGTGCCGACAGTCTATATTAAAAATATCCTCGTGTCGCCTGTAATAGTCTCCGAAATTTTTATCTTCCTCAACTGAGTATTTAAGAATTTCAATCGCGTTCCACACCGCATCTTGTGAAAATGTCTCCTCCTTCTCCGTGTTCCTATCCAGGGTTGTGCTTGTCAATTTTAATAACAATTCTTGCAGTTGTGTTTGTCTTTCCTCGTTTGCCTTTTGCATTTCAATTTTTCTTTCTTCAATTTGCTTTTGCATCTCTATTTGTCTCTTTTGTATTTCTGTTTGTCTTTCTTCCTTAGCCGTTTGCATTTCCATTTGTCTTATTTCGTTAGTCTATTGCATTTTCATCTGTTTTATTTCTAATTGATATTGTCTTTCTTCAGTTCTCTTTATAATTTTGAGTATTTCCTTTTGAAAATCTTCCATTTTTTTTTTCGGTATTAGTGTCGGCAACTTGTTTGTGGTCAACTTGTTTGTGGTCAACTTGTTTGAGTCAGTTTGTAGCACACTTTGTTAAAATGATTCAGCGGGGAGAGAAAAAAATTCGTCACAATTTTGTTGTGCGACTTTTGCGCAAATCTGTTTCGCCAATTTGATGTTGTTGACTCCTCTTATGTGATTTTCGAGATCCCCGACGCTAAGTTGTTTCCCTTGGTGTTATGCGTAAGTTCGTTCTTTTTGTCGCCATTTTGCTCTTTGCGACAGATGTTAATGTGTTTTTTTCCTCCGCGTGCACTTGTTAAAATCCTCGTCGCCAAATTGCTGTTTGGCGAGAATGTATTTTTTTTCTCCGCGTACGAATCCTTCGTCGCCAAATAATTGTTTGGCAAATGGCGTGAAACACGTATTTTCCTCCGCGTAAACTTATACGAATCCTTCGTCGGCAAATTGTTGTTTGGCGACTGACTTGGGAACGTATTTTTTCCTCCGTGTGAACTTGTACGAATCCTTCGTCGCCAAACTGTTGTGGCGACTGACTTGAATTTTTTCTCTCCGTGTGAACTTCTTCGAATCTTCGTCGCCAAATTGTTATGGATTCTTGTATAGAAAACCACACAATATAATAATAACAAAAACAGATATGAGAAGAAAAATGTAAGTATATTGAATAAAAAGATATACAACCTGTACACGGTTGGTAGATTCAGGAACACTTGTTAGTACAAGTCAAATATATACAAGAAGTATGTCCGGGTAATAGTCTATATTTGTGCTGACGAACGGCGGTTCAACTGCTCTGACAAACACCAACTCTAACAACAACTATATTTAGTTGTCCCTCCCAGTAAGGGCAACATGTAACACATGGTCAGTTTATGACTGGGATTTCCGGGCTATATGACCCGGTCAAAAAATGTCTGTCTATTTTTGCCCAGTCGTGCTTCTACCCTTCGGCGGAACCACGACTGGGTTATTGCTCTCTGCTCGGAAGCAGAGAACGCCCTCTACCCGAAGGCAGAGTGCTGACAGTGTTATAGTTGAAGAGTCTCAGCAACTCTAACAACAACAACCCGTTCTGTGTAGAAAGGATTATTTGTATACCATGGAAGAGTCCATAGAGTATGTGAAAAGGGGTGACTCCCCAACACATATAAAATAAAAATTTGATTATAACCTAATTATATACAATAATAGATTATGTCATATAATTGAACAATTCAACTAGAAAATTTATAAATAAATACAATGTGTCTAACTACAAATTAGACATGTCATAAATAGATTATTTCATCTTAAATAAATCAGCAATGTTTTATGGAAATTTAAACATTAATTTGATAATTTTCTTCTTATACGTTGAATAATCTAAGCACATTCAACATTATAAATAAAAAAATAGTGAATTTCATAGAGTGTTTTTTCAAAACTTAGCAAGAGCAAAACAAATTCACGGATTTAAACGACAAAAAACAAAACAGAATAATGTCAAAATGCGTGAAAATGTTTCGTCTGGTAATACTTAGTTTAATTTTTAACGTATATAGATCGTAAAAAAAAATGTTGATATGATAGCGAGAGGCACAAAGCACTACCCAGGGCCCCCAATCAGGCCTGGCCACTTCACTCGCTTGGTGGTTAGTACACGTCTGTCCTGAATATAGTGATATTTACATGTTTTCTGCTCTTACTGTTCTTATTCTCCTTGCTTATACACGTGTGCATGTGTATGCAGAATGAAAGATGGTGTGTGTGTGTGTGTGTGTGTGTGTGTGTGTGTGTGTGTGTGTGTGTGTGTGTGTGTGTGTGTGTGTGTGTGTGTGTGTGTGTGCTGATATAAAAATAGAGAAAGGATAATACACAGAATAAGCGATGAGGATAGAAAGGTGTAAAAGAAGTTTCGCTATATTGAAAAGAAACACCCAACAAAAAGAAAACAAATACGACAAACAATGAGAAAACCAACCATAAAACATAAAAATAAATTATAAAAAACGCCAAGAATGGAAGAGAACAGAGAAGCACTGATCGACAGTTGAGAAACGTTTATATAAGAAAAAATAATTTTGTGATAATTTTCATGTTATCAACTGTTTTAAATTGTACTATTCCAAATATTTAATCCATTGTTCCATTTTATTGATCATTTCATTTATTTTTCTAATTTTGTAATTATTTTGTTATCATTTATCTTATTAAAATCATCCCCAATAAACTTTATTATAAATTATTTTAGTATTTTAAAATAAATTATTGGTTTTATTGTTAGATTCCCCACCTGTAATGCGCACCCGCGTTGTATATTTGAATATGCATTCTAATAATGGTAATCATCATCTAGAAATATGCCAGAAAAAAGGTTTCTAAGCAACTAAGGACTGAAACATGCTTGAAAATGAAACGAGAAATTCTAAAAATACAAATGACTGAGGACAGCTAATATTATTTTCCGTGGAACAGAAATAATGCCAAAATTGAAACAGATGAACGAGTGATCTAATCAGAGGAACCAGTGTATTAATCAAAGCATATTAAAAAAAACTGGAATCAAATAACTGTTGCATTGATTGATTACAAAAGGGAGTTTTATGATCCTACAACCCTAGATAAGAATTACGTTTTAAAAAGAAATACAAATATATTTCGAGTAGTCTAATCTACTGAACAGTGTAAATGTTAGTGGCCTCATTGTTCTCAATGACCGTGGTAGGTTGATGTTCCTTAAGTTTCCCAGTCGTTGTGAGTTTGTAAAGCCTCTGTTTATTTCTGTGGAGCTATATTTGTAATTTGTTGTGCTTTTGCACCTACCTGATCTTCGTATTGAAAGCAGTTACTCGTTAAGAATCATGCATTATGGATCTGTTCTATTTTGATGATGCGATGGTTGCATGAAATCTCTTATTTTGTGCTATTTTGCAACTTTTGTTTTCTGCATTCAGTCACTAAGATATTTTCTGTTAGTCCGCATTTGTTTCTTTTATAATTTCTGGATATTTTCCATGCATTATCTTGTTCCCATCCTTTCCTGTTTCTAGTCTTTGGTGAAAATGGCGTTGCCACACTTTTATTGGTCTATTTTCTTTCTTCAATGTTGATAATAATAATTTCACTACGGTTCTCACTCTCAGCAAAACTTTTCAAGTCCATTCCCGTGATACCATCTAGCAACTTGTATGTGTTTCATTGATCTATCTTCTTGATGTCAATTCCAGAGTATACATCTGATTATTTAGTCAGTTTTTCTTTTCTTGGGAGGGTCTTCAGCAAATCTAAATTTCATCTTGATTTAATCGCTGAACTCATGTTAATGTTAAGTAAATATGTCTGCTGGTTGTTGCATTTGACAAAAGACTTAATGACAGGTGTTTTAGTTTGCCATTTTATTATTTTCATGTGCTTAGTATCTCTGTTGCAAAACAGAAGAGCAGCAGCGAAAATTAATCTTCTTCGAAGATCATGTTTCTGATGTTAATCAGTCTCAATGTTATAGACCCGCTTGTATGGCGAGTATCCAGAGTGGTCTTTAAATTTTTCATATTCTTTGATATTTATTGAGTAGAATATGTAGATCTTGAGGTTCTTTATCTAGAAGTTTGGCATCTTTCAAATACTTTACTCTAGTCAATACACGTTGTTGATAAACTCTTTATCTTCGATTTCCATCACGGTTGTCTATAATGCCTTTGTAGTCTCATGAAAAATCTTCGTGTACACTGCGTAAGTTTTTCATTTAAAAATAGTCAATTCCAATGCCTTATATGATAATAACAGAGAATCTCGGCGATGCTGATATTCGACTATTTTAAATTTTCAGTTTATTTGTATTAGCCTTGTTGTAACTAAGTAATTGTAACTCATTCATTGTATTTTATTACGTTCATAACTTCTTTATTATATTGTCTTCTTCCACTAACGTACAGATCATTTCCTTAATAAGCTCTCTGAAGATTTCATTTTAATTGAGGAATATTTTCCTTCTGTCAAATTTCCTGAGTTTCTGCACATTTGCTAATATCTGTTAATAGAGCGACTCCTTAGCTACGCGCATACGTATCATGTTTTTGTTTGATGTCTCTGTCATTTTATTCATGTCAGCAAGCCAGACTTAATGTAAAATACTTTTTTCGGAGCAACAATGATCATTCATTGAAGTAGTGTGAAGAGATTACAAAATGCTTGTTGCTTTCTATTAGTAGAAAGATAATTTAAAAAATATAATTGGAACATTGTCAAGACGCCAGGTCAAAAGTCATGAAGTTTACTGGATTTTTTTTCCTGCTTTTAAAGACACTTTACTTTGTCAGTAGACCAAGTAATTAAAAAAATAAAATGTATTCTTATTTATTAGTAATTGATAGTTATTAATAATTATTAATGCTTATTCTTTGTTATTTCATTAATTAGTTTTTCGGAATTGTATGCGTTGTTTAAATTAAAGTGTGTGCTTATAGACAAAACGTCTACACCAGCTATTCTCATAAGCAAATAAGAGAAATGAACGGGTACTCAGACTTCAGTGAGGATAACAAACTGCTTATTATTTGTCTTTATTGATATCAGGATCACAAGTAATACGGTTCTGGATTAGACGTTACGTTACTCAATCTCTCATTATCTTCAAAAATTATGTGTCAGTTAAACCTCAGTAGATTTCTTTTTAATAGCCAGCAGTAGTTAATAGGGAAGAAAGAAATTCACAGAAAGTGGAACTGCAAATTTAATAGAAAATAGTTAGAGAAACAGAATAAGGAACCGATCCAAACCGCCAACGATTTTCCAGATGAACAAAGCACTACAGCTAAAAAGGTATAAAGTAACAAAATAAAGAGATCGCCGATAAATATGAGATGAAAAAGTAAAAATAAAAATGACTCATATTAACAAACCACTTCTTCTTTTATGTACCTTGTTCCTTCAGGACGTAGGCGATCATGGCCTTCCACGTCTTCCTATCCCTGATGGCTTTTAGCACGCTTTCTTCTGTAACGTCTCTCAGCCCCCGTTCTGTCATACACCTGATCAGGCCCTTTAAATATTTTATCCGCTGCTTTCCTCTGTCTCTTTTTCCCTGTATCTGGCCTGTTAGTATCAGGTTCACCAAGCCCTCCTTCTTCATTGCATGTCCAAGAAACTTCATTTGTCTCTTCCTGATGCTGTGTATTAATTTCCTTTTCGTTTCCGTCCTTTCCAAAACCTTGTCATTGTTCACATACTCGGTCCACGATATCCGCAGCATCCTTCTGTAGAACCACATTTCAGCTGCTTCAAGTTTTCCCTCTATCTTTGTTGATATTGTCTAATATTCACTGCCATATTGAAGAACTGACATCACATAGCAATCCAATACTCTCTTCTTTGTTTCTAGTGAAAGTTTCCTGTGTCTTAATACTTTACTCAGCTTCTGGAATGTATCTTTCGCCAAACCAATTCGTCTTTGGATCTCTGTGTCGCACTTTCCGTTTTCAGTTAGAACACTTTCCAGACATTTAAATTTTCGTACCTGCTTGATTTTAACATCCCCCGCCTGTATTTGGCACTTTGGGCTGCTCTTTTTGCTGATGATCATGCATTCGTTTTTCTTGCAGTTTATTTGTAATCCCTTCATGCTACTCTTTTCAGCTATCTTCTGTAGGAGGTCCTGCAGTTTTTTCCGTGTCTGCAATCAATACTGTGTCGTCTGCGTATCTTATGTTGTTCAGATTGTTACCTCCGATGACAAATCCTGGCATAACATCTAGAATCCTCAAAATATTCTCACTGTACTAGTTAAATAGATCCGGTGAAAATACACATTCCTGTCTTACGCCTCTTTCTGTCATTGTATAACTGCTGAATTCGTTACCTGTCCGTATGCAGACGGTTTGATGCCAGTAGAGACTTTTAACTACCCTAACGTCTTTCCCAAATATGTCGAGCCTGCTGAGCATCTCCATCAATTCTTTGTGGCGTATTTTGTCGAATGCTTTTGCATAGTCAATAAAGCACATGTATAAGTCTTTCTTCATTTGTATTGCCCTTTCAGAGAGTATAATAATCATAAATATGGCGTTCCTTGTCCCAGTGTCTCTGACAAACCCGCACTGTTTTTGTCCTATCTCTGGACTGATTCTACTTTTTGCTTTATTCATCAGTATTCGATTTACACAATGCTATGAAAATGGATTTGCATAGGTCGTCACTATTATAAATTTCATTTATTATTTCCGTAATTGTTTCTATGCCGAATTCTTCCAGAGCTAACAGCAGCTATATTACAATGCCATCTAGACCAGCTGCTTTGTTTCTATTCAGTTTGGTCATTGCAGCTTCCACTTCGGACTTTAATATTTCCGGTCCGTCCTCATCTTTGCATATTATCGGTTGCTCTCTTTTGCCGTGGAAAAGATCTTCTATATATTCTTCCCATCGCTTGAGTATTTTCTTTTCTCCAGTATTATTGTTCCATTCTTGGCTTTTATACATCCTGTTAAGGAGCAGGTTTTTTGTCCTGTCAGTTCTCTTATCTCTTTATGCATGTCTGCTTTATTAGTCCTGCTCAGTCTCTCTATCTCTGCCCATTTGTTGTTGAGCCATTCCTCTTTTCCCTTCTGCATTTGTTCCTTATTTCCTTGTGCAGTTTCCTGTATTCTCTTCCATGTCTTGGCATCATTTTCCGTCTTCTTTGCATTATGTCAAGGATCTCTTCAGTCATCCACTCGTTTTTCTTCTGCGTCTGATTTCCTTTGGGGCAACGTTGTTTGCTGATATCACCATCGCTTCCTTTAGTGAGTCCCATTTTGAATGTCCTTGTCCAATTATTTCTTCATATTTGTTTTTCAAGCTCTTAGTGTATTCTTTCTGCAGTTTGATGTCATTCACGAGCGTGTTGTATATCAGTCCCGGTGTCGTGCTAAGTTTCTTTATTCTCCGAAGTGTTACCGTTAGTTTGCAGATAACTGGGACGTGGTCACTCCCGCAGTAGGTTTTACATTGCACCACTGCGTTTCTAAACCTCCTGTTTATAGTTATTAGTCTATTTGGTTCTTCGTCTCACCTTTTGAGATCCTCCATGTCCATAGTTGTCGTGGATGTTCTTAAAACCAGGTGTTAGTTATTACCTAATCATTTACTGTGTACCACTGGACCCATTTCTCTCCTCGTTCTTTCCGGACTCCTAATCCAAAGTTGCTGGTCGTGTTTCCTTCCCTCTCTTTGCATACTATGGCATTCCAGTCACCCATTATTATTCTTATTTCTTGGCTTTTGCACTGAGCCTTGGCATTGTCCATTATGGAGTAGAATGTTTCTATATCTTCCTCAGTGCTTTGCATTGTTGGTTCATAAGCTACTATGATAGATATGTTGAAGGGTCTTTCTCTCAGTTTGACCAAGAGGACTCTCTCAAAAAGCTGACAGTATCCAAGAACGCATTTTCTCACTTCTTTGTCCAGGATTAAGCCGACTCCTTTTTCGTTGTTTTTGCCTCCTGCGTAGATTATCCTGTGGTCGTCGCTGCTGCGGTGTCCATTGTTTGGACATCTGGTTTTGCATATGCCCAGGATATTGATCTTCAGTCTGTCCATCTCTTGCTTGACATTTTTTTAGTTGTCCACAGTAGTTGAGTGTCCTAACATTCCATGCCCCTAAAGTAAGTCTCTCTTTGTCGCGCACAGTCGCAGGGTAACGGTCCAGAGACACCTATTGCTCATATCGTTCTTTCCCGGGCGAGAGACTGATTTTGGGATAAAATGTCCCCTTTATGCCTTTGATGCTAACAGTTGTAGGATGACGGTCAGGTGACACCTGTTGCTCTTGCCAATCCTTACCGGACGAGAAGTTGCTTCCTTCGGAAATAACCCCCTTCACGCCGTTGTGTTTCATATATTTATTGTGGAAAGCCATGATTAAGCGGGGGATAGATAGTGGAGTGGTATCCCGTTGCCTTCTCTACGGTGATTTATTGAGACACCACCTCTAGTTAGCTGGCCGTTATAAAAAAAACAGTACGGAACTTATGCTACTTAATGAGATACAGGTATTTATTAAAAAGTTTAACGCTAGCAACAAAGATGCAAAAATCGAGTGAAACATTCATGAAATAAACGAAACCTAATCAAAGAGAAGTGATTATGTCAAGTCACTTTTGCTATTGGTATCATGCAACCCAGTACAACTAAGCCAGTTCCTCGACCAGGATTTTAGCGTGATACCTAGTGGGATTGAAAGCGAACTATCAGGGCAATGAATCTTGTTGAAGGGTCGACGGCTATCAAATAAATTGAAAGAAAACTAGGCTCCATAGCTATGTATGCGGCTTGTGCAGAGACAACACTGCAATGCTTGCCGGAGAGTTTCCTAGACTGCTAGGTAGAAGGATTTCCTGATGTACATGACAAATATCAGCGCCTGTGGTTTGACCTGGAGAGGGTTGGGCTCCGCCAGATCTCCTTGCTGAAGACACGCTGTAGTTCAATGAATACTTTTCTTGCTTCCAACTCAGATATGTGGAAGGGAACTGGACAGATGCTCAGCTAAACAGCAATTCTACGATCACTTCCAGAAATGATGATGATGAGGTGAAATTAAACAGACCAAAAATTGTCAGATTTAAATATTTAAAATATGAATAAAACATGAAACACTGCAAAAATATTACAAAATATAATAAAAGAAAAATCGAAATTTTAAAAATGCTGGTTTATGCGATACATATATTAAATTCAACAAAACAAACTAGAATGTTCCAGAAAATTGAAAACAAACTCCATGAATGGATAAACGGTGAAACAACAAGCAAGAAAAAATGCGGATCATTTGAAAGGACACAAAAGGAAAAGTTAAATGAGTGACAAGCATGAAAACGAAAAGAAAATTATCGAATGAAAAATGTAGATGACATTGAAGTAGAGACACTAAAAACGGCTGTAAGGAGAATTAGAATCTAGAAACCGCCAAACCGCAAAGGAATAATGTCAATAGTGAAAGAGAAAGAAGTCGCGTCTTCAGTTAGGTTTGTATCAACTGCGCTATCAAGTTGTTTGAAGAATACACTAGACAGATCATAACGGAATAATTATGGTCGCCGAATTGAAAGGAAAATAATAAAAATGCTTCTTAAGAATCAAAAAATGAGCAAGCCAATTGCACGGTCATTTGAAATGACAAACAAAAATAAATTCATATTGCATCGGCATCATTGCGCAGTGGATAAGGTATTAGTTGCAGCTCTCAACAATTCCGTATGATGAAATTATCGTATTCATTGGTATCAAATATACTCTTTTCTTCAAAACAAGTTGCAAAAGCCTTACTTTGCGTTATACAGGCTGAAGCTTACTTTACATTTGTTTTTATTTTTTAAATCAAATTTTGCAAATGAAAATCTTGGAGTACCTTCGAAGCTTGTGTATTCTATAATCCGAAAACTACATCACATTAAATTTAAGGTCAACAGGAAACCAGAATAGATTATGCAGACAAAAATTAGAATGTCTTTTACATAAGTGAAAACAGAAAAGAGGACAAGAAGTACAAAAATAGACATGATTTTGTGAAAAAAAAGAATACTCTATAATTGTGCAAATATTTAAAATTCTAATAGACAAACCAACTATAGATAGACAAATGTAAAATATTTCTTAGACAGAGCCTTAATAATATTTCGGATTTTGAATCATGTGGCTCACCTGGTCAAGACGAGAAAACTGAATATTCGATGGTAAACGGGTCCCTTCACAAAGTTGACGATCATAGCTTTTCATAGATTTCTGTCCTTGTTAATACCCTTGGGAAATATATGAATTTATCGTCTCCACCAGCTATGAGTCAAATAGTAGAAATTTTATCTGAAAAAGTCATTTTATGCTCGAAATCTTTTAAAATCATTATTTACTCGCATTAAAGAATTATTCTTACAATCCAAATTATTTCGGCTTTAAATAACCCACAAAATGGTTGATAAGTCGTAAACAATAAATTAATCAACCTATTGGAAGGAAATTGTCTAGCGTCTTCTACAATATAGTAGGGTAATACATAGCATTTCAATACTCAACTGGATCCTGCTCATCGTAAACAAGAAAGTTAAGTGAAAAGATGGAAACATATGAAGTTACTGCAACACAACTGAAAACATGATAAAATATAAAGATGGAGAATTTGAAATAGTGTAAAAGACACAGAGAAAGACGAAGCATTTGAAATCCGAAGAAGACTGCAAATGAGGTGAGAGAATTGCTAAAACCAGCAAGAATATTGAGAAGGGACTGATCTATTCAGGAAATATACTCTCACTTGATCAACGTATGCTGTCAGTTACTACTAGTGAAGAAAATCAATAATAATAATAAAACTGATAGTCATGAAACAGGAAGCAAACAAATATAGGGAAGAAGCCGAAATTAGACTGAGAATAATGATTATATGAATAACAAATAGACGTGGAAATGCAAGAAAAAGCGGCTGTGGAAAAGACAAATGAAATGCAAAGAAACAAAAACAAAAGTATTCACAATATGATTTTGCCATTGAAATTGCTATTAACATAAGCTGAATGACGTCAACAGAGATGTTAATTAACTATTATCTACCGGTCGGCGAAAGGAAGCGAAATCTCTAAGGCGAATTGGATGGACTTCATTAATGACCGGTTCCGACTATTACTACACGTTTTCATCAGTGAGTCATGCAGAGGTGAGTAATCAACACCTAGACAATCAGCAAGAACCAGGGAGGCCAAAATTTCGATTCCCTCAACATACAGTCAGACCCACACGAGATTATTCGTGTGCCATGGGCTTTATCATTTACTTATATACGTCAGTTTAACCTAAATCACCGTATATATGCGTCTCTCCATATGAGTTTATATCTTTATAAAAGTAAATGCTTGAACAGTGAGTTTTAATTTACGTGTTCTTTCACTTTCTTATAATATATATATATATATATATATATATATATCCGAGTGAATACAGGACGAAGAAAAAATTTTTTACAACGTCCAAAATATTAATCTAAAACTAGAAGCATTAATAGTTTATTGGCAGCAATTTGTATAATAGAAAATCATGAACTATTGAGTTTGTAAAAAATAAACAGAAAATAATATAGAAATAAAAAGTTCTCTCTTATTGCTTTTGAGTAGAAAGTTAGTATTTCTTTTCTACAATATTCTGATTATATCATTTTTATCTTTGATAAGGAATATTTCTCTCTCTCACTCTCTCTCTCTCTCTCTCTCTCTCTCTCTATATATATATATATATATATATATATATATATATAATTGGCTCTGTAATTTAAATATTAATTACACTGAGCTCTCCAACTTGATCATTTTTTTAATATTAATGTAATTAATATTAATCATGATCGGGTCTTTGGGATTTACGCTCCTGTTTTTCCTTTTGGAATACAGTTATATATTTATATATATATATATATATATATATATATATATATATTATAAGAAAGTGAAAGATATATATATATACATATGTAGGAGGTATGACTAAAACTAGAACCATTATATATATATATATATGATTCTAGTTCCATGAGTCATACCTCTTCCAGATGCTATCAATTATCTCCCTTTAACTCAACTCTGTAAGTTTTTTGTTCACCTATGCTAGGCATTGAACTCACAACTCTTTGGATGAAGTCAATGGATCTTATTAACGCTTCTATCCACTGAGCCATGTGTCCTTATTTTTGCTTTTCTTTTAATTAATTAGATCAGCTTTTTTACATGTATGTCTGCATAGATGTAGCTATGTATTTACGCTTCGTAATCTATATAATTTAACTTATCTTGTCAAAATCTCGTTTATTTGTATAAATCTCTTTGACGAAGTCCTTTTAACTACTTTTCTCATGCGAAGGAATCATATTTTCTTATTTTTGTAGATCCTTCCTCTCTTTTTTGTATCTTTCAGTTGTAGAATCTTTTCTTCTATCGACCATCCTGTCTATCAGTTTTTTTTAATATGTAAGTTGGACTGACAAAAAAGTATTAAAAAGAAATTTTGATGTTTTGTCAGTCAGATTTTGGGAAGTCGATCAAGCGAAAAACATCTTTAGTACCGACTCGTAAATGCCGTCCAAGGAGAATGGTTATGAAAATGTATCATTGACAGCATTGATTTAAAACACCAATGAATAGGAACAGGTGTGTCATTTTCTTCTTTCCGATATTTTCGTCTTCACACCAAGCATAAAACATGCGTGTTGTTTTGCCTTCAGTAAATTTGTATTTAAATTAACAGGCGCGAATGCATGTAGCTAAACTTTTGGATTACTGCACACGTATTATAATAAAGTCTGCATTTGGAAGCATCTGTTTTTGTGTGAAAATCTTATTCAGATATATATATATATATATATATATATATATATATATATATATATATATATATATAAACATGTATATACGCAATATATTAGGATACGCACATGCGGATGCACAAACATAGTGCATTTCAAAAATCTAAATATACTTTCATAAAAAGAAAACATCGACACGAAAATATAAAATAATAAATAGTATACCAATTTTGTGCAAAACTATATTTTCAGGTAGAGAAAATTATTTTCAATTAGTGGAGATCGGTTTGGTGAAGTTTGCAATAGGATTTCTTTTAATCATGAAAATATTTACTTAAATGCATGGTTATAACAAAAGTTTTAGGATAATACACACAAGACACACATATTTCGGTAGAGAGTTTTCTTCTAAACAAGTTTATCGGTTTTACTGCATTTTTGAGAATAAGAAGTATATCGGAATGAAGATTTTAAATAAATTCTCCAAAGTTCATGTTTGTTTTGTTTTGTTCTGTTACTTTCGACTATCTCAGTCATTATCGAAAAAAATGTTTTGTCAGTGGTAGTCAGCACTCTGTTGGGTATATTCAGGCATTTTTACAGAGCTGGAATTTTAATCTGCTTCAGTTGATTTGGGATGCGTTTTTCTTATTTGAAATCTAGGAGTTTTTTTAACAAATTTTCAATCTGAGTTTATATATATATATATATATATATATATATATATATATATATATATGGGGGCAGCATGGCAGAGTTGACCCAAGCCTTGTGAATGGAATTGGGTAAACGGTTCTCTTTGGGGAGCCATTGATGGTTGTTCTAGCTCGAAGTCACAAATCATCGTGACCTGGGGTTTGAGCGTCCTGGCATTGTTCAGACATTTGTTCATGCCTGAACCGACGTCTGCAATGGGGATTAGCTAATCACCCTGGTAGACGGGTATCCTTGAATATGAGTGTTCAGCCATTAAATACATATATACATTATACACATACCCTTACACACACATATAATTATACACATATACATATTTATATGTCAAAATACAAAAACAAAATCCCAGTTCCCTCAACAAGTAATAAACATGGAAATAATTTCAATCCTTTTTTTTAAATAATCAACACAAAATGATAAGTTAGCATGTGAATTAGAATGTGGTAAACTAAAAATAAATGTAAATTACATTTTAAATAAGATTTTAGTTTACCCCATTGTAATTCGTCTGCAAACATACTACCATTTTCTACATTTTCAAGGCATTGCGCAAGCTAGCGTTGACATTGTAATGGGATGAACAGTGTTGTGCGAGTTGTGCTGTTATGTAGGGCGGAGCTACAAAGTTAGTAGCTGTTTCTATTTTCTTGTTTTTGTTTTTTTTTAATCTTATTTAATCATTTCACTCCAACCAAGGCGTGACGCCACTAGTGTGCAGGGGTTACAGTGAGAGAAAAGACTGGTTACAGAGGGTATTGAAGAAAGAATAAAAGATGTATTGAATTCAAGAAGACAGAAGATCGCTGCTGACGTTGCATTTAAATTATTTGAAGATTTGAAGTACCATGGAAGCAAATAAACGGAAAGGACTTCAACAGGCAGAAAATGTGAGAAAAGAAACTGTTCGAGTAAAAGTGAGAGTTGCATTTAAATATTTCAACATTACAAGAGTGTAACCTAGATGCTAATCTAGTAGCACACACTTAAATTCAGTGCAAGGGCGAATGCTAGATTTATAAATGTGCACGATGGATTCTGACGTGAAAAACTTTCTGGCCTAACACAGAGACCCAACCTTCTTAGCAGTAGATGCAGCTATAGATCCGATATATTCATTGATTTCTGGTTAGTCGAAAAAGTGAGGCCAAGTGGATACTTCATTTTATTTAAACCAAAGCATAAAATACGTATGTTTTGTTTCAATTGTTTCAGCTTACTCCTATATGATGTTACAGAGGGAGTGGTGAAAGGTTATTAGCCTAATTCTTATTCTTCTTCTATGTGCCATGTCACTTCAGGGCGTAGGCGATCATGGCCTTCCACTTCTTCCTATCTCTGGTAGCTCTTAGCACGATTTCTTCTGTTACCCCACCCAAAACCCACTCTACCATCCACCTACTCAGGCGCTTCAAATATGTTATCCACTGCCTTCTTATGTCTCTCTTTCCCTCTATCTGACCTGTGAGTTTCAGATTTTCCAAGCCTTCCTTCCTCATCACATGAAATTTCAGCTGTCTTTTCCCGATTCTCAGTATTAATTTCCTTTTCATTTCTATCCTTTGTAAAACCTCATCATTGTCACATATTCGATCCATGATATCCTCAGCATCCTTCTGTAGAACTACATTTCCGTTGCTTCAAGTTTTTCCTTTCGGACATTACATAGTAATCCAGTACTCATTCTTTGTTTCTAGCGAAATTCTCTTAATACTCTGCTCAGCTCCTGGAATGCGTCCTTGGTTATGCCAATTCACCTTCGGATCTCAGTATCGCACTTTATGCCTTCCGTTAGAACACTTTCCAAGTACTTAAATTTTTGTACTTGTTTGACTTTAGTATCCCCAACCTGTAATTGGGCTCCTGTGTTTGTTGATGACCATGCATTCGGTTTTCTTGTAGTTTGTTTGCAGTCCTTCTTGCAATTTTCTTCGTCTACCTTTTTTAGAAGGTCTTGTAATTTTCTTTCCGTATCGGCTATCAGCGCTGTATCATCTGTGTATCTTATGTTGTTCAGATTGTCACCTCCTGTGAAGAGTCCGGGCATAACTTCTGGGGTCCTCAGAATAGTGCAACAGTACAAGTTGAATAGATCCTGTGAAAAGACACATATTTGTCTTACGTCCCTTTCTAACTTTGTATATGTGCTGAATTCGTTTCCTGTTTGTATACAGGCGGTTTGCTGCCAGTAGAGGTTTTTGATTACTCTATCTCTGCCAAATATGTCAAGCTTGCTGAGCATTTCTATCAATTATTTGTGGTGTATTTTGTCAAACGCTTTGGCATAGTCTACAACACACAGGTAAACGCTCTTTTTCATATGTATCGTCCTTTTTGATAGCATCCTAAGCATAAATATAGCATTCCATGTTCCAGTGTTCTTGAAACTACACTGTTCTTGTCCTATATTCTAATTCTGCTTCGCGCTCTATTCATCATGATTCAGACAATGAGTTTCGTATGTGGCTCATCAAACTGATTGTTCATTAAATTGCGCCTGGCTTCTTAGGTAGAGCTATGAAAATTGATTTGCTTAGGTTATCTGCTATTTCACCACTGTTGTAGATTTTATTTATTATTTCCGTAATTTTCTCTTCTAAGGCTGTCAGCATTTCTATTAACTTTCTAAACTAAACATCATTTTTGCGAGGTTTCTATTTCGCGCTGTACACCCATCGTATATTAAAGTTATTGTTCTGCCTTTAGTAGCATTTCTTTTTATATCAACAACTTTTTTTACTCCATGCATATTTCTAGTAGCAAATTCAAATTCTTTCAAAAGAACTAAATACATTAAACTCATAAAAACATAAAACTTGGTCAATCTCAAGAAATCAACTTTTTCATTTAAATCATCTTATAAACGATTTAAGTATCTGTGAATTAGTAATTCTTGTTCTTTTAGGAATATATCTATCTGTCTATCTATCTATCTATATATATATATATATATATATATATATATGTGTGTGTTTGTGTGTGTGTGTGTGTGTGTGTCTGTGTGTGTCTGTGTGTGCGTGGGTGTGCGTGTATGCGTTTCCGTAACAGAGAAAGAGAGAGAAGAGCCATTTGAATTATCTTAAGTTTTTCTCTGACTCTTCAATTTCCTTTTCTATGACTAATTATACTGATAACCTCTCGGTCTGACCAAGTAATTCTTACTAAATAAATCTGATGGTTGCTCATTTGTTCAAATTTTGAAAGTTGGTCAGTTCAAAAATATTTCGCAATTCCTTGGTATTGTATACAATTTTGGATAATCAAATTTTTATCGTAGGAAACACTTCATATATTTGATTAAATTAATGATGGCTGTTATAGAGCGTACTTCTGCTCTTCTCTAAAATTCTTACAATAGACTGCCAATATTAATAAATATGGGTAGTAAACTATATTACGGTATTTGATTTACTCAAATATTTCCGATTTTTTGGTTTGGTCGTTTCGTGATGCGTTTCTGGAGTAATTTTTGAATGTAAAGTACCTATTTTTAACCGTTTTTCGTCGTACATCTCTGTCTTGCAAGTTTGTCATTATCTTGTGTATTGAAGTATATTGTTTTGGTTTAACCTCTTTGTGTACTGATATATGAACGAGAGACCCTCCCCTTCTACAATGGAGGCGTTTTTCCAGCGCTGAATCATCTGTCTCCAGTCACTCCAATAGCATGGGTTGTAGCTACACCAAGGAAGATTATTACGAGGTCCAAAAGGTGAAATAAAAGGAGTTAATGAATGAACGAATTTCATTAATGAAAATTATCATTTCAATTTCTTCAGTTTTTGAAGAGCGATTTTCCTGTCGACCTCGGTTCTGAAGATACGAAAATTGATCAGCATCAGCAGGGAGATAATAGAAGAGGCTCTTAAAGATCTCAATATAAATTCTAAAGTAATGGTCAGTAGGTCAAACACTGTGTGAACGTTCTGCTGAAGACAGCAGAGGAAGCTAAATTCTTAGCAGGAAGCATCTTCATCGCTAAGTCGGTGAAACTTAAAACAGAATTTTTGGGCACACTGAAGACAAAGATCGCACTTCATAGAGTGCTCTTAGACATATGTGAGGACCATTTGGGTGTGTCTTTTTTGCTCAATACGGACAGGTTAGGGAGTTCATACCGACCAAAGGCAAGTCGGACATTTCAACAGAGGATATCTTTGTGCTTATGATATCCTGAGTTGTCGTGACAGAATTTTGGTGGTAGTAAGAGGCCATTGACCCCACTGTTATTCCTACGGTGCCGCAGGATATTTGACTAAAGAATATCTTGGCACGAACCTAGTGCTACCAGCTCAACAACTAACAGCCCAACAACCAACAGCATTGAAGGAAGCAGCGAGGCCAGACATGGTGAAGTTCCCAGTGGTTCCAGTAAAAAAAAGCATGTGGCAAAGAAAGAATAGAAGGTGGCATATGTAGAGGCTGCCAAGTATCTCCATCAATTCTTTGTGGCGTATTTTGCCAAATGCATTTGCATAATCAATAAAACATAGGTACAAATCTTTCTTCATTTGTATTGCCCCTTTCATCACACTATTCGAAATCGGCAATAATATTGGGCGTTATTTAAATAATTATAGATTCTGACGGAGCGTTTGTAGTCAGTTTCCGAGATTCTGTTGGTACCTGAACAGACTAATGCTGGGAAGGATCAAACAATTCAGAGCAATCTGCATCTGGTCCGCAAGATCCTAGAGGATGTAGAAGAAGGCGAGCAAGACCTACTGATCAATTTGGATCAGTCGAAGGCATTTGATAGGGTCAACTATCGGTACGTGTCTGCTGTCCTGCAGACCACCGGATTCAAACCCGACTTCTTCAGGTGGATCAGTCTCCTGTATTGCCCACAAAGTGCTATGGTACAAGTGAACTGGAATTGGTTGCACGCTTTTGTGCTGTCACGATCAGTTGTCAGGGGTGTTCGTTGACACCCCTATTTTACTCTTAGTCATTGATGCCCCTCCTTCACCAACTAAAGAACAGGGTGTGCAGTCCGTTCCGACATGGAATTGGTGTCCCTGGTGGTACCTGAGCCAGAATTTCTACGTACGTTGGACTGAATGATCAGTCCGCATTCGTGGAATGTTTTTCGGGCCCAAGCTTAAGCTGAAAAACAATTAGTCGGAAGTACAGGCAAAGATCGGGGCGGCGGTCCAATCTTGGTTTTGACAGCGGTTGTCCATGAAGAGTAGAGCTTATAAATTTAAAAAATAATGGAAAAATACTTTGACTTATCCTCTTAAAATAACGTAAACATTTTGCCGATAAAACTTTGTTTTTATTTAGTTTGGGGTCTTTACTCTTCATATTATGCTATTTTTCAGAGATTTTTTGAGGTACCTATAAAAAACCAAAGGGAAGGAATAAGCGTTAATTATTAATAATTTTTCACGAGAACAATAATAATACTTTATAAAAATTATTATTAATAATAATTACGATCATTAACTAATAAAATAAAATTAATAAATATAAAGTCATTAACGGGGTATTTCATGCACACATTGAAGGGTTCTTTATTATATACTTCTGTTCACATAAGTCTTTACTTGCACACCTACTTGTATATAACTACGTAAATAAATCCACATGTAGAAACAAGAAATTAAATCAGTGTATGTCCTTTTCTTTTTGGGGTTTTCTTGCGGAAAAATTGGTAGCCTCATATATTGCTTTATCTGTATTATATTTTTCTTTCAACTGGGTAATCGGTTTTGTTATTGCAATTGCAAGGAGATTTATATTCTTGTGCCTTATTGTGAATTTTTAAAAGTAACTGGTTATTGTGTTAGTTAATGATGTTTTGAATATTATTGGTGCAAAATAACTTATTTTCAGAGTTTTTCTGCTGAAAATGCTTTTTAGGGGGCTATTTTGGTTAAAGTGTTTCCTATTAGGTTAAGAAAGTATCAGCCGATATATTTCTCTCAGTACCGTTTACAGCTACATAAATGCTATGAACACATTAAGAAGATTTTAAAGGGTATTCAATCTTGCTTTCAAAATAAGTCTTCGAAAACAAGTCTTCTAATCGAACACTAACGGTGGCACCAATGAAAAACAAGCCACCAAACAAGCACTAGTTTGATTGTACTCATGTACAGGAAGCTAGTTTGATTGTACTCAGGTTTGTTCAAGGTTTTACAAAATCAGCAAGTGTACACACTGGAAGGAGTAGGAAATTGTATTACACGAATTTTCTACATGGTGTTACTTGTTAATTTTAAATACCAGGTTTTTTTTTAAAATGGCAAACATTACACTTATTAAATCACCATTTTTTCACACTGAATGGATATATAGTATTTCCACTCATTTTCGATATCTAAATTTTAAATTTAATTTTTCAACTATTGTACTCATTTTTGTTGCCACTTGTACGACGTTTCGGCCATTGTACGCTCATTTTCATTTCTTGTGCGAAGCGTCTTTGATAGTAATGATTTATGAACTCTGGTAAAAAATACTAGAGAAAACCATTAACACAAAAAAAAATAGTAGAAAAAATTATTAACATAAAAAAATTGCAATATGAACTCTGGTAAAAAAAGTGGTTACTGAACATTAGGTTTTATGAGTCCCAGAAATTCAGTTGTTCTTGTCCTTAAGGACACATGGCCCAGTGTATATAGACGTTAATTAATTCCAGTGACTTGATCCAAAGAGTTGTGAGTTCAATATCAAGTTACAGCAGTGGATTAAAGGGGGATAACTCATAACTACCAAAGATGCTTCACAGAAGGAATGAGAATGAAGTGATCGTAATAAAGTGTTCGATTCAAAATTTCTAGCACCTGAAGGCCGGAGTGTACAATGACCGAAACATTGTACAAATGGCAACAAAGATGAGGACAATAGTCCGAATAATTGATAATAGTGTAAATACTACCTCATCTCAGAAATATAGATAATTGCTAAATTTAAAAAAAATAGTTTTCTTCGAACTTTTATTTTAGGTTTAAGTGAAAGCTAAATGATTAAATTTACTATTTCCAGTAAGCAAAATGCTCTGCTTTATTTCAAACAGAAATTATATTGATTGGAATATAAAAGCTTGAGATTTTTTTTATCTTCAATTTTTCGGGCATTTTTAAACGATTGACACATTTGTAAAGAAAAGTTAGTTCTCGGTTGTAAAAATCTTGCAAAAATAAAATATATATCTGTAACACATTATTTTTAAAAACTAAAAAAATTAATGCTAAATTAATCTGATTTACACAAGTATTGCTTATTTATAGCATGAAATTTAGAATAAAACTATTTCTTAATCATAGTTAAACTTTTTGACCTGTCCATCGTATTCCAAACGTAATGACAGGTTGACAGATTAAAGATAAGACAAGTGACATAATTGTACAACTTTTTCTCTGTAAAGGGAAGAAGCTCTGAACACATGACCTTTTAATTTACACATAGAAATTATCAAACAAAAAAAACTTCAAATACACAAAAAAAATTAAATTATTGTAAAAATAGGTAGGTACGACGATTTATATTAAACTTTTAATTTTCGATTAGTAAGTATAATCTTCGCTTAATAAGTTTGTAAACTAACACCAACAAACCTTTGAAGTGTGTCAAAAATATTTTTGAAACTTTATGAATTATTATAATTAAAAAAATGAAAACAGTTCTTTTAAACTTTCATTATTATTCGAATCAAAATTTCACAATATAATGTTCTTAATTTATTTAATTATTCAAGCAATTAAAAGCTTATCAAAGTAAATAATATCATAGTTATATTGCCTTTTTTATTTTATTATTGAGAGTAGATTTTCGGGAGTAGAGGCAAAATTTTTCAAAAAATAATAGATAATTTACATTTCCCAATGAGTCCTGCGTTTAACTAATAAAGCCAATGATTGCAACAAAATTTAATTTCTTCAAATTTCATGAATATACGTAGAGAAGGTAATCGATGTAAAAAATATTTTTACCAAGATGTTTTCAAGAGAATAATTTCAAAATTAATTTCATTCATTTATGATTCAGTTCTGAAAGTTTAATTAAAATCCGACAATTATTTGATTTTTGCAAGAACTTCTAAAATAACATGTTTGTCACCGGAAAAAAAACTGAGTTATGTAATATTACGTTTTCCATTATAAACTCTCATCAGGATATGGTTATCCGTTAACTAAAATCAAAGCAAGATATTTTACCAAAATTTCGAACGTGTTAGAAGGGATTCATTTTTTTTTAAATAATTAAAAAATACTTTTCATAATAATATAAACATTTTGATTGAAAAAGTTCGTTTTTATTAAGTTTGGGGCCTTTTTTATTCATACGATGCTGTTTTTTCAGTGATTTAGTGGAAGCACCTAAATTCGACATCGCCAAATCTTACGGATTTTATATATCGAGCCGAGTTCACCAATGAAAAGTGACAATTCTTGTAAAGTCATTTTAGAATTAATGATTTTCTTGTCATCTTCACTTATACTATTAGTGTTAAATTACCATTTCATTCACCAAACAATCTCTATACATGTATATAGACAGCTGAATAAAGGTGAAATATATAGATTTGTTTGAAGTTTCTTTACTTGTATGTCTCATTGTCTTGCCCAATATTTTCGAGTCTATTTCGAAAATATTGGGCAAGACAATGAGGCATACAAGTAAAAAAAACTTCAAACAAATCTATATATTTCACCTTTAGTGAAAATCGAACACACTTGCAAAATTTACCGACTGACATCCTAACCATCTCTCTATCTCAGGTGTTCCGATAAATAGATGTCTCTGAAAAGACAAATAGATAGATAGCTCTGAACAGACTGAAATAGATTGGCGGCATAGCTATAAAACATAATAAATTTTACTTTCTCAACAGAAAAAAGTAATCGTTATTCCTCCGCCACCCACGTAAAGAAAAGTCAAACACAAAAAAAAAATAACATCGTCCGCCCCAACTCTGATCTATCCAAGGAATCATCTAGGTCTTTATTTGCGTGTTTAATTTAATAAAACGGAACGAATGTCAAAACACGTACACTGCAAAGCGTGAATTAAAAGGGCACTACAGGCGGCGAATGTATTTTGGGAGGTGAGATTCGTGTGGAAATTAACACTCTACGCAGAATGAAGAAAAAAGAACGCGAAAAAGCTTAACGAAATGAAACGCGAGTGAACCTTTTGAAAAATACAAGTCTACGAGGCGCGCGATAGTGATCAGTAAAAAGTGGGGGGAGAAGATGTGTCGATGTTGTCAAAGAACTGGTGCCGTTTAATGCGAACAACTGCTGACAATAACTGGCGCTGGAAAAGAATGGGGAAAAATGAAAGGTGGCTACAAATTTGAATGCTCAATAGAAATAATAAATATGAAAAAAATGCTATAATATATAGAGGCGAATGAAACGAAATTTTGTATATCTTTAAAAACTTGTTAAACTGTTATTTCTTTAAAAACTCGTTAAACGCTCTCTCTGTCTCTCTCTTTCTCTGTCTTTCTGTCTCTCTCTCTCTCTCTCTATATATATATATATATATATACGTTTCTAGGATATATAATAATCGATCTGTGGAGATAGATAAGCATTGATACATATAAGCATTGATATTCATAGACACAGAGAGGTTTCAATAGGTCCGTTGCCTGGCTCGTACACAGTTATTAGCTGATTTTGGTTTGGAACTTTTACTGTATAATCTTAAACATAAATGCTAAATATTGAGCTTTGAATTAAGTGCATTAACAACGAATGGGCACTGTTGAAAAAAATGAATATTTGATATTTACAAATTTGCTTTACTTATAGTAAGCTTCAAACTTGTGAATATAAATACTTACATATGTGTGTGTGTGTGTGTGTGTGTGTGTGTGTGTGTGTGTGTGTGTGTGTGTGTGTGTGTGTTACGGAAAATCCCGAAGATTAACGAAATGGTTTTAACAACCGACATATTTAATTCATTATTTTTTTCGATAATCGCAATGATGGCTTCCCCTATGCTGATAGGGATCCCAGATCCGAATCCTGCTGATTAACACACGTTTTCGTAATAAAATTTATGGTAAATAATCAAACCAGTAGAAATAAATATATAAATATACTGTTTGATTAAAAACAGAATATCTACTCAAATAAGAGAATCGATTTAAAAAAATGATGTTCAAACAACTAAACTATATATATATGTTCTAAACTATATCGCTTATTCAGTAATGAATTAGAGCACGCTAGCCACTGGCGTATAATACATCATACGCAAAAGTCTACCACCTCCTTCCGAGCGCCCATAGCTCAGAGGTAGAATTGTCGACTGACGCCAATTCGGTCGGGTTTCAATCCTGGGTTACAAGCAATCGGATGTCTAACCGTACTGATGAGCTGTGATAGAGCGAAACAGATCTGTCTGCCGATTATTGTATATATATATATATAATGTCTATCATAACATCTTCGCAACTGAAATTTTTGTATGTTTTTCGTTTTCCATGATTGTTACGATTGAATTGTCAGCAATGTTCAATGATTATAGGTTTTCTGTTGCAGTTTTCTTTCCCTATGCAAATGGCTGAGCGGATTATATATATTTTTTACCATAGCTGAACGGATTCTATTTTTTTTTTTCATTTATATTAAGTTTTAATTTTCAATAAGTCCCATAAGCTCTTTTATATTTTTCTTCATACTTGCCATGCTTAAATATAATTGACAAAACAAAATGTATATGTATAGAAGATAATAGTTTTCAAAATTAGTGACATGATTATAAAAATCATTAGGAATAATAATTAATACTAATAATAAATTAAGTAAAATAAGAGAGAAACATTTATGTTTTTTCGAAGATTTCTCTGTGTTGTCAACTAAAAAAATGGTTCAGAATCTTTGATGAGGATAATGTCGCTGACTGAGAATTCTGAGAGATATGACGGTCAAAAGTTTCACTCTTAAAATTTCTAGCACTACTACCGATATACTCATTACTTTATATATATATATATATATATATATATATATATATATATATATATATATATATATATTCTCTTACAAGAAGTGAACGAATATAAGAAATGCGTGCCTGATCGTGTGTGTATGGGATTATTTGTGTGTGGATATAATAAGTTAAACGTTTTATATTTGCATAAAAACTCATTGGAATACATAAAAGTATACCTGAGGCTGGTAATAAAAAGAAAAACATAATGCCGTGTAAAGTGTTCATGAAATTTACATAATTATGAAAAAAGACATAGCATTTAACGATATAAGGAACATTATAATGAAATTACATATTTATATGTCTTTATTTTTTCTACGTTCTATTAGATAAAGTTTGTGAGGAAAGGAAGCTAATATTTCTTCAAAAATTGGAGTCTTAGAATTTTCTTCGGAAGAAAGATAGAATAGCTATAATGGCATAGATAAAACAGAAGACAAGTTCAAGAGAGCGGGGATGTTGGCTTTTGAAATACTGTCTCTCTAAAAAAAAAATCCAAAAGTGTGAACAAAAGATTATTTCATTTGTTTCTTTCAGAGACGTAAACGGGAGAAAAGTGATAAAATATGAAATATTCTTATTGTTAATTTATGGAAAACAAAAATGAGGATGAACATTTGTTGGTGCAATGGATATATTGAGCTAATCGTCAAATGAGAAAATGAGTTTACACAATTTAAAGTTATTGTACTCTTAATAGTTGCGCTAACATATATTATTTAACACAAATTTAAAGCAAGGTGAATGACCCGCTAAACTAATGTATTTTAGTTATTACATTCAAAGCAGAAAGTTACATTAATGCACGTGTTACTGCGATTGACTAAAAATTGGATGTCATATAAATTAAATCTTTTTGAAGGAACAAAATTTATAGTGTTTCCCCTTCAAAAACAATTCAAATAAATATCTGAATATTTTGAAGGATGTGATGCAAAGGATTCCATAATAAATGCAAAAGAATAGTGAAAATGCGTTGCTCTCTATCGATATAATCCCTAACAATAAAAAAGCAAACGAACATAAGTAAACAAAATGATCATCAAAGAACAGCTTACAATATTTCGGAACACAAAGCTCTAAACGAATATAGAATTAGAGGAAATGAAAAAGAGTTTCATTTTACTGCGCTTGTTAATATCAAAATATTTTTGAAAATGAAGACGTTAATAACTTTTACCAACTAGACATATCTTTTTTCACACCCTTATGGTGTAGCCTATATTTATAAAAGAATGTAAAAAAACGACTTTTGAGTATTTCAAATCTTAAAATGAAATTTTTTATTAGTTTAGGCTAATAACAGCTTTACTTGTATTCATTGTATTTATTCAAGATTAGAAATGCAAAAGAAATAATCTTCATTAAGTGTTTCTTCACAAGAGATGTTATTTTAAAGTTTATATAAAATATTTAATATTTGGGAAGTTATAGTTCTTTAAAATTCTAATGTTAAAACTAAATATTTTGTATGTATTATATTTAATGACCTATTTTAATGAACGAAGGTTTTTTTCACAAATGTAGGTTTGTGTGGACAAATTGACCCAAATTTGTTTTATAGTCGAGGCTTTCACCTCACGTGTTATCAAAAGATGTCAATGAAGCAATAAAATTAAGTAGATTGTATCGTGAACTTTTTAAAATTTCCCTCTTTTTTAATTAAATCGAATGTGGTACTAACGTTTTATATTATATTGTATGATATTTCTGTATATGCATTCAATAATGTGGCAGTTAATATGTGTATAAAATAGGATAATAATATCTATAAAATCTTTGGTGCATTCTTTTGCGGTGTAGTTGAGCTCCATGATTTCGTTTTACACGTGACGTCACTTATACATTACGCGTATATTTTAATTCAATTTGAATTGTAGTATCCAAGAAAGTTTTTTGAACAAAAAACAGAACACAAACATGAAATTTGGTATCTACGATTTTGATTTGAAAGTACTAAGGTCGACATAAATTTAGACAACTATTTATCCACTATTTAAATATACATTAGAACATACTTATTCTTAAAAAATAGTTTGATATTTTACATAAGAATTCCTAACAGTTTTTGCATATTGATTACAATTTTTAATTAAATATGGTGGCTCAAACATTATCAATTTGTCGTATAGTTATCATGAAGAATTGTGAGTTGCTAAAACAGTTGAATGTTTCCAGAAAAACTGTTTTTAGAATTGCAGAAATTTTTATCAGAAAACCACCAGACCGAAATATGAGTCAAATAAAAAAGTTGTCTTCATACTAGAAGTGTCACTGAAGCCATCAAGAAGAGAATATATACGAAGAAGAGAAATATACAAGAAGCATGAGAAAGATGTCAAAAATGATGGATGTTTCGGATAGAAGACTAAGGAGTATTGTTAAAGAAAATTTAGAGCTAAAATCATGCAAAATTCAACTCTTAAGTGCCTCCAAGCAAAAGAAAATTTTCGAAGGAATGCAGCGTACCGCAGACAGTGGTGTTTTCCCCTACGGAGGCTGTAGCCAACTAACAATCCAATTCTGAAGTTTCAGTATGCATTTCAAGCGATACAAACCAACTGGTATCCTGGATTAGCGCTACTTTTGCTTCTGATCGTTCGAAATTACACTTGGTATTTATTGAAGGTGTGTAAGTGAATGGCAGAGCTTACCAGCCAATGTTAGAGAGAGATGTGTTGCCCTGGTTGTTAGCCATATTTGGAAGCTGTTATGTTTGCAAGAGACATTTCCGTATATTTTTGACTGATCAATTTGGCTCCATCAATACGTGATATTAATTTATGCACTTTGCAATATGCCTCATATTGGAAAACGGAGTGTCATGTATACTATACTGAAGTGTATTCGACCTGGAATAAGCTTTTATAACGCTGTGGTGGGATTTGAACTAGTCAAGAAGTTATGCACTTCAGTTGAGATGAGATTAATGACAAGTAAGGTGTCGCCATTTTGCATTGTACATATATCTAAATTATGTTCAATAAATATAACAACTAAACTGTAAATTTCATTAACCAAAACATAAAACCTTTCATTTTATAATAAACTAAGTAACTGATAAATATATATACCGGTACAAGCTATTCGAGAAAATGTCTTAATTTTATTTTCTTCATTATGAGTCTTAGTAACTTCTAATTCTAAGTATGCATTATTTTGTTTCCATTTTTCTTGAAACTTTCACATGACTTACATCCGATGTCCATATAGAACTGTATATCTGCTGCCTCAAGTCTCCTCTTCAGTTGTGAGGAAATTGTCCAACATTTACGATCATATATAAAGATTCATTGACACTGCTTGGCAAAATTCATTTCTTTGATTCTAACGAAATTTTATTGCTGTATTTCTGGAAGGCAACCTGTACTATACGGGTTTTGGTATCACAGTTTCAGTAATTTGTTAAAGCACACCACTATTTTTGAATTTCCATACTTTTTTTTATTTTGACATCACCAATTCCGTGTCTCACATCTTAGGCTGTTTCTCTTACTGACAACTATAAATTTTGTTTCCTTGCAACTGATTTTTTAAAAAATATTATGATAATAAAAACATGCTTGAAACGTTTAACAAATATTTATAGAAGTCAAAAATATTTAATAAGTTAGATAAACTAGATTAAAAATTTACTGAGAAAAGCTTTTATATCTTTATCCAAAATGGAATTATTTGATTACAGAGAATTTAATTCATAAGTTAAATTAATACATCTGATTATATATTTAAAAATATCTATTAAATATAACTGATTTTTTTAAAAATAAGTTTACGTCATAATGTATTGTAAGAAAGATATGATTTCTTAAATTAAAAGAAATTCACAAACAAGTTTCTTGAAGAGTTCACTTAATTCCGTGAAACTCAGAATATAGACAAAATAAAGGATGATTTAAGGTTTATATATATATATATATATATATATATATATATATATATATATATATAAATATAAATATATATATATATATATAAGTATGTATGTATGCATGTAAGTATAATATAAATCACATTTATAAATCATACATATAAATTACACTAATCATAATATTATATATATTTACAATACGATAAACCCCACCAAATATATTATAGATATTTCTATTACAAATATAAAATGTATAGCATATATATATATATATATATATATATATATATATATATATATATGTTTTATTATTATTAAATCCATCGATTGTTTAATGTTACATCATTAGAATATATATATATTTCTGAAAATCTTTCAAAAATAAACAAAATTGTGCAATTAAAGTGTGGAAAAACATTTTGAAACTGAGAAAAATTGGAAAGGAGATAGAAAATAATTAAAACAACAATAAAACTCGAAAAAACAAAATTAAGCATAACACAAAAAATGATTTGAAGAATTTAAAAATTTAAAAAATTAGAATAAAAATATAATGTTTCGAAATAATATCATAGTCATAATCAACCTCAGTAGACCTACGTAGTTCTTTTCAAGGTTAATGAGGTACTAAATTGCAGACAATTAAGAATGTGCGTACAAGTTGAGTACATATAAGTTCTAGCTCCGCTTCATTTTCCAAAATGAATGAATTTGAATGCCGCGGCATCAGATTTACACGAAAAAAGTTTTTGACTAATAGTAAGTCTTCCCAGATAATCGTTTCACACACACACACATATATATATATATATATATATATATATATATACATGACGGAGGTACAGAGAGATGATACATTGCATGTGAATTAGCATGTATGCGTGTGTGTAAAGTCAGCGGATATAATGACCTATTATTTTTGTGCATTAGTTCACCCACTAATATTCTCAACAGATAAAGAAATTATTGCAGCTCATTATTGATAAAACCAAAAAACAAAAGTCAAGAGAAGAATTGAATAAACGGAGCATAAATTATGATAACGGTAATTAATATCATTAACAAAAGTTCTTAATAAATGAAAGATTTCACTGCAGGTGCGGTAGAATATTTAACAGTAACGTTAAGTATGCCAACCTTTATCTCTTTCTCTCATTATATATATATATATATATATATAACGGAAAGTTCCAAAGATTAGCGAAATGAATTTAACAAACAACATATTTAGTTAATTTGTTTTAATATTATGTTTAATCGATACTCGTATTTGAGTAGATATTAAGTTTAATCAAACAGTATATTTATTTCTACCGGCCTAATTATTTACGAGAAATTTTGTTACGAAAATGTGTGTCATTCGGCAGGATTCAGACCTGTAACGCCTAACCACAAAAGAAAAGCCACCAACTGACCTGGTGCGTCTTAGACTGCTCTTACTCGAATGAGTCTACAGTCTATTTTTCTGTAACATTGTCTGTTTACATTGAGTTACATTTCAGAGCAGAGATGGTTTTTTACGAAAAATCAAAAGTTGTGTATATAAGCCGTAATTTAATTTTGGTGAGATACTAGTATCGATTAAAATACGAGTATTGATTAAAAATAATGTTCAAACAAAAATTATATATATATATATATATATATATATATATATATATATATATATATAAGGTGCGTAAGGTATTTAAAGACAGATTTATACTTACACAAAAAATGACACTTAGAAACCGTTGTGACGATATTGCTTAGTAATCTAATTTCATTAAGACTCCTTCATTTTCGATAACGGTTTCTGTGCAAGGTCTGAAGTGCCTGCATGCTTGGATCAAGTGGTCCTTGTTCAGACTAGACATTATCCTAACTATGGATGCTTCTAAAGATTCTTTAATGTTAAGAGGGTGCCTCTTTATAAACTAGATTCCATACATAGCAGTCCAGTGAATAGAGAACTGGGAAGTTAGGTGTCCCAATATTAGGTGTAATGCGATCTTCTGAGAAGCACCAAATGATCTCTTTTCTGCTGGATTTTTAAATTTGTTTAGGAGCCTCTTAGATCTGATAATGTCCTTTTCTTTTCTTACATAAAATATACTTTTCTCATCACATAAGACGTCTATCTGATGTCTTCGTGGACAACATTTTGTATTGTTCCTTTTGATATAAGGTATTATTTTGCAATCGACCTTATGGATCTACTGTGATTGCCATCAATTCTCTGCTAAACTTGTCTAATAAGTTCTGGTGTTGTAATGGTATCAGTGCGTCTGGAAAGTTTCTTAAACTTTGATACTGGCGATAAATTTCCATCTTTGGCTTACAACTCCTTGAAAACTTTGTAGACGACAGATCTATCGACTTCTAAAAATCGTGCTACTTCTAAATTGCTATGTTCAGCCATCAAAGCCACAACACTGCTTGCTTTTCTATACTTGAGTGAGCATAGAGTCTACCATTGATATTTCTGAAATACAGAAAATATAAAGTCAAATAATATACTGCCGCAGTAAAAAACATATGTCCTCAAATAACTTGTGCATTCAGTATATATATATATATATATATATATATATATATATATATATATACTGAATATATATATATATATATATATATATATATATATATATATATATATAAGGACAAAGAGTTTGTCTTTTTAACTGAGTAGATTCATGGCAGCTTCGAATTTTCGTAAAGACACCTTTATGACGTTCTCACTTGTCAATACTGTTTGCATTTACTTGTATTCGTTGTACTTATCAAAGCACTATCTCCACCCCGATATCGAAGTCTTTACAATAAAAAATCTGCTTGTGAAAATACATTTCATCAGTAGAACCACTGAAATTGCAAAAACTTTAGGCTAAAACTATCACAATTGAACGCAGTATATATATATATATATATATATCCAATTATGGGTTAAATAATAAGACAGATTGGGTTCTATAGCCATGGCTGGCAACCAGTCTACCGCAGAAAGTAATGACAACCTACTGCGGGATAATCTTCTGACCAGTCAATCATGTCTCTTTCGAGTCATGATTGCACAAAGCATGTATTACGTATGGCACTTAACTGATATTTATACATATAGTAAAAACAGAAATAGGGGTTATACCAACGAGAGAAATTTGAAAAATGTGCGAGAAGCCGTGAAAGTTTTTTTTAAAGTGTAGATTTAGTGTTGTCATTGTTATTAATATCACTTGCTTTTTGTATGATATATTAAGTGTCCATAATGGTATTTGTGTCGCTACACGTGTTTCGAGTCTAAAGTTGACTTCAGGCGAATAAACTTGTGAACTCACATATCGAGATAAGTTTGTTTTTCTGATGGTCAAAATATCGTGTAGATAAGTGGTGAGCAGGTCAGAAAACACATATGCGAGCGTGTTTGTTTGTGTTTTTTTTTTTTTACACACGCACGTTAAATCTCTCCCGTCACCTTTCGTTGGCTATAAAAAAATTTACACCTACTTGCAAAATTTGATTTTCCCTTTATACTTCAAAATCGTTTTCAGTGATTCTGATTCAGTTCTACTCTGTGGGTCATCTAGTTTTTTTTATTGTATTGGATACTATTAAAATATTTTTTGATCGCGTTTGAATTTAGTCTGTATGTGTATCTTGGATTTTTTATGTTGTTTTGTTGAGGGAAGGCTTATATGTTTTTTTACAAATATTTCTTCTCGCATTATGAGCGTGTCATAATCTGCATTTTGGTAAAAAGGCATTACTCGGAATTTACCTCCACTACATTCGTGTAAATGTTGGGAAACGGACAATTCCCTGTTATTGACTAAATTAATATTACTTCTGCGCAGGGCTACTCTTTGATACAGACCTTGTGTCGCCCCTACGTATATTTTTGTCATTTATAGCATTTTAGAGCATAAAATAAATTTTTAGAATTGCAGCTCAGATTTGTTTTTATTTCGAATGTGAATTTGTTTTTGAACATGAAGTGTTTCCTTCTATTATTATGTTATATACCCAACATCATTTTTGTTGCATTTTGTGACTTCCACCTGTATTGTGTGTTGTTCGAATTTTGATGTGGTTAGTATGTTTTTAAAATTTTGAGTTTAGCGTTTGCTTGAATTTTTTGTAGTGTTTTTGCAGAGATTTTAATGGTATTTCTTCTGCCAATTGGGAACCCTTGTTTATTAGTAGAGTGGGGTATCCTCTTATTTGCAGTGTTTTTCATAGTTCCTCTAGGAAAACAGGGCATTACATTTTGAACTGAAAACATCTAGAAATACCTCCCATACATTTCACAAAAGAATTTATTATATCTAGATAAATACTATAGAACTAATTTTTAGACAACAATTCATTTCAATTTAACAAGCAAAATTATATTCAAACACAAGGTACAGCGATGGTGACAAGCATGGCAACGACATATGCAACATCCACACTAGCATATCTAGAAGAAAACCTGCACAACTAGGTCACAAATATGGCGAAGACAAAATCAGAATTCACAAAATCATGAAAAAGATATATAGATGTTTGTTTTATCTTTTTGAGATCAATATTACGCAGTCTACTTCATAACTTACTCTCCAAAATTAAGTTCACACTAAACCATAAAACAAAAACAGTTACATCTTCACAGTCATTTCCATAAACCCAGAAGCACCCAACAATACCTCCATTTCAAAAGTGATCAGCCTAAAAGTTGTCTAAAATTCATCCTCTAACAAGACGAATTTATACAATAGTAGCTGACGAAACCCTTTGTAAAATACGCCTAGATGAACTACGAAAAACACTATAAATGAAAGAATACGCTACTCCACGAATAAACAAAAGTTTCCAGCTAGCAGAAGAAATACCATTAGACTCTCTCCGGACTACAAAAAAGAAAACATACAAAAGAAGGAAACATTGTTACATACGTCTCCACACACAACAAAAGTAAACTATAATTATTTAAAAGACTAAAGAACACTTAGAATTACTCAATAAATATAATAAAATAAATTCCAAAGGTTATTAAAATTATTAAAAGCAAAAGCGAACTCAAAAATGTAAAAAACATGCTAACTTTATCAAAATTCAGGTAAAACACAACACAAGGTGTTACAAAATGAAAGAAAGCTGTCGGGTATGCAACATAACAATAGAAAGAAAACACTTCAAATTCGAAAACACATCTACATTCGAAATAAAAGCAAATCTGAGTTGCAACTCTAAAAAGGTAATTTATGCTCTAAAATGCGAAGAAACTGCAAAAGAATATGTGGGGGCGTCTCAATGACGGAATAAAAGAATAGTTCTAAGCAAAAGTAGCATTAAACTAGCCAATAACAGAAAATCGTATGCCTCCCAACGCTTACACCAATGCAGTAGAGGTAAATTCAGAATAATGGCTACCAAATGCAGACTATGACACGCTCATGATGCAGGAAGAAATATTTATAAATACAAGTCTTCCCTAAAAAAAAACATGAAAAACTAACACACACATACACACACACACACACACACACACACACACGTACACACTAAATTCAAACGCTCTAAATTATATAAAATTTCTGAGCCATTACGAAAAACAGTAATTCTGGATTCCGATTGGACAAAAAACAACAAACGGAACTGATGACCCATATCATATTTCTTATCAATAAAAAGTAGAATCGCACACACGTAAAATTGGATCACAATCATTGAAAACAATTTTGAAAAAAATGAAGAAAGCAAATTTCGTGAGTCAGTGTAAAAAAAATTCTGGATAATGAAAAGTGAGCAATTTTCAAAACTATGAAAAATTTAAAAGCCAGTGTGAAAATAATCAGTAAACAGACACACCCGCATATGAACTTTCTGACTTGTTCACCGACTAGTTATTTATATATACACAGTGTTTTCAGAAAGTCATAAATATATTCGCCTGAAGAGAGTAAACTTTGGATTCGAAACACGTGTAGTGACGCTAATACAATTGTGGACACTTAATGCACTATACAAAATTTAAGTACCATTAATAATAATAACAACAGTGAATCTAAAACTTTATTCACCTATACCAATTTCTTTCATCGG